>JACEFZ010001417.1:245000-402500 GCA_014155875.1 Cepaea nemoralis
CACTGTGTTGTTGCAAGTTGACTGGTCAAGATATGTCGACGCAGTTAATAGGCCGGGTTGAGAGAGGGTCAGCGCTGTTTACGAGGACAGTGCACAGTACAGGTAAAGTACTGAGGACAGTGAACTCTCGAGAAGGAGAGTTATCATGGATGTGTAGGATACACAGAATTGACATTTGCGTATTCACCTGGAGGGGTGACAAAATTGGGTGGAAACAGTGCCCCTACCGCCAGAGTTGGGGCGGGTTAGTGGTGTAAAGTGTATTTTCCACTGAAAGTGATAAAGAGAAAGAAGGTTGACCTTAGGAGGCAAGGCTGTTTAACAGTAAGCAGTTACTGAGAAAATTTCCACGGAGTAAAAAGAGCAGCCGTGTCGGGGCTGAGAGGTTGGGTGGAAAGTGTTTTTTGAATGACGGAAAAGTGTCTGGTCATTTTACAGACAGTCAGTGTGGATTATTGTGACAAAGAAGACTGAGGTACTGACTTGAGGTGTCGGGCAAGGTCAAGGTTAGGGACAGTGGAAAGTTACTGGGAATTTCCACATGAGATCGGGATAAACAAGGTTGTTTTGAAAGAAAGCCAGACTTGATGTTTCGTCTTTGTTCAAGCCTTTGTCATCATTATTCTGTTATGAGCAAACAGTTTTAACTTATCGTCAACGCAACCATTGTCGTATTTCTTTGCCAATAAGGATCTATATATCCAAATTTAAAGCGCTGAACATTGGCTGCCATTCTCCTTTTCTTTTTGGTGAATCTTGTCGGGTAACGGCAATCCAGAACATTTTGGGACAATTACCATCATCTTCAATTCGTACGACAATCGAAAGAACACTTTGGATTATTACTGTGGTGCCACCACGTACAGAGAAAGTACAATAACGTTACGGACTGTGTCGAGACAGAACAGTTTGGATATCACTATCATCTTCAACTTTTGTCGACAGTTGGAACTTGTGATCACCACGTGAATTCAATAACCACTCAACAAAACAAGAAGTCGGTTTGAAATCTAGCGTCGTAGACATTTCCAGCGGATTGCGAATAACTATTAACACGAACAAAATAAGAACTTGTGGCGACGGATTAGTGGGCACATATTTATCGGCCAACGATTTGGACATTCTGTTTGCTGCTCATTGTCTTATAAATATTGTTTTCGGTTGTTAAGCTATTACTTGTATGTGGTCCGGTGTTTGTCAGGTGTAGGGGATTTTTGGGGTGTTTCTCGAGAGTCGGGATACAGCACACAAATTTATATTCTTTCTGGTGCTTACGATATTTTTGTAAGAAAAACGTTAATGAGTTAACGTGTCGTGCAGTGGCATTGAAATAGTCTTAACCAATATATAAAGCCGAGTTGTCTGACGTCAGATTTGTGTATATGTTGATGCTATAAATTGTTTTTGTTTCTCTTTCTTTTCATAATATTTGCATATGATATTTGCTGTGTTCGGATATATGTTATTATTGTGAACTTTTGTCGTGTCTACTATCTAGTGGTATCTGAGTCAGTTTATATTTTACGCGCACTGTGGGTGTCTCTACACAAGCTTGTGGTTGTTACTGTGGTTTATTTCTGTGTGATCATCGTCTCCGTGTACTCAGCTTGTGAAGTCTAGCGTTGGATAGTCATCACTTAGTGTTATCATCCATTTGTTTGTATATGTATTTATATGTATGTTTAACAATATTTCCAGGGACTTTATGAACTTGTGGTCATAGATATATATACGAGGGAGTATAGGTGATACTTTCCCCCTCACTACCTAGTGCTTATAGAGTGACTGGGTGAGTACAGAGTGATATTGTAGCACTACGGATTTACGTACACAGGGAGTGCGGGTGTACTTAGGGAAGTGACACAAAGACTAACAGCAGAGTCTGTACATTTATAGTTGGCTGATTCACAGCAACGTGTCCACAAGTACAAGATGCCTACTTTAATGGATTATATTGAAGCAGGTGAAAGAATAGGCCTGAAAGGTAAAGAGTTACAGGAGTATGCAGAAGCGAAAGAACAAAAGCAGACGGAAAGAGAGGAGAGGCATAATGAACGCGAGGCAAAGCGTCTACAGGAAGAGAAAGAGACGCAAGTAAAACTAGCTGAAATAGAAAACAAGCGTCTACAGGAAGAGACACAAGTAAAACTAGCTGAAATGGAAAACGTCTCTGGAACGTCTACAGGAAGTAAAGTTAGCTGAAATAGAAAACAAGCGTCTACAGGAAGAGACACAAGTAAAACTAGCTGAAATGGAAAACAAACGTCTACAGGAAGTAAAGTTAGCTGAAATGGAAATTGAGAAAGAGAAGATCAAGTGCCAGATGCAAACTGAAATCGAGTTAAGAAAACTAGAACTATCTTCGAAAGGTCAAAGTGAGGAAAGCAGAAAACCTTCGCAGTCGTCACAGAGATTAAAACCGCCATACTTTACGGACCGAGACAACCTTGAAGCTTATCTTGACAGATATCAGGCATCAGCGAAAGTGTTAGGCATCCCCGAAGAACAGTATGCTATTAGTCTAGGGGAGCTTCTTACGGGTAAGGCACTAGACACCATGTTCAATTTACCTGTAGAAGAAAGAAACAACTACACTATCTTACGTCAACGCTTGCTGACAAAGTTCCAACTAACTGAGCATGGATATAGGACAAAGTTTAGACAGTTAGGGCCAGAGACAAATCAAGATTTCACAGACTTTGTTAACACAGTAAAGAATACATTTAACAAATGGATGGAGCTCGCAGAATTAGGGAAAGATTTTAATAAATTAGTAGATCTAATGTTAAGAGACAAGGTAGTATCTGCATGCAATTCTAATTTAGTGGCGTTCTTTGAGGAACGGAAGCCAAAGGACATAGACACAATGTCTCAGTTAGGGCAAAACTACATGACTACACATCCTAACGTATCTATTGGGAAACTAATGAGTGAGGAAATAGTCTGTGCAGCGTACACTAAACAGGACCAGAATCCAGTCATCAGACCAAGGGCGAAAAGTGTGGATTCAGCACAGAAAGGTGAGCAGCAAGAACTTCAAGACAATGGTTTCCGAGGAAACAATGATGGTAGAGTAGGACGGTACCCATATAGAAGAGGGAACTTCCAGAGACGTCCAAATTATGCCGGATGTTGGAATTGTGGGAGCTGGAGACACAAGGCAGCACAGTGTGATGCACAACCATCAGATGGACCAACGAACAACACTAAAAGGGAGGTTACTTGTTTCAAATGTGGAAAGAATTGGCATATAAGCCATCAATGTAGGATGAGAGAAACAGATCACTCAAATGCAGCGCAAGTAATTGAGACGCTGAACAATGAAGATTGTAGTGGGTGCAAACCTCTTTTTGAAAAAGACAGTCAGCCAGTCCTAATATGTGGTCATACAGTAAAAGCAGGATCAGCAGTGCATGAAGGAGGAAGTCTGAAGCTGCATCAGGGATTTGTTAATGATAGGCCAGCGTTAACAATTAGGGATTCTGGATGTACGTCTATCGGAGTGAGGGGAAGTTTAATAGATCCCTCGGATTATACAGGGAAAAAGATTAGATGCATAACATTCAACGGCACAGTAGAGTTCTACCCAGTAGCCATAATAACAGTAAAAACACCATATATCACTGGAAGAGTGACAGCGTGTGTTTTGGACTCACCAGTGGCTGATTTGATCATAGGAAATGTTATAGGAGTTAAAGATTGTACAGAAGAGGAAGTAGTTTATTGGGACCAAAAATATAGTGTAAGCAGTAACGAGGTAGTTACCACAAGAGAACCTAAATTAGAGAGTATAGCTGAGGTAGAAGAGGCACTTGAAGTAGACACAGGAACTCAGGACAAGGATAGTACAGCGGAGCAGATGAGAATGGATCCCAAATATAGTGCTAGTGAATCCCAGAGACAAGATACTACTCTGAACAAATGTTCCCAAGGGTGTAGGAGAGTAGAACATAGGCAGTCAAAGAAAGGTAGATGGTGCTTCGAGAGGAAGAACAATGTTCTCACTCGCAGGTTTTCAGATAGTGGAACTGCACGTGGGCAAGGAGCAGTACCTTTAGCACATAGAGACCGATATACTAGAACAGCTCAGGATAGTGCATGTGCAGGATAAGGCGTATGCAGCAGAAAGCAAGGTGCCAGGTATATGGGCCAAGATTGAATAAAGAGTTCAGACTAAACAGAGACTCAAGTGTAACGATGCAATATGCAGATAGGAAAGTTGACTCAGGTCAAAAGAGTGTTCGCGACATTACTGACCCAGGGCTAGGGATAACAAACAGATGTTGTAATTGTAGAGGAACCATGAGTCATGGGTACATGAAAGGTAGACACAACATCGACAGGAATCAGAGGAGGGTTAATGCAAGAACAGAACCACCTTATATAGGGTCGGTACACAAATAGTAATGTGTGGTCGTAAAGTAGTAAGAGACCTGTGGGTACATGAGTATAATGCTTTCCTATGATGTATTATGATTATTATGTGATGTATTAGTTCATGCATTGATACACAAGATTCAAAGTTGTTTGTATTTATGTGTGGGGAATATGGGAGTGTACTATGAGCATTTGGTGTATTATTTAGGGTGGTAGCTGAAGTAAGGTGCAGCCATACTTAGGGCTACCCAGGCTACATGTCTGGGTCACATATTTAATAAGTGTTAGTCTCCCAATATTTGAAAACGAAGTTTTCTTTTAAGAGGGGGGTGATGACATAAGCCTGGGTCACTGACATTGAGTTGAGTGACCGGGCAGGAGGAAGAATGGAGATGAGAGTGGGAGACAGTAAAGTGACTGACCTGGCTATGAGAAAACAGCCAGTCCTGAGAAATAAAATAGTGAGGGTAGAGGAAAAAACCCCTAGGGCGGATGGGGAGAGAGATAGTGTATTTGTGTGTGAAGTCAAGGGACTTCGGGGAGTTGAGTTTGAGATACCGAAGGAGTCGGTAGTCCACGGACAACGGGGTTGTGTTGTTCTCCGAGTTGTGAAGACAGGCCTGAACCAGAGTGGGTTCTATAGTTGAGCAGTGGCTCCAACCCAATGTGTGGGTTGTATTGTGGGAGATCCAGCCGTGGATAGTAGCTGGATTACCTGTCTTGTGGATTGAGATAAGAAGCAGGCCGTGAGAAGGCATTGATGTGTGCTGGTTAAATTGTGAGGAGGATATTTATATTCTATGGATTACATTATTTTCTGGATGTATAAACATGTTCCGTCTGTCCGTCTTATTTCTGGAATAAAGGATTATGTGCGCCAACTCAATCTTGTTTCATGACTGGTAAAGGTGCACTTCTGGGGTGAGTTGGATTAAGAGACAGTTAGATAGCTCAATTGACACACCATGAACATCGTTACCTAGACAACGACCATCACACTACAATATCGAGCAAAGATCATCAAGAACATTCATATTATCATCAAGAACGACATGTGACAATGTGCAAATGATGAGTGAATGGAATGGCCGAATGTAAAATGGGCCTGTGTGCCCAATTTGTGACCTTTTGAAAAGTTCATTCGTTCATTAGTTCGTTTTTTCGTTCGATGTCACGTCCTCTCGTATTTTCTAAATTCCTCAAAACATGTTCACTGTATTGGGAAAAAAGGACTGGATACATTATACATCCCCATCGCACACCTCTCTTACTAGGCTGATATTGACGTACTTCATTATAAATCTTCATGGTAGTTTGTTGTTTTCAATATATGTTAGTTAGTTAGTTAGTTAGTTAGTCACGGTTCCAACTTCACAGCAACGGGTCGTCCCCATTATGCTCCGTTCCTGTACCAGTGAATATTACATAAAACGCTCCCCACTACCCAATATGAAAAGTGTAAAAGACGGGAGTCTCGACAAACAACAGCCTGCACAGATACACTGTGCATAATGCCGCCGCCAGAATGTCAACACAATAGTCCCCCACGAAACATCCAGTTTATCTCTGATGGAATCGGCAGTCATTTTCCCATCTGAATGTTTCCTAGATGTTCACCCACACAGTCCACGAAAATACAGTTCATCGTCGATGGCAGTGCTTGCTTGCTTGTGTTCGTTGGCTTGAGCTCCAACGCGAAGTCCTGTATGTCGGATGAAGGCATCCTGTTGTCCAACATCAGTGTGATGTCATACAGGACCTGAGTTTTGCGTGAGTATCCGTTGTCCCATGTCTGGCTTATTGGTGTGCAGACTGGTGGTTCCTCGCCGTACAGGCAGACACTCTCCGACTTCGGAGGAATCGGCGATCCTATTGACTTTAGCCAGGACCCCGAAGGGACCTGTTGCCCAGGATGCTCGACGTGGACGCGTCAATAGGTCTTGGCCAGTATATAACCCGGCCCTGGTGCCTTGGAAACACCTCTGCGTCCCGTCGATGGCAGTGGCAGTCAACCAGAAGCCCAGCAGCCACGCATTTCTGCATAAGGCAAAAACCGGTCAACTCTGGGACATAGCCAGCTGCCATCGCTCCAAACATGCAGTCATGTTCCAAAACACCTCGGGCAGATTCAAAAGCATTTCACACGAAACTCACAGCTCACAGTGTCGCGCCACGCACTCACTCAGTAGCAGGGCGACGGAACCATCAAGCCTCCTTAGTCGCCTCTTACGACATGCGTGGTCGGCTACAGTGTTGCTATTCTTTGCTTCCCTTATGGGCCCCGGCAACACACGGGAGACGTGTATAACAATATATGTTTTTTATAAGTCTAAGGTCTCCCATTTATGTGTAGATCTGCAAGCATCGTCATCATATTGACATGTCTTACTTTATAGAAAGTCTGTGTTTAGTCAATAAAGCAAAGATAGATGTAGATCTTGGTATACATTTATAGAAAGCTGATTTAATGTTCTCAGCATATACATAATATGTACCCTTGCCTTATACGAACCTACAATGTTCTTTTCCAATTTCGGGTTGTATTTTCTTTCAAACTCTTTACATGATGATTCTTAACAAAGTCTGCGTGATGTGGCTCATTATACTGATTGTTAAATGTTGGTCACATTCCAAGGCCCCTGATTTCTTCTGATTGCAATAATTATATAATTACATAATTCAGGAGGTATATCTCCAGTTCATATTTTGTGTTCAGTCTGGTGACCTGGTATATTCCTTATTTTTATAATACATTGATTATTTCTGTTGTGATGTTGTCTGTACCCGTTGTCTCGCCAGTTTACATATGGTTAAGAACATTCTGAATTACCTTCTTCAAATTCGTCATTATTATTCCGAAGAGCATACTGTATCATGTTTTATAACTAGAAGGCTATTTATCTGGAATTCAGAGACATACGAAATAGAGAAATTCAGAAGGGGACAAGAATGAGAGCCTAAATGAATAATATAAAGACATTGACGAAGCAGCATTTAACAGCAACGGTGTAGGACAGCATGGGTGAGTTTGTCGAGAGAACATGCACCAATGGGAGATAAAGGGCAAGAGACAAGGTGTATACCATGCTTCTGTCTTTCATCTTACTATTGCATAATTCAACAGATACAGTTCCTTCATCAGTTTGTTATTTCTTTCTCACACTTGTCTAAGGAGCTCATGGAGAGAACCAGACACATGTCTATGAACCACGCGGTGAAGGAAAGATGGGTCACATAAGATATTTCAAATGTCGTTCATTCATTCAGTAGCATGCTCTTTGCTTAACATCGCTCCCATAACAACTTTCCGGAAAACCTCTCGATCATAAGCACGATGTCTCGCGTCCGATAAAATCATCTTGAGATCATCCTGCACCCATCTTCTCTTTGGTCTTCCACTTCCTCTCTTCCCAGACATATACCCCTCCATTATTTTTCTCTCCAAACTTTCATGACATTTCAAGTGACCAAAATATTTCACTTTTCTTTGTTTAATAGTCTTTAACAGCCAACCTTCTTCAATATTCAGCTTTTGAAGTATGGATGCATTTGTTATTTTCTTTACCCAAGCTATTCTTAGAACTCGTCTATAACATCTATATTCATAGGCATGTATGCGCTGTTCAGCTTGATTAGTAAGTGTCCAGGTCTCACAGGCTTATGTTGCAATGGGAAAGATGCATGCTCTTAAAAATTTAATTTTTGTAGTTCGATCTGTCCCACTCCATAATTTATTCAGTTGTTTCAGTCTTTGAAGAGCAAGTGTTGGTCGTCGTTTAATTTCTTTAATTGTGTCATCATTGTTGGTAACAAATGACCAAAGATATTCAAAATTTTCCATCACCTTCAATATTTCCTCATTAACATATATGTTATTCTCCATAATAGTTTTATTTGTAAGCATTATCTTTGTTTTTGCTATGGTTGTAATTTTCACTATTTAATTGGCTTGAGGCTATTAGGTGTTCTATACCATCTGTGTTGTGGATATGTATCATCAGCATACCGAATCTCAGGTATGTCATGACCACCGATATTTAGGGCATTATATAGCTCCCTGTTTATATCATCTCTTAAATTTCTCATTATATTTTCGGCGTACAGGTTAAACAAATAGGGGGACAGCATACATCCCTGACGGACTCCTTGCTTGATATCAAACCAATCTGATGTCTCGCCATCTATTCTAAAAACTGCTTTTATGAGTTGTATTACATGTGATGGAAAGCCCATATTCCTCATGATTTCTCAAAGTTTTTGATGTTGTACACAGCCAAATGCCTTTGAATAATTCACAAAACATGAGAATAGGTTTACATTAAATTCTCTGCACTTCTCTATTATTAAACGCATGTTGAGAATGTGATCTCGTGTTCCTCTTCCTTGTCTAAATTGAGCTTGAACCACATTAATTTCTTTTTTCGTTTTCTTACGGAGTCTTCCCATTATGATTATTAGTAGAATTTTACTTGCATGACTCATCAGGGTAACAGTTCTATAGTGCATAATTTCAGGTTGCCCTCTTTGGTATTGGAATGAAGATAGTTCTCTTGCAATCTTTTGGCCGTAACCATATTTCCATATCTTTTTACACAATGCGTGATAGATGTGTGTGCTGTCTTCTCCTTCCGCTTTAATTAGTTCAGCTGGTATCTCATCACATCCAGTTGATTTACCATTTCTCAGGTTCTTTATTGCCCATGCAATTTCATCTAATGAGGGTTCAGGTTTTGTCTCTGCTGTCATTGGCTCATGTATATCATTCACATCTTCACAGTAATTCATATCATACATTCCAACTGCAGTACTCCTGCCATCTTTCTAGAATTTGTCAGATTCTGTTAAGATATTTCCCATCTTGTCACATACAACATTCAGCTGAGGTTGAACGTTTCTTGTCAATAACTTCATTTCTTTGAACATTTCGTAATCTCCTCCAGTCTTACGATATTTCTCTATTCTGATACAGCAATCTTGATATATATAGAGTTGTGTCCTTTCTTGTGTTCTTTCTTATTTCTCGAGTTAAAGATTTATAATTCATCCTGCTGTTATCGGATTCCCCTCTTTTCTGTTTCAGTTCCCTTCGTTGTTTTATTAATTCTAATGTGTTTGATGTAATCCATGGGTTATGTCGCTTGTTCTTGGTCGGAATTAAATCTTTGGCTGCAGTTATCAAGATATCTCTAGCTTGTTCTGCCAGTTCATCAGGTGTCATTTCCTCTTGTACAGACATCAAGACCCCAAAACGATTCCTCACTTCTACGTTGTATGCATCTAGTATTTTTGTGAGATCAAACTAAGTGCCTCGGGTTTTGAGGTCTAATTTCCGACCTGCTTCTAATTGCTTCTAATAACTGATGATCTGTATCACATTCTGCACTTCGTAGGGTTTTTGTAGATGTTATGCTTGATCTCCATCTTCTTTTTATTAAAATATAATCTATATCATCATCATCATCATCATCATCATCATCATCATCATCATCATCATCATCATCATCATCATCATCATCATCATCATCATCATCATCATCATCATCATCATCATCATCATCATCATCTTCCACTTCTGCCATCAAGCGTCGTGGGAAGGAATAATTTGCGTTCCAGCGCCGGTGGGCGGCACTGGATAGTGTCATTCCGTGTGGTTGTACAATGTCTCTGATGTCGTCAATCCATTTTCTTCTTGGACGTCCTCGTGGTCTCGTCGCAGATGATCTTTGATGTAAGGCCAGTGATGGTAGTTGCTGGTGTTGCATTCTAACGACATGGCCAAACCACTTGATCTTCTGTCTTTCAATAAATGTGGCACAAGGTGTTGATCTCACAGTCTGTCTGATAATAGCATTTCTTACTCGGTCTCGGATTGTTAAGTTGGCAGCTCTCTTCAGGCATCTCATTTCGCAGGCGTTGATTTTGCGAAGGTGTAATTTGAATAAAGTCCAGGTTTGAGATTGGTAGCATAGAGTTGGTGTGAATATTCTGTTTATTGTCTGTCGTTTTGATTCTTGGTAATACTGTTCGGGGACTTCCATGTGAAGGGTATTCTTGGTTGCTGTTTAAAATGTGTGTTGGCTATTTTTAACTAATTTTCTGTGCAACATTCAATTAATTTATCGCCTGCATCATTTATATTTCCCAATCAAAAGTTTCCTAAAACGTGTCTCTCATTTTTAGCTATTATTGTACCTACCTTTGTATTAAAACCCCCCATTATTATTTCTTTATCATTATGACCAATCGTATTTAATGTGTCTTGCAGTGTGTTGTAAAAACCTTCAATTTCGTTCTCCTCTGCTGTTGAAGTAGGTGGATATATCTGTATGAGAGTTGTGTTTTTGGATGGCCTTTAAGTCTGATTGTGATGACTATCCCATTATCCCATTAAAGCTTTTGCAGTTGTTTTATCTAAACAAAATGCCACTCCGCTCTGGCCTCAGACGTCTCTACCAGAATATATGAAAGGACTTCCACTTTTCATTTGTAAAATGTACCTTGCCTTTCCAGCGATGTTTACTAATTCCTACAATTTGAATATTTAACCTCTCAATCTCATCACATACTAGTTTAAGCTTTCCCTCATACAAACTCCTCACATAACACGTTTCTATTCTCACTCTCATGTTTAGTCTGATACAGGGGATTTCCTTGGTAACACAGTCGGGATTAACTCCTTCATCACGATTACTAGTACTGGTCCCTGTGTCACACTCTTCCCCAGTGTTATCTGATCTGCCTGGCCTGGGAGTCTCGCCACCAGATCTCTTTCTTATTATGTTTTCTTTCATGGTTGATATGGTTTCATGGCAAGTTTTGCCGAAGGTAGTTTGCCATTGCTTTCCTTCTGGGCAGTGACTGTACTAGTCGGTGGCCATAGCCATTGTCTCTATTGATGAGATCATCTGCCTATCGCCGCAGAGTGCAGACCATAACCAATAACTATCTGTCGGCTGCTCTCACACTCATTACACCACCTGCTGCCATGGCTTCACGTAACCCTGATTTGGGGGGGGGGGTGCTAAACGGATACTCCACCTTGTCCAAGGGTGTCCCGTAGACTAACAGAGGAAAGGAGGCGTCTTACATTTCCTTTGATAGGGGATACCCCTTCCCATCTAACCGCATTTCAAACGTATGGAACACAATTCCTAGGACGAAAAGGGTGTGGGCATTACTGGAATGTTCAAAGACGAACATTGTATTTTAAGTATTTCTTTTGAATCTTTAATCCTGCTAAACAACATCACCCGAATAAATACAACAGTTATGCATTTCTTGGATCTGAAAGTTAGTATAAACTGTCCTGCACTACCCCTGTATAAATCTACGGATTCTCATAGTTTTCTTCTCTGTACGTAATTTTGCCTTTTCTGGTCTAAAGATTCAGACTATTTTTCTCAACATCTTCGTCTCTGCAGACTTTGTTCTGATAACACCGACTAGACGAGCAAGACCCATGAACTGCTGGTTTCCTTCATTGCCGGTATTTATTCTGAACCAATTGTCATAGCGTGAATCAAAAATATACTGTGTATAAAACGTACAGAGGCATTTTATACTAAATCTCATTCCTGCTCTAAAAGAACCAGACGGATTCTAACCAATTGACCTGACACCTTTGCTGCTTCCAAAATCCACTATCACCAACTCAACATTTATTATTCTCAATGATCTGGACAACCAGCAGATCTTTAATGATGAGTATATTCGTTTAAGTAAACAAAATCACATACTTGTAAAATATACACGTATTTCTGGACAGATAAACATACACTTGACGTGTGATGTTGTCATATACTCTTATTAATCTTTATGCACATGACAAAGAGTTCGCTAAACGTCTCCCTGTACTTGGTGCTCATAGTGTAGTACAGCAACATGTTGATGCTGGAGTTGATGGAACTGAAGACAAAATTGAATGACCAGGTAGCATAGAAAGAATTCCTATACTTACCAACTAGAATAAAGTCCGGTTCGAACACAGTTACTAAAGCGACAATAGTTCCGGGTGTGTAACAAGCAATAAGAATAGCCGCTATCATCACAACCATCTTCATTGTCTTTTTGTCTCGGATAGACCTGGCTTCGGAATGTGCTTTGTTCGAGGTTGCTTTGATATGCCAGCTAGATTTGTGTGTTAGTTTGATAGTCAGGAAAGTGGTCAGTATTACAACTGCAACAAACGACAGCATTCCTGATATTGAGGTCAAGGTAAACACCAAACCTTCGGTTTTCTTTTTATAATTTCTGTAAAGAAGTCCAATTAATGTCCTGTTTCTTTCTGGAACAAATTTCCAGTCCAAATAAGCAATACAATATTCGGGGAAAAGAGTCATCAAGTTTATAGCAAAAATGGTGCACATGAAAAACGTAGTTATTCTAGGAGAAACTATCTGTTTGACTTTCAGAGGTAGAGCGACGCTCAGGCATCTCTCAGCCGTGATGTAAACAGTGATCCAGCTGGTGATACGACCAAAACAAACGTGTAACCAACCTCCAGTTAGATACTGAAGTTCAGTAGGAACAAATGGAAAAGCGTCTGTCTCCATGTACGGATTCATACAAATATCAAACCATTCTAATGTTAAGAGGCACACGAAGTCAGATAAGGCCAAAGCAAAGAAACTAATGTTGACAGTTGTTGTGAATCCTTGTTTGTGAAACACGATCATGTTAATTATGTTGCTGAAGATTCCAAATAGAGCAATCAGAGCACTTAATATAGAAAAGTTGACCAATCTAAAAATTTTGGTTTGTTCTGCAGTGATTACGTCAATTTTTAATGAATATAACGTAAAGTTCATTTTTCGAAGCTGTTCACAATATTACTGCACCATCTGATTTGAATATTCCTGACTGGAATTTACAGCGATAAGCACCGGACTTTGTTATTACAATCTACAGACAGATGATTCTTCGTGAATAGTCAATATGTTAAATAAATTGGGGTACAGTGAACTGTGTCCGTACTTGCTGGCTGGTGTATCTTCCTAAACAATTCCCAGAAGATTATCCACATTATCTGGAAAAAGTGTTATTAACAACACACCCTATGTGTAAATGTAATGATTTAATGTTTAACTACATCATCACAATCGTGAGCCCTGACAATTGGCGTAGACCAGTTTATGTTCGAGAGGGCTTCCAATTAAAACCTTAAAAGTGGGGCAGAAATTACAGTAACCATGCCATTGCCGTGTAACCTGTCAATATTGTTGTTAAGGATGTCAAGAGTCTTAAGCAAATGACATCATATTGCAGACGAACATGGTGACGTCATAAGGGCAGTTTGAAGATGGTCGCCCCTCCTTTGACATGAAACAAAGAGTAGCAGCGTTTATTTATCCGTTTTTGTCTTGGGGGGGGGGGGGGCAGTGAAAGGATTAAACCTATATAAATTCATGGGCGAATGAAGGTCCAGTATGGTGATGCATGCTTGTCAGTCCAGCAAGTGTATGGGTGGAGTAAAGAGTTTCAAAACGGCATGTCTTCTGTGACAGACTGTTCACGGGCGGCTGAGGCACACCGAGTGGGAATCAAGAGATGTTTTTCTACACGAATCCAAACACTGTGTCGGCGCTGGAGGACTTGCATTAAACGCAGAGGTGACTAAATCAAAATACGATAAATTTGTTCTTTACTTTTCCGAATATATATAAACAAACATTTAAGGTGTTCAAGTGAAGCCCCCTCATACATTGTAAAATAATAATCAGAGTAGCATAATAACCTGGCCTGATAGCCATGCATTAAACTGCTCTCGCTGAAAGTTTCTGCAGCCTTTTCTTTTTCTTCTTCTGCTACTGCTGCCTTTCATCTCGCAGTGGAACATTTAAAAGGGGTAGATCCGTTCTTCTTCCCAGTGGAACAATTAAAGGGGGAAGATTCGTTCTTCTTCCTAGTGGAACATAGACCATCAACCAGCTCACGCAAAGCCTATTTTATTCTATATTATCTCCTGCAGCACCTTACGTGTCCGTCCAATGTTATTCGTCTATGTCGTTAGTTCTCCTCCTCTTATATATTGTTTACATTTATGTATATTTCTTTTGATCTGTTTATTCTAAAGGAAAGGGTTTTATTTCTCTAGTTATATACTGTTTTAATCTGTACCATAATCAAAGTCAGTGACTTGTTCTTGCTTGTTTTGATTTTGCAGCTAACATGTTCTAGTCGATGAGATATCCAGTCTCACGCCCACCCTCTTTAGACGCCTCCTACAAAATGAATGGTAATTTACATTGATAAATTCTTTGCTTCCCTTATGGACGTATTTCGAAAACAAAATGCTGGCGTTTTTCCACGTAGAATTAATACTTTAATCTCTGCTTTTAGCTGCCCCAAGTTGTTTTATGTTTCTACGTATATAAAATATGGATTTGGAGACAAAAATGATGGAAGCCGTGGCTCTTGAAAGAAGAAGCAGGGTGAGGTAAACGGATGTAGGGTGTGACGACTCTACTAAAGTGTGCAATGACTTAACTATGGTGTGCGATTTTACGTTAGTGTGCGACGATCTTATTGTAGAGTGCTATAATTCTATTCAAGTGTGCAATTTTACAATTGTTCGGGAACAGCCACCTGGGTGGAATTGTAAGGTGGATAAGGCCTGGGTGGATAAGCATGGTGCTGTAAGGAAATGACAAAACGCCAAGAAGAACAGAGCTGCCCATCCTAGTCTTATTGTGCAATTGAAAATAGAGATGGACACCAAAGTTGGCTATTTCAAAAACCTGGTTAAAATGGTTAAAAGTGAAAAATGGGCAGAGTTATGTCAACAAATAAGCACAGACAAGTCACTGAAATTGTTCGGGCGACTACATAAAAGTATGAATGGGGTAGTCAAGAATAAGAGTGTTCCTGACTTCCAAAGTGCTGAGCTTATCTAGCAAAGGTCTGACGAGAATAAGGGCAAAGCTCTTCTCGAAAGCTATCTAGAGCAGAGCAACCAGACAGTCATGAAAGGAAGACATTTTACCAAAGCGGTTACCTTCCGGTACAAATGGCGACGACCTAACGTTTATTCTTCAGGAGACGCTGTTTTTAGTGTTTTCCTGTGGATTAAGTGGTGTTATTTTGTATTCGTTTAGCGGAAGTTGTTCACAAGAGGCTACGGAAGTCAGGTGGTGGATGAAATTTTGAGGGCAGCCGACAGATAGTTGTTGGTTAAAGTTCTACATAGAGCGTCCATGCCCAGTATCCATACTCTTTTAATTTAGAACTAGATTCGCTGGGCTGGTCACTTAACTGATAACTCGCATGCCGGATCACAGGCTCTCTAAACGAAATTTTTCCGGCGAGCTGCGTTGTGGTAAACGCTCCCGAGGCGGCCAGAGGAAACGTTTTAAAGACATTCTGAAAATGTCACTGAAACCTTTTGGAATTCATCTTAACCCCCGGGAGACCGAAAGACCGAAAGACCGAAATTCGTGGCGTACAACATTACGCAAGGGTGCAGTCACTTGTGAAGCAACCAGGACTGAAAGAGCTGTGAAGAAAAGGCTGGACAGAAAAACCACTGCAGGAGATCCTCCTCCTGGAACTTCAAGCATTCTTTGCCACACATTGTCAATGAACATTTCGAACCAAAATAGACCTTATCAGCCATCTTAGAACTCACGGTTCCATACTTTCAACCCCACTGGATGAAATAAATGATCATCATCATCCTTGATAGACAAACAGTGGGAGAAAATTTTACAGTAGTGTGTGACAATTCTACTTTAGTGCACAATTATACTGTAGTCTGCGACAATTCTACTGTAGTGTACGACAATTCTACTGTAGTGTACGACAATTCTACTGTAGTGTACGACAATTCTACTGTAGTGTACGACAATTCTACTGTAGTGTGCGACAATTCTACTGTAGTGTACGACAATTCTACTGTAGTATGTGACGAATTTAGTGTTGTGTATGGCGATTCTACAGTAGTAATTTATTTTACAGTAAGGAAATAATCTTCGTACATACAACAGGCGTATACTGCTAAATATATATTGTTGTTGATGGACCAGCAATCAATGGGTTAAATAGTGGGTTGTAACAGAAAAGACAAAATAATGGAGCTGAAACATAAATATTCTCTATAATTGTTAAATATATGCAAAATAACGTAATTTATCATTAAATCACACACCTTTCTTAGTAACACTGAAAATTATTACCATAGAATAATACACGTTAATTCTTTCTTCACATTTTGGACAAAATAAAATCACTGTATAGGAATGTTAAATTATACCTATTTGTTGTTAAATAATAACGGAATCTTTCGGATAAAGAAGAAACTATACATTGGTTGTGGCGTAAAGAGAAATAACCTTTGAATAATAATATTTTGGACTGATTACAGCATCCTCTTCTTAGCATTCATAATTCTGTCATAGTATGTTTTCCACATTTATTTGTAGATTAAACATATTTTAAATACGTGTTATTACATGGGAAATTTGGCATATAGATTACAACAATTTGCTTGTTTGAATAACGAAGACACAAACCATATATAGTACTATTTATCGCCTGTTATTTGCTTCTTGTTTGAAATAGTGGCATGCGTGTTGGTTCGTATATTTTCTCAAACATAGAAACATCTATGATAAATATCCATTTAATTCATTAATATTTTCTGTCTATTCACAAATCTTTGGTTAATTATTGCTGTCTTGATCACTATCATGTCGTACTGTCATAACGGACTTCATATTTCATTTTTGCAATATAAGTACACTTGTTCTGGGAATTAACATTGAAAGTAGAAACTGTGGGGGGGGGGGGGGGCGAAGCAATTAACACGCTTGTGTGCCGACCCTGTAGTCATTTGATCGAATCCCCGTCGAGGCGGGAATATCTTTTCATTAATAAGACCTGGGCTTTAGGCTAATGTAAACATGCCTAACATGGGTAACGGAAACATTTACGGGAAATAAAAGCTAATCACATGACATTGACCACAACACTCATTTAGTGTCCATCCGTCTAAAATACTCTAAAACGTGGGGTCAGCACCATACGCCCAATACGCCCACTGCTGTGAAAAAGGGGTCATTTACCGTTTTTGTTTTGTTTTTTGTTGTTTTTGTTGTATTTTTCTTGTGTCAGGTCTTAGTTAGATATGACTGAGCTACCGTGTAACAGTAGATGGTACTACCTGCTTTCTGTTAGCGCCGAACGTTGGGCTTACCAAACCCGACACCCCACATTGTGCCAACGGCTTCGGGCGGAAGAGCGCAATAGGGAGGGTACAAGTCTTACCCTGGTGCGAGGTAATGCAACCTAAAGACAAAGTGTTATGGCAGGGCAGACCAGGCCCTAAACCTTGGTTGGCGGCTGGTCTAGGATCGAAGCCTCGACAGGCGGACAATTAGAGTATTGCTTTGCTGATCCGGCAGCTTCTGCAGCTTGTATTGTTCCAGATGTAGAGGTGTTACCTTTCCTCTGGAGTGAACTAGAGGGATCATGCTGCATGGGCAACACATGATCTCTATATTTTAGCCCAGGCTTTTTGCTATGGAGAGGCAATAACTCCATCCCTTACAAACTATCGTCTGTCAAGACGGCAAGGTGCCAATGGAATATTTTTGCAGTAAAAGTGGCAATGTGGGCATCGTGGCTTAGAGACAGGGAAAGCTGTTTCACAATCCTGATGTAGTGGGTTCAAAGACTGCTGCATAGGAAGTGGATTACACCACATTGTGTTGATTTTCGCATTGACGTGATTGTCAGTCGTTTAGAAGTACATGGCAAACAACTGAACGTGAAATTCCTAGAAAATCACAAATAGCCAATAAATGCTAGGGATGATAGTCAATCAATCATGTGAAATGCCGGAAAGCGTGGGCGGTCATGATTCGCCATTTCACTCGATCACCAGAGTTGTGAATCAGCTCATTGTTCCTGTCTCGACCATGCCACGTGGATAAGCCATCCAGGTATTTACTTCTCGATCTTTCTCTTGGTCTGTTCCTGTCTATCTTGCCAGTTGTCACCAAGTTCTCCAATGTATTTCTTCTCATAACATGTCCAAAACACTTTGACTGTCTACGTCTAATTTCTCTCATCAATTTACGATTTTCATTTGTCTCCTGTAGTACTTGGCCATTGGTTTTTCTGTCTGTCCATAGTATTCTTTCCATTCTCCTCAGAAACCACATTTCTGCAGCCATTAGATGTTGTTCAGCTTGACTGCTTACTGTCCAAGTTTCACATCCATACAAAAGAACAGGCTCTATGTATCCCCTCAACGCTCTTTTTCTCGTTTCAATCGACATCTTTTTATTGGTCAGAATGTTATTCATCTAGCTAAAAGCAACTTTCGCCATAGCGATTCTTGTTCTAATCTCTTTAAGGCCTCTCCCATCAGATGTTATGACTGTTCCGAGATAATTGTACCGATTCACTTGCTTAAGAATATGCCCATGTAGGGGATGATAGTGCCGTCTTTTATATAAAAGAGTTTACAAACAAAAATGGTAAAGAATCTTTGTCCACTCAATCAGGCGTACTGAGTTAATAGTTAATTCCACTCATTGAGGAGTACTGAGTGAATAGTTAATGTCCACTAATTGAGGCGTATTGAGTGAATAGTTAATGTCCACTTATTGAGGCGTATTGAGTGAATAGTTAATGTCCACTCATTGAGGTGTACTGAATGAATAGTTAATGTCCACTCACTGAGGCATACTGCGTTAATAGTTAATGTCCACTCATTGAGGCGTACTGTGTTAATAGTTATTGGAGTAATTATTGTATTGACCAAACAACAACCGATAGACTGTGTGGTCAATATCACACTGAGCGCTGTTCTTGCCAGAACATTTCCTGTCGACTTGGTCCATCTGGGAGCCTTGGTCCGCTCTCTTCCGATTAGAGTCATATACGTGCATTCTCTATGTATGCACACCAACCATGGGTTTACCTCCTAATAATATTAGTTTAATCTCCCGAAGAGAGTATTATACGGTTATTCTCTCTGTATGCACACCACCCATGGATTTACCTCCTAAGAATATTATTCATAAACTACAAATAATACATATCACCCTTTCAACAATTACAAAATAATAAAGACATGCATATACAATACCACGCAGGCACGAAAACATGTCTGCGATACATGCCATTAAAATCACATAGCATATGTGTTGTTGTTATGAGATTACCTTTGCACTCAGAAATAAACACATGTATGTTTTTATTAATACGACCATATACTGGCTTATATATTAAATGTACTACTTGAACATACAATAATAAATGTATTCATGCGGCTACTAACACAACTATAACCTTGTTTAAGTGTTCGTATGTGGAGAAATAAATATATACACATATGTGATATTTTTTTTTTAAGCATATCCTTTACAGGACTTAGCTGTCAACACCAGCATCTTTCAGCTGTATGTTGATCTCTTGGCAAGATTACGCTCAGTAGTTTGCCATTGCTTTCTGAGCGGCCGGCTCAGTATCCCGCAAGTCACGAGCAGGGGTCGAACCGCCTCAGCTATCGCTCCGCTACGAGACTCTGCGTGATAAACGGGATTACAGAGAGAAAGTGCTGTAACCCCACAGCCAGTATGTGATATTAGCGCGCAGAAATAAATATTTATACACGGCAGGTAAAACTAATGTATACGACATTAGCACGCAGAAGTAAATACATTCCTGCGACAAATAAAATTACTATATTCGTGTTTCATTGATCTTTCTGATAAATACTGTTTTCCTAGTTTACCAACGTTCATTTTAAATTGTAGTAAATTTTGCCACAGACGTCTAGTCGGAAATAGCCACGTTAATACAATTCACAAAATAATCTCATATTAATTATTGGTCTATCAATATCTTTATACAAATTATCAATGAACAATTACTGGTGTTTATCGTGTAACCAAATGTGTCGACATCTGATGTTTACTCGGCAAGAAGACACAGTTATATCTAGATAAAAGAAGACAGTGTTATATCTAGATAAGATAAGACACTTTTATATCTAGGTAAGAGAAGGCACTGTTATATTTCGAATAAAAAAGACAGTGTTATATCTAGATAAATGAAGACAATGTTATATCTAGATGAGTCAGTCATTGGCACCTTGCCGTCTTGACAGACGATAGTTTGTGCTTTAAAAAGGCATAATAACTTTTAACTATGGCGGTAGCGAGTGTGACTGATAAGGCCAATTTGCGCTGTAAATGTCCGTTCACAGTGGGTGCATGTGAACACGTGGTCATTTCCACCATCATGCACCATCTTACGTCTCAAACGCTTGGTGTGTGACTTTTCTGCAATAATTTTCTCCTTTGACTTTATTCCATTTCTGATATTTGCCCTCCATGCAACACGTTCAGCGGCGACTTGCTCCCAATGTGCATTATCAATGCCTGTATCAATCATGTCCCGCTTACACACATCTTTGTATCGTAGTAGAGGCCGACCCTGAGATCTCTTACCCATCTGTAATTCACCAAAAAAGATATCCTTTGGTATTCTACCATCATCCATCCTCCTAAGATGTCCTATCCATCTAAGTCTACGAAGACTGAGCATGGAATAAACTGTCACACAACCTGATCTTTCCAATACTTCAGTATTTGTGATTTTGTCTTGCCACTTAATACCAAGAATTCTTCGCAGACACCGCATATGAAAGCTGTTTAAATTGTTCTCTTGGTGTGAGTAAGTTGTCCAGGTTTCACTGCCATAGAGAAGAGTACTAAGGACACAGGCTTGATAGACAAGGACTTTTGTTTTGGCAGTAAGCTTCCTGTTCTCCGAGACTCTTTTTCTTAACCTGTTCATTGTTGTTGCTGCCTTACCAATCCGGATGTTGATTTCCTGATCTAGGGATAATTTGCTATTTACCACTGATCCTAGATATGTAAAATGGTCTACTATCTCTAGTTCGGCGTCGTCAATAAAGATTGATGGTACCCCATGTGCACCTTGTGACATAATCTGTGTCTTCTTTTTGCTAATTGTTAAACCAAATTCAGAGCAAGCATTGGAGAATGCAGATAGTAGACATTGCAATTCTTCCTCAGAGTGGGTCGTAACTGCAGCATCATCTGCAAAAAGCAACTCTCTGATCAGTACCCTCCTAATTTTGGTCTTAGCCTTCAATCTCTGAGCATTGTAGAGGCCGCCATCTGAGCGTGAGTGAATGTATATACCACCATCCTGATCACGAAATGCATATTTCAGTAGAAGTGAAAAGTATATTCCAAAGAGGGTGGGAGCTAGTACACAACCTTGCTTAACTCCACTCTTGATTTCAAATTCTTCAGAAGTTGCACCATCAAACTTGATTATACCCTTCATGCCTGTGTGGAACGATTCCACAATGGACAGAAGAGTTGGTGGGCAGCCAATCTTCTTTAGTGCCTTGAACAGACCCTCACGACTGACCAAATCAAATGCCTTTGTGAGGTCGATGAAGGCAATAAACAGTGGTTGATTCTGTTCACGGCATTTTTCTTGCATTTGTCGCAATGAGAATATCATATCAGTGGTAGACCGGTTCTGTCGAAAGCCACACTGTGATTCGGGGTAGACTTGATCTCCTAGGACTTGAAGTCTGCGCAGAACAATTCTGGCAAATACTTTTCCAACAATACACAGAAGTGAGATACCCCTATAGTTGTTGCAGTCGCTCCGATCGCCCTTGTTCTTGTACAGCGTTATTATGTTTGAATCTTTGAAATCCTGTGGGACTTGTCCTTCACGCCAGCATAGCTCTATTAACTGGTGGATCTGTATAGTGAGTGTGTCTTGCCCACTCCTGATAACCTCTATTGGAATCCCATCCTTACCTGGAGCCTTGCCAGATGCAAGTTCATTTATAGCACACTTAACTTCTGTTATGGTGGGAAGTGTGTCTAGGTGGTCAAGAGTTGGTAGAGCCTCTATGGCGTTGAGGGCATCATCCGCTAGTTTGGTCTCACTTGAGTAAAGCTCCAAATAGTGCTCTACCCATCTGTTCATCTGCTGTTTCTTATCAGTGATGACTTCTCCAGTCAAGGTTTTCAATGGTGCACTTCTTTTGATCACTGGACCACAGGCTTTCTTTATTCCTTGATACATGCTTCTTATGTCTCCCTTATCACTTACGATTCGAATGAACTCACATAACTTGATCCAATAATCATTTGCACACTGCCTGGCAGCCTTTTGCACATCCTTCCTAGCTTGCCTTAGCTCACTCAGAGTGTTACGCGTTGGTCTTTCCTTGTTTCTTAAGAGAGCTTTCTTCTTCTTATCAATCAAGGGCTGCAGAGTCTCACTGTTGGCCGCAAACCAGTCCTGCCTCTTATGATCCACAGTGCCGTAAACCCCTACGGCAGTTTTATAAAGAGTTTCCTTAATGTGACCCCACTTTTCATTTACTGTACAATTTTCTGGTGTATCAGTGAAAGCGTCTTCAAGTTGCTGTTGAAACTGAAAGCACTTTTCAGGATCATGAGTGTTAATAATATTAATCCTGGGGCTAGATTTGTGTTTAGCTGTGTAGATTCTCTTTGGTCTCAGCCTAACCTTTGCAACAACCAAAGAATGATCCGTATCACAGTCAGCACTGTGGTAACTACGAGTCAATGATATATGGTTCAGATGTTGTCTCCGTGTGATGACGAAGTCCAGCTGGTGCCAATGGCCGGATCTTGGATGTTTCCGTGTGACCTTATGCATCTCTTTTGTTTTAAAAAAAGAGTTTGTAATACATAGGTCATTACTGGTGCAATGCTCCAGCAGCCTTTGCCCATTTTCATTCATGCGACCGATGTTGTATTTTCCAAGGCACACTGGCCATGAACTCGAGTCCTTGCCCACACGAGCATTGAAATCACCGAGCATATAAATGTAGTCAGATTTTGGAACTGCCTTGATCACGGAGTCTAACTCCTCATAGAACAAATCCTTCACATCATCAGAGGAATCGAGTGTCGGTGCATATGCAGTAATAATGGTGGCAAACCCACAAGAGGTTGCCAAGCGCAGGGATAATAGTCTTTCATTTCCTCCTGCTGGAATTTCAATAGTTCCCAGTAGCGAATTCTTCACTGCAAAGCCCACACCTTGCCTTTTTTCTGCCTGCCCTCCACCCTTCCAGAAAAAGGTGTAGTTGTTTTCCCTGAGTGACCCTTCCTCAGCGAGGCGAGTCTCCTGCAGGCCAGCAATATCAATGTTAAGACGATTGAGTTCGGCATCAATCACAGCCGTTTTTCTCACATAGCCAATATTGGTCAAGTCAGTGGAAAATCCTGGACACATGGTTCTCACGTTCCAGGTTGCAAGCCGTAGCTTGAGGTTTCTATTTTTATTTTTGTTTGTACCTGGTGCATTGGTTTTACAGCCTGCGATTCAGATTTTGTCCTAGCCCCAAGCACCCATTGAAGCAGGCAGGCTGTGGCGGATCAGCACCCAATTGGCTGGGGGCTGCCCAGCTTGAGGCGGGCGGTAGCTGATCAGTGACACCTATAGGTGTCTCCCACCGTCAGAGGCAACGCGTGGCGCCCCATGTCTACGCCAACTGACAAGGACTTATAACCCGTAACAGTTGCCTCTCGCTTTGATTCCGAGACCAGTTAAGACCAGGGATGGAGTTATTGCCTCTCCATAGCACAAAGCCTGGGCTAAAATATAGAGATCATGTGTTGCCCATGCCGCATGATCCCTCTCTCGGCCTGCCTAGTTCACTCCAGAGGACAGGTAACACCCCTACATCTGGAACAAGACAAGCTGCAGAAGCTGCCGGATCAGCAAAGCAATGCTCTAACTGTCCGCCTGTCGGAGCTTCGATCCTAGACCAGCTGCCAACCAAGGCTTAAGTCCTGGTCTGCCCTGCCATGACAATTTTGTCTTTAGCTTGCATTTCCTCGCACCAGGGTAAGGAGTGTACCCTCCCAATTGCGCTCTTCCGCCCGAAGCCGTTGGCACAATGTGGGGTGTCGGGTTAGGTAAGCGCCGCCCAACGTTCGGCGCTAACAGAAACCAGGTAGTACCGTCTACTGTTATACGGTAGCTCAGTCATATCTGACTAAGACCTGACACCAGGTCTAGATAAAATAAGACACTATTATATCAAAATAAGAGAAGGCTCTGTTATATCCAAATAAATGAAAATAAGACATTGCTATATCTAGATGAAATAAGATGCCACATCTAGAAGAAATAAAACACTGTTATATCTAGATAGGAGAAGGCACTGTTATATCTAGATAAGAGGGCACTGGTATATATATATATATATATATATATATATATATATATATATATATATATATATATATATATATATATATATATATATATATATATATATATATATATATATATATATCGTGTCAGAGTCCGACAGGGGACAGCGATGCAGGGACATCGTTACGACCGCCAGGCGACTTAGCTCCCAGTAAGGGATGCAACCACTTCGTTGCGCCGCCAGGCGAATGAGTTACCGGCCTGCGAGATCGCTGGCTGACCAGCGGTCAGGCCGCCAACGCAAGACGCATGCCTGCCACGTGACGCCACGTCAGGCAGGAGGCAAGTTGCAAACCAGGTCCAGACAGCTCTGGGGACACGGTACAGGACGGACGTGTGAGAAAGGCGTTGTATGGTTTCTGTATTGAAAGGCGAGTGTCTGGACATCTTGCGAGTCAGACTTGTGACTGTATTGTGGATGTAAGTGGTAAAGTATCCATTATATATATTTGTGATCATCGTTCTGTATTTGATACATTAATAAATCCATCGAACGATGTGTCGTTGAGTCTTACGTCAAATCACATTGTATTTGTATTGTCTCACACTTGTTAGGAAAGCGAGCCAAGTTTAAGACCCTGACATGTGTGAACGTGGAGGGCTCGTCCAGCTTTAATTTACTTATATTTGAACGTGAATAGCTTGTCCTTGTTGAACGTGAAGGTCTCGTCCAACTTTAATTTAGTTAAATTTAAACTTAAATGTGATCATGGAAGGTTCATGTTGATTGTTACTACATTATTTAAACATGTGTAAGATCATTTGTAAACGTACAATGCATACAATTTGTTTGATCCTGTAAGCGTATAAAACATTTGTGATTGTGAAACTTGTCACCGTTTTGACCTTGTCGACATTGTGATCTTGTCGCCATTTTGACCTTGTCGCCATCTTGTAAACTTGATGTCTATGTCCTTACTGAATGTCATCTTGATGTAAGTGATGTGTCATCAATGTTGTAGAGTGTTAAGATACTTGTAGATTGTCTTTGTGAATTGAGTTTGTGGAACGCAAAAAGTGTTTGGAAAGAAAGTAACGTGTATTGTAAAAAAACTGTTGACGGACAAACTTACGACATACAATTACACTCAACGCCATACAAACCTAATCAACACTTAGTGACAAGCAGGCACACACCAACAAATAGACGCTAATTTATCTTCTTCCAAAATAAAAGCAGGTTTTTCCGTACCATCCGAAACCTTGCCGTAGAGGTCATTTGTAGTCTGAGGTAGCGACCCTACAGTTCCTAGCCCGATTTCCAACCGTTCTTCACCACATCCAGGGCACTTGAGTATATTTTTCCTTTTCGTATACTTTAAAAATGCATTTTTAGGCACAAATCGTCCATATAAACGGATTGTAACTTGTTGATTACTAACCACTTATAATATATTTTGAGTGGCTTGTATTTCATTGACATTTTTCCATCATGTCTTCATTATTTGACTTCATTGATATGGGGTTAAAATTAAAGTTAACAGGTGATGAGTTAACAAAGTGGAGTGAGAATAAATACTCTGAATACCTTCGCGAGAAAGCTACTGAACGCGATGAAAGGGCAGCAGAACGGGCTGCCAAGCAAGCAGAAGCAGAACTGGCTGCAAAGACAAAGCAAGCTGAGATAGATAGTGAGCTGAAAAAGGCAGAAATAGCAGCTCAGAGTAAGAGAGAAGAACTGGAGTTACAGTTGAAGATGAAACAACTTGACACTGAGACTGCCATTAACAAAGAGTTTAAGAAATCTGAGAGACTGGAGAAAGAAAACCAGTATAAGAAATATCAAGGTATTGTACGTAATTATACCTCGGGTGACTGCATCGCAGCTTTTACCCAAAATTTTGAAACTTTAATGGAACATTATCAAGTTCCACTGTCTCAATGGAATATTGTGTACATGAGGAGTTTGTCAGGGGAACCTCTTAAAGTTATTGAAACCATCCCCAAAGACCTCAGAAAAGATTACCATTATCTGAAATCTAAGATTATGGCACATTTTATGTTAGATGAGGCAGGTTACAGAGAACAGTTCAGTAAATTGAGCCCAAAACCGACTCAAACGTTCTCTGACTACCTCTGCTTAGTCCGAGATATTTTCACCAAATGGACATCAGCAGCCAAAATTGAAAAAAGTTATCAGAGATTGGAAGATCTGATCATTAGAGACAAAATTGTGTCATCTATTCCTTCAGCCTTTGCTAAATTTTTGTTAGAGAATGAATGCTCTAGTGTGGATGAAATTGAAAGACGGGGTTCGGCTTACTACACAGCCAACAAACATTGCTTTGCTACTGAAGATACTAACATTAACTTTGTAGCAGCGGCTAATTATGACAAACAACCCTATAGTAGGCAGACATTTCGTAAGCCTACCTCTGAGAAGTTATATCATTGCAATTATTGTAAATATTCTCATCATCAGAGTGAGATGTGTGATAAAAACCCTCGCTACCAAACTTACTTACAACACAGGGTAAATCGACAAGATCAGGAGCGTAAAACCTTCAAAGGTTTGACTAAATGTTTCCTCTGTAAGGCGTACGGACACCATCGGATAAATTGTGAGGGCAGGCATATGACCAAGAAAGCAAATGCCGCCTTGTTTGATAGTTCCACGTCTGAAGACGAAGAGCCAGAGAAACATCCTGTGAACTCAGCACAGGCTTTTGACATATTCAACGCAAACAAATGCTCTGTTTGTAACACCTTCTATGAAGATGGTATTTTAAAATGCGGTCATGCCATCCCTATTGCCAATGAAGAAGCTAATTTGGTAGTAGGTTCAAAAGGCAGAATAAACATCCATCACGGATATGTAAATGGCAAAGATGCTACAGTCCTTCGTGACACAGGAAGTACACTCATTGGCCTGAAGAAAACATTCATAATGCCTACAGACTATACAGGCAGGCATGTAACATTTAGAACATTCTCAGGCAATATTGAGAAATACCCATTAGCATGGGCATATATTGATACACCTTTCCTCACTGGGAAAGTAAAGTGCGCTGCACTAACCAGTCCAGTTTGTGATATAATTATTGGTAATTTACCTGAGGTAAATGATAAACCTCATGACATAACATCTGTATGTATTGATGATACCATAACATCACCATCAAATGTCATCATTGAAAATGTCACACCACCTATTGATTGTAAAGTAGCTAATGTAGCACTAAGTTCTCATGACATCATTGAAACTACTGTTCCATCATCATCATCTGATATCATTGAGTGTGTGAGCGCAGTAACAAGAGCTACTGCTAGAATGCAAGATGAAGTAAATCAAACTGAGGCTATACAATTACTCAGCCCAGTTTCACTACCTACTAACACCATGAAGGAAGCATTTGTAACAGCCCAAAAAGCTGATCCTTCATTGTCAAAATACTTTGACCTGATCGGCCGAAAGACAAAAGTAACCAAGAATGCAAAATGGCATTTTGCTTTGAAAAATGACATACTCACCAGGTATTACACCAGAGGTGACGATACCACAGAGCAAACTGTTTTGCCAACATCTTGCACACGATATACCTCTTGCAGGACATATGGCATACGTTAAAACCAGATCAAGGTTATTGACACAATTTCACTGGCCAAAATTTTGCAATGACATTAAAGAATATTGCAGAAGTTGTGACACCTGCCAGAAATTAGTTAAAAAAGGTAAACACCCACAGGCAAAGTTACAAGTTACCGACTTAGCCAGTCGACCTTTTGAAAAGCTATCGGTTGACATAGTGGGCCCTCTTAGTCATACAACAACTAGAGGGAATAAATTTATTCCAACCATCATTGATCAATGTAGTCGCTGGCCAGAAGCTATTCCGTTAAAGAACATAACTGCCAATGACATAATGGAAGTGTTCTTCCATATTTTTTCTAGGATAGGTTTTCCAGATACTATCCAATCTGATAGGGGCACTCAGTTTATTGCCGCATCCACCCAAGCTTTCACCAAAATGCTGGGAGTGAAGCAGTGTTTCAATTCCCCCTACCATCCTCACAGTAGCGGAGTAATAGAAAAGTTTAACGGGGATCTTAAGCATATGCTTGCAAAAGTAACGCAAGAACACCCCAATAACTGGGATGTATATCTACCAGCTATTCTTTTTGCTTATCGCGAGGTACCACATGCTAGTACCGGTTTCTCTCCTTTTGAACGTATCTATTGTGCCAAACCACGTGGCCCATTGACCATTTACCACCAAATGTTAACTGACTCTACACCAGTACTTAAACCCATATCATCATACTTATATGTGACATCATTGCGTGAAAGAATCATCAAATCTTGTGTTATTGCAAAGAATGCACTAAAACTATCTGGTGCTACTTATAGACAGTATGCTGACAAAGGTAACAGGACAATAACATTGACACCTGGACAGGACATTCTTCTTCTGCTACCTAGTGACAGACACCTTCTGACTGATTCTTGGCAGGGACCTTTTAAAGTGACAAGACAGATTTCACCTGTAGACTACGAGATCCTTATAAAAAACAAACACAAAATATTTCACATAAATATGCTAAGACCATACCACCACAGAGACGACGAACAAGACGATACAACAGCTTGTACAGTGATAATAGATCACGAAGACGACGATGCTAGTGACGAAATTCCAACACCTGCATTAGACACGACAGACTGCTTGAAAGAGATCAAAATCAACCCAAATTTAACTCAAGCAGACACAGACAGGTGCAAACAACTTATACAACAGTACAACACCATCTTTTCCAACAACCCAGGACAAACAGAATTAATACAACATCACATCGCACTCACATCAAACACACCCATTAGATGCAGACCATACAACATCCCATTACATTACAAGGAACAGTTACATCAAGAAATCATCAACTTAGAGAAAAACAACATCATAAGACGATCCCAATCAGACTACTCATCTCCCATGGTCATAGTACAAAAAAAGGACAATACAATAAGACTGTGCATCGACTACCGAAAACTGAATAAAATAACTGTTCTAGATCTTGAGCCTATGGCAAACACTGACGATCTTCTGACAGAACTGACAGACGCTAGATTCTTTACGACTGTAGACATGGTTAAAGGTTATTGGCAGATTGCTGTAGACGAACAGAGCAGACAGCTGACAGCTTTCGCCACACCTTGGGGACTGTACGAATGGTGCAAACTTCCATTTGGGCTTGTTAACGCCCCAGCCACATTCGTACGTATGACACGACTACTTCTAAGAGACATTCCTAACATAATTTGCTATATTGACGACATATGTGTTCACACAGAGACAATGACGGAGCACATTAAGACATTAGACCAGACATTTGAACGGATCAGACAGCACGGACTGACAGTGAAGCCTGCAAAAGTAGACATAGCCTACCAGGAAATATCATTCTTGGGCTATAAAATATCCAACGGCTTTGTCACGACAGACGATAAAATTGTGTCCAAGATACTAAAACTCTCACTTCCGACTACTAAAAAAGAAGTCAGAAGTTTGCTGGGCCTAATCAATTACTATAGGCAATTTATTCCTGATTTTTCGGAACTAACCGAGGTATTTACTAATTTACTAACAAAGGATAAACCTGTGAAAATTGTACACGATCAATGCCTAAAAATCGCATTTCATAAAGTGCTATCATGTTTTTCTGATAAGAATGAACATAATCGTATCCTTAAATTGCCCGATATTCGTTTACCTTTCAGATTACGCACAGATGCTAGCTCCGTAGCGATTGGTGCAGTCCTGTTGCAGGAGTATAACAACATCCTCCACCCAGTTTATTTTGTATCCCGGAAGCTGAAAGCCCGAGAGCGGGCATGGTCCATTCCTCAATTGGAAGCCCTAGCTTTAGTAGTAGGTATCACCAAATTGTCTAGATTTCTTCTCGGACGCCATTTCATCGTAGAATCGGACAGCAGCCCCTTACGATGGATGAATTCCGGTGTGCCATCGAACCATATGGTAGCGCGTTGGTCCTTGAAACTTCAAGATTATAGCTTTGAGGTTCGACAGATCCCAGGCAGAACCAATTCAATTGCCGATCTTTTGTCACGTTGTCCGACCGACCCAGTGAGCACCAATGTCTGAGTGCAGTATGTAGAAATACACTCAGACCGACACAGCCATTTACCAGTGAATATGTGGGTTTTTTCATTCACGAAAAGCTGTGTAATGTCTACAATATTGTGATAGGGATTACTCCCATTATATATAGTGTTCTTATTTTACTAGTTCATGTAGTGATTGTCGTGTATAAATGCGCAGTATGTGGTAGAAAGCGAACTTTATTAACTGTATATATTAAAGTACAAGAACAGTGTCACATTCGCACTTACCTGAAGCGAATTATCCAACGTGACAGTGATAACTTCGTGTTGAATCTTCCAGGAACATTTTAATGACGAGTGTGAAAGTAAAAACTGAACAGTGACGACTTTTCTACACCTCTGCAGTGAACCGAAATCTTTAATGTTCGACTGAAACATCTAACACATGAACATTCGATCGTAATCCAGAAGATTGTGTAACAACATCCAACACGAACTTTGAGAACATTGTTCCTTCCTTAAACTACATCAAACCGGAACAGGTGTGTTCTATAAGCTTTACCATCAGCTGATTTTAGTGCTCGTGTGTACTTCCGGATTAATTAGAAAGTTAGAACACAAATAGCAGACAACATATAAAAGGTTAACAAGTTTTGACGATTCTAGAATGTTTAGGATTCTATAAAATTGAATACACGAATTGTGTGTTTATTTATTTCTCTAATGTAATCTTAGAATCATATCTTGATTAACGTATTCATATTACCGACTTTTTCTCGTTAATATGAAGAAACGTCAAGCAATGACACTAAGAAATTAAATATTTATTGTAAATTATTGTGTTTCACTAATGTTAAAATTATTCCCCTTTCATTTATTGTTATGACATTTTCACACAAAGGGCCATAATTTGAAATGTATATGCTAATGTGTTGTGTGTAATATAACATGTTGTTGTTAAAGTGTTGACACCACAGGCAGGCATCTACTGGGCATGGCAGAGGGTTGCCAACATTGTATACCAACACAATAACTCCTGGCCAAGTAGGGACAGGGTTTGAGTGTTTTATACGACTTATACAGAGTCGTATTTCAGTCTCGCGAGATGGTTTTTGTTTCAAGAACCATATTATTATTTTTTTTCAAATTGCGGTGACGTAGATGCGTGAAGCTGGTGCTACTGATCTGACTGGGTGATATTACGATTGAGGTAACCAGCCATCGAGAGGGTGAAGCCTGATATGTGTTGAACATGAAGCACCACATGTCTTTGTACCCAACTCCCAGGTCTTATATATATTTCTATGCCATGTGTGTATTTTTGATAACGTTGTGTATAACAATAGAAAGGTAGACTCTGACAAGGGTATACTATTAACCCAACAGGTACAGACATTATGCATGAAAGACTACATCTTTCATGGATTTTACCGGGGGAGCGTGTCAGAGTCCGACAGGAGACAGCGATGCAGGGACATCGTTACGACCGCCAGGCGACTTAGCTCCCAGTAAGGGATGCAACCACTTCGTTGCGCCGCCAGGCGAATGAGTTACCGGCCTGCGAGATCGCTGGCTGACCAGCGGTCAGGCCGCCAACGCAAGACGCATGTCTGCCACGTGACGCCACGTCAGGCAGGAGGCAAGTTGCAAACCAGGTCCAGACAGCTCTGGGGACACGGTACAGGACGGACGTGTGAGAAAGGCGTTGTATGGTTTCTGTATTGAAAGGCGAGTGTCTGGACATCTTGCGAGTCAGACTTGTGACTGTATTGTGGATGTAAGTTGTAAAGTATCCATTATATATATTTGTGATCATCGTTCTGTATTTGATACATTAATAAATCCATCGAACTATGTGTCGTTGAGTCTTACGTCAAATCACATTGTATTTGTATTGTCTCACACTTGTTAGGAAAGCGAGCCAAGTTTAAGACCCTGACAATATATATATATATATATATATATATATATATATACATATATATATATATATATATATATATATATATATATATATATATATATATATATATATATATATATATATATATATATATATATATATATATATATATATATATTCATTGGCACCTTGCCGTCTTGACAGAAGATAGTTTGTGCTTTAAAAAGGCATAATAACTTTTAACTATGGCGGTAGCGAGTGTGACTGATAAGGCCAATTTGCGCTGTAAATGTCCGTTCACAGTGGGTGCATGTGAACACGTGGTCATTTCCACCATCATGCACCATCTTACGTCTCAAACGCTTGGTGTGTGACTTTTCTGCAATAATTTTCTCCTTTGACTTTATTCCATTTCTGATATTTGCCCTCCATGCAACACGTTCAGCGGCGACTTGCTCCCAATGTGCATTATCAATGCCTGTATCAATCATGTCCCGCTTACACACATCTTTGTATCGTAGTAGAGGCCGACCCTGAGATCTCTTACCCATCTGTAATTCACCAAAAAAGATATCCTTTGGTATTCTACCATCATCCATCCTCCTAAGATGTCCTATCCATCTAAGTCTACGAAGACTGAGCATGGAATAAACTGTCACACAACCTGATCTTTCCAATACTTCAGTATTTGTGATTTTGTCTTGCCACTTAATACCAAGAATTCTTCGCAGACACCGCATATGAAAGCTGTTTAAGTTGTTCTCTTGGTGTGAGTAAGTTGTCCAGGTTTCACTGCCATAGAGAAGAGTACTAAGGACACAGGCTTGATAGACAAGGACTTTTGTTTTGGCAGTAAGCTTCCTGTTCTCCCAGACTCTTTTTCTTAACCTGTTCATTGTTGTTGCTGCCTTACCAATCCGGATGTTGATTTCCTGATCTAGGGATAATTTGCTATTTACCACTGATCCTAGATATGTAAAATGGTCTACTATCTCTAGTTCGGCGTCGTCAATAAAGATTGATGGTACCCCATGTGCACCTTGTGACATAATCTGTGTCTTCTTTTTGCTAATTGTTAAACCAAATTCAGAACAAGCATTGGAGAATGCAGATAGTAGACATTGCAATTCTTCCTCAGAGTGGGTCGTAACTGCAGCATCATCTGCAAAAAACAACTCTCTGATCAGTACCCTCCTAATTTTGGTATATATATATATATATATATATATATATATATATATATATATATATATATATATATATATATATATATATATATATATATATATATATATATATATATATATATATATATACGAGAAGACACGATTATATCAAAACGAAATAAAAACACTGTTATATCTAGATGAAATAAAACACTGCTATGTCTAGATAAGAGTAAACACCTTTAAATCTAGATAACCGAAAATACCATTATACCTTTTTTTTTGTTCGCTGCCAAGTAGTATGTGTGACGCAATGTGATAAATTATAAATAGTAGAGAATCCTAAAAACAAAACGTTAGGAAAACCAAGGACATGACGTGTCAACGCAGAAACGTCATCAAGGAACGTCAACATAAACAACGGAAGACATAGTTGGGAGATTCTTCAGAGCGGCAGCTCATGTTGATTTAGGAAATATCGGTCGGCTAAATACAGGCTTTATACCGCATCCGTGGCTGAATTAGAATGGACGAAACACTCTGTGGACACAACGTGTATCGAAGCTACAAATAAACGGGCGGATAAACGCAGAATCTTGATGTCTGAAGAGTGGCAGAAAGGACATTACGAGGATTGACAGAAGGACGTATGGACGAGCAAGGACATTATTTTATAATTCGAGTATAGATGGCTTTGGACATGTTACTAATATTAATTTTTATTATACCGCTGCCCGCCTGGTCAGAACACGCACAGCAGATCATTGCGTATTAATGTCGTTGTTGCAAGCCTGAGCACTGCGGAGAATAAACAACGTTTCAACCTTCAGCATCCGTCGGAGTTTCCTTCTTCAGTTCAGGTTTGGCTTCTTAAACCTGTTTTGACGACTGTTATTTAAGAGCCGTATTTGTTATAACGTTGTACTGTTGGAATTAATATTATTTACCCCGAGATGTCGCTTGGCAGGACATGGGGTCTCTGTATCTAAGAAGCCAATAACGGTAAGCCTATCAGCCACCTGAATATATATGCGATATGGAAACATCTTACTGCCCAAGTCATGGAATTTATAGTATTCGTCACAGTATGTTCTAATGGCCGACGCTCATTCAATGTTGATCTAGAGGCGTAAAGGACATTTGTCAAAGCATCTGGACATTCTGGACATTATATCACATATTTTGCCTGCATATTTATACAGTGCACCACGGTATTTATATAAGGATTGTACTATACTCCACTGGAATTGTATCAGGACATTATGAACCTACACCACTGCACTTACGTCAGGAAATTATGAACCTACACCACTGCACTTACGTCAGGACATTATGAGCCTACACCACTGCACTTACTTCAGGACTTTAGGAACTTACACCACTACACTTACGTCAGGGCAGTAGGACACTACACCACGGAACTATTCTCAGGACATTTATCAGTCAGTACACGACTAAACTTTTATTGCATTTTTACACTGGACAACAGCGAACTATTATCACGACGTTTATGATAAATTTTATTCATACGATGGAAAATTACAACGAATACCTACACCAGCAAACTGGAAATATTTTTCACAGGTAGATACCTCCATCATCAACATTTATAGACAGCACCACAACCAATGTACTACTTAGACTAAGGCCAGTGTACTTGTTTGTTTGTTGTGGTTGTTTAGCATTCTAATTGGGTGTTTGCCTTCTAAATTTTAAGACTATATCCATGGCCGATTTGTTTTCATTATAGTTACGTGGGCGGTTGGCGGGCTATCCTAGTGCTAAATAACTTTGGTTATATGGTGCAAGGTTACGTTCTATACTAACAGTAGTCAGTTTGTTGCGAATTTCGTTTTGTAGCGACCTCGCGTTTAGTTAGTACATGTGTCGTTTAGTAATAGTCTTATCCGTTTGTTACCTATCAGTTATCAGTGTTTCTTTTATATGTAATTAGATATGTACGTCTGCGTTACGTTTCGCTTACTTCTCTCGTAACTGTTTATTTGTCTTGTGGATTGATATCCTTTATATTTACTATATTTTGTACATATTTTCTGGAGTTTACATTTTGTAACGAGTTGGGACAATGTTTATTTCTTGCCAACTTGCTGCTGTGTTCATTAATTCGGTTTACAACATTGTTGATTTTTGTTGGCATTTCGTTCAACATTTTATACTTTTTATACATTTACTGCTATCTTCCCAACGCATTTGCATTTTGTCGATTGTGCATCGCGCGCATATATTTTGTATTTTAGCTATAAAATTTGCAGCGCATTAGGACAACATGTCGACACTGCAAGATTTCATGGATATGGGTGAGGAGTCCGGCGTGAACGATTTAGAACTGAGAACGTGGGTGAAGCAAGAATTCAAGGAGTTTCAGGCTCAACAACGGGAAGAGAGGGGAGAAAGATTAGCAGCAGAAAAAGAAGCGAAAGAACTACAGGCAGCACGTGAAAGGGAAGAAAGACAAGACAGATTAGCAGCAGAAAAAGAAGCGAAAGAACTGCAGGCAGCACGTGAAAGGGAAGAAAGACAAGACAGATTAGCAGCAGAGAAGGAAATGAAGGAAAAGGAATTAGCCTTGGAAATGGAAACGCTTGCATTTGAGAAAAAGAAACTAGCGACGGAAGCATTGATGAAGGACAAGGAGAATGAAGGGAATTTAAAAGTTAAGACTTAGGAAATGGATAGAGAAGCTGAGATCGAACGAGATAAAAATACAAGCTAAGGCTGGGGATACTATTAAACGTTACCAGGGTCTCATCAAGAACTTCACACAAGGCGATTCGGTATCTGCCTGGATTACTAATTTCGAAGTACTGGTCAAGTTTTACAAGATTCTAGAACATGATTGGCCGATCTTTTCCACCGTCACTTAGCCCTGGACCCTTTAAAGAAGGTAGAGTTGATCCCTGACAACTTACGGACCAACTATAAATACATTCGAGATACGGTCCTATCGCATTTCAGTATTGATGCTGCTGGGCTAAGAACGAAGTTCAAGACCCAAAAACCGAAAGCAAATCAGACGTTCCTAGACTATGTATCTGAAACGTCTTCACTCTTCGATAAGTGGTTGAAAGCAGAAGATGTATCTTCTGATTTTGAGAAACTGCGTTACCTTATGTTAAGGGATTCACTACTATCATCTGTGCCAGATTCAATGTCTACATTTCTGGTGGAAAATAAATGTAAATTTATTCCAGAGATGGAAGCACGGAGAGAAGCATTCTATAACGCCCATAGCGACGTATTTGCTGATGGAGCGCAACCAGAGCTTGTGATAGGTGCTATTGCTAGAATTCAGAATCAAAGAGGTTAGAGTAGAGGTAACAGATTTTCACAACATAGAAACAGAGGGCCATATCATAATACACACAGAGATTCTGACAAGCCTAGAAAGGGTCATGTCACGCAATGCCCTCATTGAAGACTTAACAACGGTTTACTTTAAATCTGCAACCGACTTCCCGAATATGAGTCGTATCTTCAACACCTCACTTCTAAGAGAATTAGTAAGTATGATGCTTACAAAAAGAGTATCAAATGCTTCTCTTGTTTAGCGTACGGCCATACGTCAAGATCGTGTAAGATGAAGAAGACATGAGAGAAAGCTAGAGCAGCATATATACACTAGTAGCGACTCAGATGAGGCAGAAGACATTCATGCAGCCATGATAGAGACAGGTCACAATGACAGACCAGGTAAAGTATGTAGGGAATACAATAATGATGATAGTTTCACATGCGGCCACAAGAGACTAATACATGAAGCAAACGCAGTATATACTCCGAAAGGTACTCTGAGGATCCGTCAAGCATGGGTTAATGGATCGCCAACAACTTGTTTTAGAGACACAGGGGCATCCGTTGCGGGAGTTGATCACAAACTGGTGAATAGACAAGATTACACAGGTAATAGTGTTATTTGCAGAACGTTCGGAGGTACCTTAGAAAAATACAAAACCGCATGGGTCTCAGTAAGATGTCCCTATTATAAGAGAAAAATATGGGCAGCATTGTTACCAAACCCGTGTGCTGGGTTGATAATTGGGAATATCCCCAAGGTCATAGATTACACTCAAGAAGTAACGATCGAACCAAGATTTGACAAGGCACTCGCAAGAACCCAAGTTCAAGAGACGCAAGAAGAAGATAATAGGCAATTAACACAGGTTACTTCGAATGACAACACGCAGTCCCTATTAGCATGTGCAAATGATAATATAACACAACAGAGGGACGACATAATTGCACAAAATAATTTATTTCATAATATTCAGGAAGTAAACAAAGCCAGTTATCGAAAACGTGACACTTTGCAATTATTAAACAAGTCTATTCTCGTGAATAGTGTAAGTGAAAAACATAATCAAACAAGCAGACAATCTCATTTTTCTGCAAATAATAACAGTCAAGAGAACCAACAGAAACCACACGATAATATAACAAAAAGTACACATAATGTTAAAAAACAGCATATACAGTGCACAGAACAAGGACAGTGGAACGTCATAACCATATTATGTTCCATATTATGATGACCATTCGACCACCCCTCACCTATGCTGATTACACGGTTATAAACATTTACGCACAAGTCAAGTTACTTATTACAAACATATACTCACGAACGAAGAAATATCTTACACACATTCACTCGCAAGTCAAGAAATATGTCACAGACATTTGCGCACAAACCAATAAATATTCTACGAACTGGTTTACTTGCCAGATTTACTTACCTTGTGTGTGCGGCAGATATACCAAACTTATATCGCTACAGCATATGTGGTAAACATTATACACACGAGTGAAAACTATATCATTGTTCAACTCAACAAAGTTAAGATATACAGATAGTGGCATTAATGCAGAAAAGGGACATCATAATTTTGAAAGAAAGAAAGAAAGAAAGAAAGAAAGAAAAGGAAGAAAAGGAAGAATGAAAGAAAGAATGCAAATAAAACAAAGAGAGGAATAAGAAAGGATGAAATGAGTAAGAGTATTAGTTAAATATATCAGCGCATATTTCACTACAGACACATTACACCAACAAATAAGAAGTTAGATCCTTACAAAAGTATTTATTCCGAATTTCGCTGATATGACAAAAACATTTTCAGAACTGTTTTTCACGCTTTCTCTGTTATTCTTTTACAAATTCATGATAGCAAATTAAATCCTGTTCTCTACTTTTTCAGATACTTGTTGTTAACTTTATCAATAATAGAGAGCGTTAATACATTCTATCAATATTTGCTTGGTAGAATATTCTTGTTCAATCCGAATATTCTGTTTATATTTCTTGTCTACTTTCTTTACAAGTCCATACAGATTACTCTCTCTCTCTCTCTCTTTCAAGACTACTAGTTTGATACAGTGCCGGATTTACGTATAAGCTACACAAGCTATAGCTTGGGGCCCCCCAAGAAAGTGGGGATCCAAACAATATTGTCCGAGTGAGCAATTGTCATATTTGTATACTTAAATATACTGCAGTATTATTAGTCCCAATGCTGCACGTCCGGGACGTCCCATACTCTTCAGCCAATTTTTTTAGCGCGTCTTTTCGAAGAACAAAGCACTATTTGCCTAGGGTTTGCATTACCGATAACCGGGCCCCATAAAGGGGCCCCTTATAAAGGACCCCATATTTCAAATAGCTTAGGGCCTTATCAAGTCTAAATCCGGCCCTGGTTTGATATATGTCATATCCCAGGCAGGGATAATAACTTAGTAGATCTTCTTAGTAGATTCTAGAATTCTTATCTGCTATCACATTTCATGTTATTTGTTTGCGTGCATACATGTAGTACAACATGCCGATTGCTTATTTTATTTTGCAGACACCCAAATGGAATTTCTATACATACACAATTCACATTCCAATATATATTATTTACAGATTAAGTATCTTCAGATATATACATATTTTGTTGATTTAATTCATTGGCAGAAGACGCGGACAATAGTTGTTGGGCCAATGCTGTTATAGTGATACACGGACTGGTGATGTGGTCAGTACATTTATTTCGCTTCAAAATGTGCGCGAGTGACTGTAAATTGGGACACGTTGCTGGAACTTCACAATTGCATCAGGAAATGCGTGCGATATTGATGGAGTGACACCAGTGTTTATTAATATTAATTAAATTAACTTAATTACATATTTACTTTAGCCATGTGAACTTTTATTCATTTCTATTTCACAGCGTTGATCGAATTCACATTTATCAGCATTAGTCGAATTCACATTTATCATCATTAGTCGAATCCGCATGTATCATCATTGGTCGAATACACACGACTCATTATTGGTCGAATTCACATGTTTCACCATCAGTCGAATTAACATCTCAAATCTTAGATCAGTTTCACTTGTTACATCAGTGATCAGATTCACATACCACGTCATTAATCAGATTCATATTTCACATTATAGGTCGAATTCACGTCTTGAATCTTCGATCAGTTACACATATCACGTCATAGTTGAAGTTCACATATAACATGATTATTCAGATTCACATTTCACATCATCGAGTCTAATCATTACTCACATTCACACTTCGCGTCAGTGTACAGATTCACACATCACATTCATTTCACTAACGCATAGATTCGGAGTATACGTCATAGTTCTTTCATCACACTGACGATAAGAGGATCATGTCATTCGTACATTTAATGTATAATTTCTGTGAATTCTTTTTCATGGTTCACTCATCACTAGGTCGATGAGAGAATCATATAATAGATATAAATTTTACATATTACGACACACATTGTTGAAAAAGTTATAGTATATGAAGATATTTAAGTTGTTACATGAATATTTGTTGGTAAAATGCAGATTAATTTTATATTGAACACTTACACGTTACAGTTCAGGCGAAAAACAGTACAGACTATACATTATGATATATCAGGATGAATAGCATGACACAATGAAAGTATGTGCATATTATGCAAATTGATTTTTATTTTCAGATGTAATTAAGTTTAGGATTAATTAAATACTAGTTCAGATGTTGCATATAGTTATTTTAGGATTATAATTGTCCTAGTTCGGCAGGAATAGACTGATTATACCTTTTAGATTACCGTCAACACATGAAGCGGCAAAGATGATGTCACATATTGAAAGTGATTCGACATAGCATTCCTTACTGCATGAAGCGAGCATAGCCAGACCTAAATTGATATTCAAAATATAACCGTCACGACAAAAAGAAGGAAACGGATATGAATTGTATATACACTACTAAGGCAGAGAGGGGCTGAGAGGTCTCAAGGTATGGTGTCCACCTCGAGTGTTGGAGGTCCTGGGTTCAGGCCCCGGTGAGGACCGAGACTTATTAAAAAAATCCACCTGGACTTCCAGTAATAAAATTTCCCCTGGTCTCTGGGTAGTGAGATCGGATGCCCGTGTGTATTGTTGCGCACTTAAAAAATCCCTTGGCAGTTGGAAATCGAAAAAGAGTAGCCTAACGGCGCTTCCCGGGCAAAATTTCGAGTTAAATATATCTACCCAAAGTATTTCAGGATCCTCGCCGACGCAACGGAGTTCTGCATTGAGCTAAGTTTCTCCAGACTCAGTTAGGAGGAAAACGGAGCACTTATGGGTTAAACCGTGTGCCGTGATGTTGATCCAACGACTAAACTAAACTAAACTAAATTAAGGCAGAAAGCCTCACCTATCAACGTAACGAGGACTGATGACATAGCAGACGAAGACTAAAATGAGATTATAGTTATAAGTCAAAACTAATGTAAACGGATTGGTACCAGTCAATCACACAAAAACTAATGCAAACGGATTGGTACCAGTCAATCACACACGTCCCCTCACTCGTTTTTTTTAGCTTAGGGTGTGGACGCTTGTCGGTTTCGACAAATAAGGGACTAGACTGTAGTATAGTATAGTGTAGTTAGCACAGCCCTCCCACAGGCAGTGCTACACGACGTCCACCGTTGGGTGTAGATAGGAGTGCGTGAACGTCGTATTATAATAATTTTTGTATATTAGATTTTGTGTGTGATTGATAGGAAACCATACCGTCGTATTAGCACAATATATGACTCATTGCGTCTGCACTGCTACTTGTTAGGTTCGACTAATCGACAACAGTTAAAATGATTGCATCATTTTCAAAGGGGAGGGGGCATACTGCCAAGTAGCAGGTGTAACGCAATAGGATAAATTATAAATAGCAGAGAATCCTAAAAACAAAACGTTAGGAAAACCAAGGACATGACGTGTCAACGCAGAAACGTCATCAAGGAACGTCAACATAAACAACGGAAGACATAGTTGGGAGATTCTTCAGAGCGGCAGCTCATGTTTATTTAGGAAATATCGGTCGGCTAAATACAGGCTTTATACCGCATCCGTGGCTGAATTAGAATGGACGAAACACTCTGTGGACACAACGTGTATCGAAGCTACAAATAAACGGGCGGATAAACGCAGAATCTTGATGTCTGAAGATTGGCAGAAAGGATATTGCGAGGATTGACAGAAGGACGTATGGACGGGCAAGGACATTATTTTATAATTCGAGTATAGATGGCTTTGGACATGTTACTAATATTCATTTTTATTATACTGCTGCCCGCCTGGTCAGAACAGGCACAGCAGATCACTGTGTATTAATGTCGTTGTTGCAAGCCTGAGCACTGCGGAGAATAAACAACGTTTCAACCTTCAGCATCCGTCGGAGTTTCCTTCTTCAGTTCAGGTTTGGCTTCTTAAACCTGCTTTGACGACTGTTTTTTAAGAGAAGTATTTGTTATAACGTTATACTGTTGGAATTAATATTATGTACTCCGAGATGTCGCTTGGCATTCGCATATCCTTTACAACATCATAATGTTTCAGCTGATTGTAGATTTCTTGGCAAGATTACGCTCACTAGTTTGCCATTGCTTTCTGAGCGACCGGCTCACATACAAAGTAAGTTACCGACGCGGAGAGAACCGTTACCAATTCTCGCGCACGTCATGTTACTCACGAGAGTATACGGGATTACGGAGAAAGTCGTGTAACGCCTAGACCAGGCAGACCGGCCCATTATACCTAGATGAAATAAAACATTGTATCTTAATAAGAGAAGACACTGTTTAACTAGATAATAGAAGACATTGTTTTGTCTAGATAGTAGAGTGTTATCTTCTACTGATCAGACTTGTCCAGTATTGTAGAACAATTATATCCTAGGACAGATGTCAGAGTCAGCCTTTTCAATCTGGCAGTGAATGCAGTCTTGTCTCTCGTAAACGAGAATGGGATTCCCAATTTATGAATCCGTATTTCGAAGTATCCAGTACACATTCCATTTTGTAAAACAAAACAAAAAACAGTATGCAAGTGACAGATTGTTTGGTGTGCATTTTTAACGTGTAACTAATTCAACCACTGTTTATTTACATAACGGTTGTAAATCTACAACTGACAGACACACTTAACCAACCTTTGTAACAAATAGCAAATCAACTCACGGTTTGACCAGTAACGTATGTAGTACAAACAATGCCGCAATATTCGTATGTAATAACCAGTCAGAAAACAACCATATCAGTCAGAAAACAAGTATGTTAGCGAGGAAAAACAGTATTAATGGGAAACACCAATGTTAGTGGGTGAAACAACCGTATTAAGGGGAAAGAACCATGCTAATGGGGGAAACAACCATGAGAGTGGGGGAAACAACCGTATTAAGGGAACAGTCATGTTAACGGGCCGTCTCTCTGGCCAAGGAGTTACACTACTTTCTCCGTAATCCCGTTTATCCATGCAGGGTCTCGCAGCGCGCGAGAATTGGAAGCGGCTCTACCCGCGCTGGTGACTTGCGGGATACTGAGCCGGCCGCTCAGAAAGCAATGATAATTTACTGAGCGTAATCTTGCCAATAAATCAACAATCAGCTGAAAGATGCTGATGTTGATAGCGATGTTCTGTAAATGATACGCAAAAAAAAAAAAAACAACATGTTAATGAGAAAACAACCATGTTAGTGGGTGAACCAGCCGTAATAAGGGAACAACCATATTAAAGGGGGAAACAACCATGTTATTGGAGGAAACAACCGTATTAAAGGAATAACCGCGTTAGTTGAGCAAACAACCGTATTAAGGGAAAACAATCATGTTAATGGGTAAACAACAGTGTTAGTGGGGGAAATGTGCCGGTCTCCCTGGCCAAGGTGTTAACGTCGTTGTTCGTAATCCCGTATATCCACGTGGGGAAAACAGTTACACGAGATTCCGCAGCGGATCGCGCAGCGCTTGTAACTTACGGGGGTATGTGTGCCGGTCGTTCATAAAGCAATGGCAAACTATTGAATGTAAAACTTGCCTAGCTCATCAACAGCAGCTGAAAAATGTTGGCGTTGACTGCAACGTCTTGTAAGGGACATGCAACATAAAAAAGTGTGGGAAACAACCGTATTAATCGAACTACTAACATTCACTGGTGCCTGAGCAAAATTGAAGGAATGAAATGACATGACTGAATCACCAACGCGTAGATTATGGAAAGAACATGACACATACCAATGAACCAAGAGCTGAAGAAATTATGCTGGCGCTGGATAGGCCACACATTGAAAACACTCGCGAATAGTATAATTAGAAGAGCATTTAGTCAAGAACCCACAGAGCAAAAGAAATAGTGGTAGACCAAACAACTCACGGAGAATAGAAGCAGGCACAGAGATGAACAATATGTGAAGGACACGGACAGAGCTGCATGGATAGCTAAAAATACAGCTGCTTGAAGTGCGTTCGTTGAGGACCTGTGCCTCGTTGGAAGACAGGGGGCAATATAAGAAGAAGCACTATGTTAGTGGGATGCAATCATGTTAGTGGGGACATATCCATGCACGGGAGGAACAAACATGTTACTGGGAAAATAACCATGGAAGTATGGGAATCAACCATGTTATTGGGAAAACAACCATGGAATTGCTGACACAACCATGGAAGTGGGGCAGAGGCCATTGAAATGGGGAATCAACAATGTTAATGGGGAAACAATAATGGACGTGGGAAAGCAACATTATTATTGAGGAAATAGCCATGTTAGGAAAAACAATCACATTAATGGGAAACAGGCTTGTTAGTGAAGAAATAACCATGCATGCGAGGAACAAATATGTTATTGGAGAAACAATCATGGAATTGGAGAAACAACCATGCTATTGGGGAAAGAACCATGCAAGTGGTGAAACAACCATGTTATTGAGGAAACTGCCATGTTAGAGGAAACAAATATGTTAATGGGAAGCAGGCATGTTAGTGAGGAAATAACCATGCACGCGAGGAACAACCATGTTAATGGAGAAACAAACCATGTTAGTGGGAATCAACCACGTTCATATTTCTTTTAAATAACCGTGTTAATTTGTTAATTTAAACAGTATCCATGGGTACCATGAACTATTGTGAGGAATAAAATCCCGTTGGCTTGACACTGACCTCATCACATTTGATTACTGAATAGCCTACACAGGTATGGGGCTAGCACCATGTACCAAATACTCCTCAAGATGTGTGCAAGGGTCTATGTTGGTATGAGACACATGGCGTCAAGTTTTGTCCAGATTGTGTTTGTTACAACTGTATATATTAAACAGGAAATAAACCTGTCACATTTTTTGGGTAACAATGTTGACATTTCAAGCAACTAAATATGTTTATGAATGTTGAGTTTCTTCAGTGACTTCTAAAAATTCGACACGCTGACTTGGAGACGCTACAGTGGTGTTTCATGTAGCAGAATATCACGTTTTCATACGTACATCATATCATATTGACTTTCTCCAGAGGCCTGAACAGCTCAACAGCATATCTTCCATACTTTATCTTATGCATAGTATACATGTGCGTGTTGATGATATGTCGAGACTACTATCTGTTCCACTTTTCACATTGGACAGTGAGGAGAATTTTATGTGATATACACTGGCACAAGAATGGAGTACAATGGGACGACCTTTTACCGTGAAGTTAGAACCGCGACTAACTAACTAGTATTGACTGTCTTATGCTACCTCTTTGCCATATTAGAACTCACGGCTCCATACTTTCAACCCCACTGGATGAAATGAATGGTCATCATCATTCTTGATGGACAAACTGCAACATTGACTTTCTCATGCTATCTCTAGAAAACTGAGACCATGCTAACGCACAGACACCAGTAAAGCTATAGAGAATCTCAAGGTACGAGATGCAATATATTTCATCTCGCAAGCAATGCGAGGTCCTGTATGTCGGATGAAGGCATCCTGTTGTCCAACATCAGTGTGATGTCATACAGGACCTGAGGTTTGCGTGAGTATCCGTTGTCCTATGTCTGGCTGTGGCATATTGGTGTGCAGACTGGTGGTTCCTCGCCGTACAGGCAGACACTCTCCGACTTCGGAAGAATCGGCGATCCTACTGGCTTTAGCCAGGACCCCGAAGGGACCTGTTGCCCAGGACGCTCGACGAGGACGCGTCAATAGGTCTTGGCCAGTATATAACCCGGCCCTGGTGCCTTGGAAACACCTCTGCTTCCCATCTCGCAAGCAATAAATAAATACACAGAGTGCAAGCCTCAATTCTGCACATAGACTAAGCTTGTCACAGAAGGCAAGAAACACAATCTAGATCTCAACACAAACAAGTTCCCAGTGGACATTAGATCTGTTGAGACAGAAATACCTAAAACCAATAATCACTCATCTATATACATAATCCCAGTCAGTCTGTGTGTGCTGCACTGAAACATGACTGGTTATATCCTAATTTCTTCTTTTTTTTCTTGTTGGACTTGGTCATTGCTTCTTCTGTCTGTCCATGGTATTCTTTTCATTTTCCTCAGAAACTACATTTTCACAGTCATCAGATGTTTGTCATTTAGGATAGTTTAGTTTACTTTAGTTTAGTTTAAACTAAACTAAACTATCCTTAAGAAAAACATCTGACGACTATGACAATAACACACCCGTCTGGAGACCATTCGCCACATCCTGCACCCATCCTCTCTTTGGCCTTCCTCTCCCTCTCTTCCCAGGCATATACCCCTACATTATTGCTCTCTCCAAACTTTCGTGACGTTTCAAGTGACCAAAATATTTCAATTTTCTTTGTTTTATCGTTTTTAATAGCCAACCTTCTTCAATATTCCCATTTGGCTAACACATTTTATTACTTGACCAAGATTTTCGCCCTTCATTCTCTCACCACATGACAACTATATACACCGTAAACACTAAATATTCAACAACCAAGACGTAATTATAATCTATATACCTGTTTATTCTACAGTATTTCAGTACATTTTACACATCCTTTTCAGTTTGCATCCAACTAGATAGAAAATGCAGACAAGAAAATCCGGCTGCTGTTGAGGCTGAAGTACAAGCATTGATTTTCGAGAATTCGCTAGACGGTGACGCGGTCATCTACACAGATGGGTCGGTCGTCCGATATGTGAGAAGCTCATGGGCCTTTACAGCTCGGGCCGGAGGGAGAATTGTGAAGGAGGACTCTGGTGCTTTCACTGAAACCACAAGTAGCCTGACCATGGAAGTCATGGCAGTAAGTAAAGCAATAACATGGCTCGAGACACAGACATTCACTAGGGCTTGTTTCCTTAGCGACTCAATGAACATGATCAAGAGGATAGAGGAGGGGTCGATCCGAAGAGATTGGTTGCTGCCTCTGGAGCGGTCTCGACTGGCAAAGATTAGTTTTATCTTCGTGCCAGGGCATGCGGGAGTACAAGGAAATGAGCGGGCTGACAAGCTCGCAGGTGAGGCTACTGTTGAGGGCGGACGTGCCATGGACCAGGCCGACATTCTGAATGCTCTACGAGAAGTAAGACTTTTGCGAGAACCAAGTGATGACTGTGAATCTACAACAATGGCCAGACTGCGAGAGCAGCAAATTAAAAGAGGGGTTGCCAAACAAGAACACTACGCAGAAAGCCAAAGAAGATTGATAAACCAACACAGAACTGGCGTCGTTAGCCGCTACACGTTGCAGGATTTGCTGAGGAGGGGATCCGAGCACTTATGGACTGAATGGTTCGATGTGCAATGAGGATGATCTGTCGACTAACTAACTAACTAACTAGTACATTTTACAGTATTTCAGTACATTTTACAAGAATAAAAAATGCATAATGTCATTACACGAAATGGATGATGTGCTATGAGCTGGTATACATAGTATCATCACATCATTTTATTTTCACATACAGAGCTATACACATTGTATGTTGTTTCTGGGTTTCTTCACACCATTGTCTGAGTAAGTTGGTTTTTCCAGCTGGTAGCCTGGTATGTATATGTCACTTGGCATGTAGTCATAAGGCTGGTCTCCTGATTGGTGGGCTGACATCTGAGTATTGTAGACAACCGGGCCATCAATCATCTGAGTGTCGGGCACATCAAACATCTGGCTATTGGGCTCTTCACATCTCTGATTGGTGGGGTCATCACACATCTGACTGTAGCTGGGTTTATAACTGGTGGTATAGTATGCGTCTACTTGGTGGTTTCGGTTAGTTCCTTGTTTAACTTGAGCACTGACTTGAGTGTTTTGGACTTGATTGCTTCTGGTAGTGCCTTGTTTGACATGAGCACTGACTTGAATGTTTTGGTTACTGACTCGGTTGTCTCTGTTAGTACCTTGTTTGATTTGGTTACTGGCTTGGTTAACTTGGTTGAGTCTGTCAAAGTCAGCTAGGATCTCGCGATGACGGCGATCATCTGTTCATATTCTTGCCGAGTAGGTGTCATTCCAATTTTAGTCGGGAACTTCTTGTCGGATTCACCGTAAAATCTTCGGATGTGTAACGTGCTCGTTTCTCTGTAGGATGAGACATACACGGCCTTATTACAACCTCCCACTGGTCTAATAGTCTCACCACTACGAGTCATGTAGACCCAGTTAACAGGCAGTCTTGAGGTCTGTAGTCATCCTCTAATCACAATGGTTGAGTGTTACCAGCCTCGGGTTTATATACTAGTTTTTGAGCAACGCGTAAAACCGGTTTCAGCCAGTTTCCTAGGTCAAGCAGTTCAGATTACGCTGACGTGGATGTCAGTATGGCGCGACTAAGCGTTCTACTACCCGCTCGTTGACCTGATGTATGTTTGTGTTAGGTTGGAGAATGCGGGTCATGCTCGCCACATGACCTCTAACTATGATGAAATAGATAGCGTAGAGGGCGCAGTCCTACTTGCGTTGTAGTCACTGTGAGCTACATGCTGTGAAGTCAGAATACCAGTGATATACATATACAATCTCCTCACACCCACTGTAGTTTTTCTTCTTATTGAGGATTGGTCAGCTATTAAAGACAGGCCTGTAAGTATATTACACCCATTTTGTTTTTATGTAGGTGTTTTAATACTCGTCCACTAATGTGGATTGATATTTTTAATTTTAATTACCAGTTACCACATGGGCATTAGACTATCTCGTCCTCTTTCACTGTTGTTCTTGACTTTTTATGTACTTCATCACTTTGACTCTGTGACTGGCCCACAGGACTGGGATCAGAATTTGGTCCAACGCAAGTATACACCGTTCAAAATTCGCACGTTCTCTGCTTACATGGTGCCAGTTACCATGGCGATCCTCCGTGCCAGCGATATGAATTGTTAAGAAGTGAGGTTCTGTTGCAAAATTAACCTGTAGAGGAGAAAAAAATCACATTGAAACTTATAAGACTTCAGCACCTAGTAGTTCATAGTGAAATAAAGAGTACCAGATAATAGAATGTACCATTAGACACCGGAACTAACACACCTGTTCTTGGAAACTATGATCATGATCGTTACTATTTATACACACCTTACTCGATGGGTGTTGTATTTCATCTGCTGCAACAAAGGAGCAACTTCGGAAACCAGAGGTAGGATGGTTTTCATTCCACAAAGCATTGCTTTTCTTGAGATACTCGGAGTCTGGTCCATGACTGGTAGACATAAGGTCAATATTTTCATCTGAAGAAGAATCACGAAGCAGATCAAATGTTGTCTCAGGCGGGTCTACGACTGTCTGACTACAAGAAGTAGGTTTCTTGCAGAACAACATGTATAATGACAGAGCTGGGATGAAGAAACAAGAATCACCTGTCTTAAAAACAGGTAACGTAGAGGTTGTGCTACTTTTGTCAAAACTGGCATGCTCTGGTGAACTTTGGCCAATATTATTTTGGAAACCAGTGTCTTTATTTCTCTGAGCGTGCATCGATACTAGTCTTTGGGAATAAAGCTTTTGCTCTGTGTCACATGCAGTGTGAGTGGAGTCAGGAATGTTTTTCGTTTGCAAGGGTGTACTCCATGATTTCTTGTTTCCCTTTGACGTTTCTTTTGTTCTTTGGACGAGGGGCGTCCTCTCTTGATCATTTTCTAGGTGTTGACAACACTGATGGCAGATGTAAAATGCTTTCTAAGGTCGACTGGGATGTAATCTCATCCATTGTGCGTTTGGGTTCCATGAATACTTCCGGTCGTAGTCAGTACCTTCGTGTCTCAGCTGTACCCTTACACGTGCGATCGAGTGTGACGCCATCTTTACACGGCTTTAGTCACGTGTTTCGATTGTATACCTTAGACATATGACCGGAAGCATCGCCATATTTGATCGGCTGTAACCATTACCCAAGTGTCTCGGTTGTATCGTTATGGTGTCAGTACGCTCTGATTCATCCTCCAGTTTTCCCCAAAGACATGTCTGAACACGTTCACATACGTTCACTCCGCCGACATAGCCCCATGATGAGTCACCCTTCGGTCATCCTCAGATTATGTTGATGATGATGATGATGAGATGATGATGATGATTATTTTGTTGGTGGTGCTGTGTGATGATTATGATGATGGTAATCCTGATGACAGACATCTGTTACACACCATCGCAAGAGAGGCTAATGCTGATTTTCATGTCTCCACTTGACAACGACGGTGGAAGATGTGATGATGATGATGATGATGATGATGGTAATCATGATGACAGACACTAAAGAAGCTTATGATAGTGATGGTGAGCAGCAACATTTCTCTGCTTCACACCACTGCAAGAGAGGATAATGGTGATTTTCATGTCTCCACTTGACAACGACGGTGGAAGATGTGATGATGATGATGATGATGATGATGATGATGATGATGATGATGATGGTAATCATGATGACAGACACTAAAGAAGCTTATGATAGTGATGGTGAGCAGCAACATTTCTCTGCTTCACACGACTGCAAGAGAGGATAACGCTGATTTTCATGTCTCCACTTGACAACAACGGTGGAAGACGTGATTATGATGATGATGATGATGATGATGATGATGATGATGATGATGATGATGATGATGATGATGATGATGAGGATGATGATGATGACGATGGTAATCATGATGACAGACACTACAAAAGAATATGATAGTGATGGTGAGCAGCATCATTTCTCTGCTTCACACCACTGCAAGAGAGGATAATGCTGATTTTTATGTCTCCACTTGATAACGACGGTGGAAGATGTGATGATGACGATGATGATGATGATGATGATGGTAATCATGAAGACAGCCACTACAGAAGATTATGATAGTGATGGTGAGCAGCATCATTTCTCTGCTTCACACCACTGCAAGAGAGGATAATGGTGATTTTCATGTCTCCACTTGATAACGACAGTGGAAGATGTGATGATGATGATGATGATGATGATGATGATGATGATGATGATGATGATGATGATGGTAATCATGAAGACAGCCACTACAGAAGATTATGATAGTGATGGTGAGCAGCATCATTTCTCTGCTTCATAAAACTGCAAGAGAGGATAATGCTGATTTTCATGTCTCACTTGACATCGACGGTGAAAGACGTGATTATGATGATGATGATGGTAATAATGATGACAGACACTACAGAAGATCATATTTGTCGATCGTTCAGAAAGACAACGGCCCGACACTCATCAGAATACTGGGCCTGACTGCGATGTCCTGTAATTGATAGCACACAAGCGCGCACGCATGTACACATGATGATGGTGTTTATTGCATTAGCTGATGATGAATGGTCAGGCCTTCAGCTACCTAGGAGTACGATGAGGTTAGGCCATATACCACATTTGTTCAAAATGACATGAGAGCGCTTTACACTGGTATAGTTTAATGCGTTGTCGACACATTAAAAATAGACATGCTCGCCCTACGCAAGTCGACCTGGCACACGATGCTGTTTTCGCTTATATGTGTTGTTTATAGTCTACTTGGAGGTATAGACAATTTCACAGCGTATGTTTGGTCGAAGTAGATTTATAGGCTTTTGCTTTATTTCATTCAGAAGAATCATCTTTATAACAAATAGATATACATATTTGTGGTGAAATTTTATTTTAAATAGCCGACTTAACTTTTCCAATCTTAAACGCAAGATTTACCTCTCTTCCGCGACTGACCGCTGCGTGGTAATTATGTCAACGATCAGCCAGAGCGCCTCAGTGGGCGTGTTTATCTTCACAGCTTATCAGTAATCGCTGGCCGCGACTATTATATTTCTCGCGGGCCGTGGTGGACTCAGCGGGTGACCTTTACCTGTGCGCTCAGGGGGAGCCAATTCTGTTTGAGCCAAGGGACCCGATTAATCTCCCCTGATTAATTGTATTTGTTTGTAAACAGGGGACGTTATTTGTTTAATTTAATTACATGTTTTAATGATTATCTTAGTAAGTTACGCCTTAAATTAGTGAGAATATTATTTTTTATATTGTCATCACTATTCTCCACTACACATACATGAAATTTAGTCGTTTATTATTTTATTGTGGTTAATTTTTTAATAATAATGTATTCTGGTCTAGTATATTTTTAAACCAGATTTTCACCAATCGCTTAATGTTGATACCTGGGTATGAAAACCTGCCGAATTTACTATCATGGTGGAAAGTTTATTCATGCGGTCATTACTTGACCTACTCGGGGTAAGTCGAGTGATGGAATAAATCATTTTCTCTAATCTGTCATATTAGACTTCGGTCTCCTCATAGAAGGGGGTCGATGTCTACATGTCTGGGGTCGAGCGCACAGCACCCCCCCCCCACATACACACACACACACACACACAGACACACACAGACACACACAGACACACACACACACAAACACACACACACACACACACACACACGGGAACGCGAACCCAGGAGCCCGGCAACTATTTGGTCTACTTATCTATATAAGTACCCCACATGCCAGGGGTTGCCTCGCCGCCGCCGCCGCCTCCGCCGCCGCCTCCGCACCCGCCCCCACCGACGCCGCCCCCGCCGCCGCCGCCGCCCCGCCGCCCGCCCGGGAACCTTAAGTGACAACAGGAAGTAGTCAACAGGACAACCAGACCCAAGAAAATAACCGCCAATGTTTTGAAACTGAGGTCGTAAAATATGACAAAACAAGATGGCGGGATAACCCCGTATAGAAGGATTTATCGGGGACTTGAAACCCCAAAATATAATTAAATTGCACATTGTATACTACTCATACATTTTCGGAACAATGGCTACTGACTGTTGCTGAACTGACTAAGTTGCCTTTTCGGTTCACGGGTGCATTTTTCAGGAGACTCCTGGGAGTCGGCGCTGAAGCTGCGGAGTACGTGCTTTATGCGACATTTTCGGCTGGTCGCCCTGCGGTAAAAGACCGAGCGATGTGAGAAAACCCGGGTCAATGAGGTCTTTCTGTTTACTGCCGAGTCCATCGACGATGAACTGTGGTTTTCGTGGATGCATTTTTTGTTGGCATTCTGGCGGCGGCATTACGCACAGTGTACCTGTGCGGGATGTTGGATTGCCGAGACTCCTGTCTATTCCACTTTTTACATTGGACAGTGGGGAGCAATTTATGTGATATTCACTGTCATTAATCATCGCTATATTTTCCATTTACCTTTTATTCGTAATTTACTAACCCTATCATTAACAGCTTTAAAGTTTAGAACGTTCCCCCATAACTCTTTTTTGATGACAAATCCTGTTCCTAATTCATGTTTATTTTGGGTATTTCCTCCATATATTATAATCATTCCATTTTGCTCTAAAGTACCCTCTCCTGGCCACCTTATTTCTTGAATTGCTGTTATATGCATTTTATACTCATCAAGCTCCCGGGTTAATTCTTCGGTAGTGTGCTATTCGACAGTAGTGTTTTATACTAAGTAGTGTGCTATTCTATAGTAGTGTGTTATACTAAGTAGTGTGATATTCTACAGTAGTGTGTTATACTAAATAGTGTGCTATTCTACAGTAGTGTGTTATAGTAAGTAGTGTGCTATTCTACAGTAGTGTGTTATACTAAGTAGTTTGCTATTCAACACTAATAAGCTATTCTACAGTAGTTTGTAATACTAAGTAGTGTGCTATTCTACAGTAGTGTTTTATACTAAGTAGTTTGCTATTCTACACTAATAAGCTATTCTACAGAAGTGTGTTATACTAAGTAGTTTGCTATTCTACACTAATAAGCTATTCTACATTAGTGTGTAATACTAAGTAGTGTGCTATTCTACAGTAGTGTGTTATACTAAGTAGTTTGCTATTCTACACTAATAAGCTATTCTACATTAGTGTGTAATACTAAGTAGTGTGCTATTCTACATTAGTGTGTTATACTAAGTAGTGTGCTATTCTACAGTAGTGTGTAATACTAAGTAGTGTGCTATTCTACAGTAGTGTGTAATACTAAGTAGTGTGCTATTCTACAGTAGTGTTTTATATTATGTAGTGTGATATTCTACAGTAGTGTGCTATAGTAAGTAGTGTGCTATTCTACAGTAGTGTGCTATTCTACAGTAGTGTGTTATACTAAGTAGTGTGATATTCTACAGCAGTGTGTTATAGTAAGTAGTGTGCTATTCAACAGTAGTGTGTTATACTAAGTAGTTTGCTATTCTACACTAATAAGCTATTCTACAGTAGTGTGTAATACTAAGTAGTGTGCTATTCTACAGTAGTGTGTTATACTAAGTAGTTTGCTATTCTACACTAATAAGCTATTCTACAGTAGTGTGTAATACTAAGTAGTGTGCTATTCTACAGTAGTGTGTTATACTAAGTAGTTTGCTATTCTACAGTAGTGTGTTATAGTAAGTAGTGTGCTATTCTACAGTAGTGTGTTATACTAAGTAGTGTGCTATTCTACAGTAGTGTGTAATACTAAGTAGTGTGCTATTCTACAGTAGTGTGTTATACTAAGTAGTGTGATATTCTACAGTAGTGTGTTATAGTAAGTAGTGTGCTATTCTACAGTAGTGTGTTATACTAAGTAGTTTGCTATTCCACACTAATAAGCTATTCTACAGTAGTGTGTTATACTAAGTAGTGTGCTATTCTACAGTAGTTTGTTATACTAAGTAGTGTGCTATTCTACAGTAGTGTTTTATACTAAGTAGTGTGCTATTCTATAGTAGTGTGTTATACTAAGTAGTGTGATATTCTACAGTAGTGTATTATACTAAATAGTGTGCTATTCTACAGTAGTGTGTTATACTACGTATTGTGCTATTCTACACTAATATACTATTCTATATTAGTGTGTTATACTAAGTAGTGTGCTATTCTACAGTAGTTTATTATACTAAATAGTGTCCTATTCTACAGTAGTGTGTTATACTAAGTACTGTGCTATTCTACATAAATTTGCTATTCTACAGTAGTGTGTTATACTAAGTAGTGTGCTATTCTACACTAATATACTATTCTATAGTAGTGTGGTATACTAAGTAGTGTGCTATTCTACAGTAGTGTGTTATACTAAATAGTGTGCTATTCTACAGCAGTGTGTTATACTAAGTACTGTGCTATTCTACATAAATGTGCTACTCTACAGAAGTGTGTTATACTACGTAGTGTGCTATTCTACACTAATATACTATTATATAGTAGTGTGTTTTACTAAGTACTGTGCTATTCTACAGTAGTGTGTTATACTAAATAGTGTGCTATTCTACAGTAGTGTGTTATACTAAGCACTGTGCTATTCTACATAAATGTGCTATTCTACAGTAGTGTGTTATACTAAGTAGTGTGCTATTCTACACTAATATACTATTCTATAGTAGTGTGTTATACTAAGTAGTATGCTATTCTACAGAAGTGTGTTATACTACGTAGTGTGCTATTTTACACTAATATACTATTCTACAGTAGTGTGTTATACTAAGTAGTGTGCTATTCTACATGAATATGCTATTCTACAATAGTGTGGTATACTAAGTGTTGTGTTTTGTGTGTGTATTTGTTTGCTGATTAAGGCTAGTCGCCGCAACGTCCTGTATGTGTCGTAATTCTGTTATGTAAAGCTGCACTACTTTGTGTTATTTTATATTAGTTATACTAAGTAGTGTGCTTTTCTACATAAATGTTATATTCTATAGTATTGTGTGATTCTAAACTAGTGTGATATTCTACAGTAGTATGGTTTTCTACTGTAGTGTGCTATGCTGCATAAAGTTTGTTATTCTATAGTAGTGTGAAACATGTCGACATGATAAGGATGCTTGAAGATCTACAAATTGATGGAAAAGACATTAGACTTGTAAAAAACATATATTGGAAACAACAATCTGCCATCAGAATTGATAACGATGTAGGTCAATATCAGCCTATTAAAAGAGGTGTGAGACAGGGATCTGTAATGTCTCCAGATCTTTTTTCCCTGTACAGTAAAAATATATTTAGAAATATAGAAGATATGGAAGGAATCAACATGGGGGGACGATACATCAATAACATTAGATATGCAGATGATACAGTCTTGATTGCAGACAAGGAACAGAACCTGCAAAATTTAGTAGATGCGGTTGTTGCACACAGTGAACAACTAGGGTTAGAACTGAATATTAAGAAGACAGAGATTATGGTCGTCACTAGGAAGAAGGAAATACCACAATGTGATTTACGAGTAGATGGACGTATTCTTAAACACGTGAATCGATACTGTTATCTCGGCACAGTCATAACAGCTGATGGGAGATGCCTAGAAGAATTAGAACAATCACTAAAGGCGCTCATTGTCACTGTTTCAACTACCATCGAAGCAAACAGCAAGACCAACGGTGATTACAAAGCTCTCAATGCAGAAATCGTGCTCCTGGGAGAAGAAAATGTGCTGCTGAGAACAACAGTTCAAAAATTACAGAATGTGTCCGCAACCGACCCAACCGAAGATGCATGTAATTCCCAAGCAACTGATTCATCCTTGGAAAATCTTGTGGAAGCTCAGTCGCACCCAAAACAGATAACTACTATGATAACACCTCAACGCGCAGAGGAAGTTAAGCAACAACAAACACCCCAACGCGCAGAGGAAGATAAATAACAACAAACACCTCAACGCGCAGAGGAAGATAAACACAACAAACAATATATCCCATTGACGTCAAAAATAATCAATAGGTTCGAGGTGCTTTAAGAAAAATCACCAGAAAATGTAAAATGCTATAACACACTGCCAACAAGCAACACACGCTCACAAGAAACACCGGGATAACCACATGGAGACACACAAACTGCTAACAGGCATCAATGGATGAGACAACGGGCGAGGAGTGCTGACAACAAACATATACAGACAGCACGACCCGACTATACGAACATTATACTAGGAGATTCATTAATGAAGGGTCTATACAGCGACCGGATGGCCACTTCAGACAAAGACATTGTTTCTATAATCCCACTGCCTGTGGCTGGTGTTGACCGGTTAACAGACAAGATTAGCAGGCTGGCTGTAAATTATAACTTTAGAAGGACAAGTGTACACATTGGTATAAACGACACGATGAACAACCAACAAATCAACGTATCTCAGGTAATGGCACTCCTGAACGGGTTACGTCACACTTTTTCTAACTCGTCTAGTTTCTTCTCCTTCATCATATCACCGAGTTATGGTTTCCAGCGTCGTCTAGCAGACATAAATAACAACATATTGCAGAAGTTCTCTTCTCACAACAACATACAGTTTATCAACAACACACCGTTCTTCACTTCACAAAGTGTTGCCCCCCAAAAAAGAATCTTTATAAAGATCAAATACATTTGTCTACATTGGGCACCAGCTTGCTCGCCAAAAATATCAAATACCCCGAACGAACACAACATACATCCAGTAAAGGATTGCGTAGGCCACTATTAGCTACTCCACCTTAATCTCAAGCCAGACGACATACCATAATCGCATCAATTACCAATAGGCCTGAAGTTCTCAGACCACTCATAACCACTGCACCTGAAATTCACACTAGACGGAACACTTCCAGCACACCAAGTCCTACAATACGCCCTCTTTCACACAGGAGGGTGATAATTATGAAGAATGTTCTCTCTTCTTCACAGCAAGGAACAATCTATCAGTAACAACAACGTACCACCATAGCCTCCTGTTAGCCACGAATCAGAGATGCAGTTGCTAGTCATTACACACCCCTGAGAAATCAACAGTATCCATTTCATTGTAACCCAGTGTTGTTATACCTCACACGTTTTATCCCAGCTTCACTTCGTCAGGCACTTATGATGTCGCTGTACCAAGGACCAACACAGCCTGATATTTACTAGCAGTTCAGCACAAAGCAACACCGGATCTCGATACAAGAAACAGCCTCTCCTAGAAAGTTTATGTGCGTATTTGATTATTGTTTTATATAGTAACGTATTAGATTGTGCGTGACTATAAACATTGTCTCATACTGAAATCACATTAATTGATACTTAGTTGTATATCTTTTATAATACTTTTTATTGTGTTTATACTGTGAGTGAGGGGATATGCAATGCTCATCTTTACTGATCTGTATACTATTTTTTTTAAAAACGATATTACTGTTTCTCTTTACTTTAGAGTGTGTATTGTTATAAGGGACGTAAGTTGTATTCATTTTGTGTTAAAAAAATAAATTATGATTACGCATTGTTAAAATGTCTCCCGTGTGTTGCTGTGGCCCATAAGGGAAGCAAAGAATAGCAACACTGTAGCCTACCACGCATGTCGTAAGAGGCGACTAAGGAGCCTTGATGGTTCCGTCGCCCTACTACTGAGTGAGTGCGTGGCGTGACACTGTGAGCTGTGAGTTTCGTGTGAAGTGCTTTTGAATCTGCCCAAGTTTTTAATTTTGGAACGTGACTGCATGTTCGGAGCGATGGCAGGTGGCTATGTCCCAGAGTTGACCAGTTTTTGCCTTATGCAGAAATGCGTGGCTGCTGGGCTTTTGGTTGACTGCCACTGCCGTCGGTGATGAACTGTATGTTCGTGGACTGTGTAGGTGAACATCTAGGAAACACCCAGATAGGAAAATGACTGCCGATTCCATCAGAGATGAATTGGGTGTTTCGTGGGGGACTGGTGTGTTGACATTCTGGCGGCGGCATTATGCACAGTGTATCTGTGCGGGCTGTTGTTTGTCGAGACTCCTGTCTTTTCCACTTTTCACCTTGGGCAGAGGGGAGCGTTTTGTGTGATATTCACTGGCACAGGAACGGAACATAATGGGGACGACCCGTTGCTGTGAAGTTGGAACTGCGAATAACTAACTAACTAAAATGTCTAATAAGCACGAACATTAGCTCAGTAATAATGGGCTCAGAATCTGGCATCTAAATATCTGCCGTCTATTAGGAAAGCTGCCCGAACTATCCCTAATACTTAATCAAAATTTTCACATGTTCGGCGTTAACGAAAGTCGATTAAATAGTAACATCTCAGCTGATGACATCGCTATCAGAGGATTTTAAAACCATTAGAAGAGATCACTATCAGAAACAAGAGACGGGTATTGCAGTTTATATTTCTAACTCGCTTAACGCCCACCGCATTCTAGATTTTGAAACCTGTGAGATTGAGTGTGTATGACTTGAGGTTAAACTTCAAAATCGCATACCATTAGTAGCTGGCTATCTTTATAGAAACCCCAGTGCAGGAAACATCTGGTATGAAAAATTCACCACTATGATGGATGTAGTATTTAGTAATGCGAGAGAAATATTACTTCTAGGTGACTTCAACATAAACACTAACAAATCAAATAAAACATGGGAAAACATAATAGAGTCTTATAACTTCCAAAAATTAGTCAAACAAGACACTAGAATAAAAAAAATCGTCTGCAACACTTATAGATCACATTTATACTATGTGTGCCGACAACATCACAGAATGCACTGTACCTATTAATGCAATGAGCAATCACTACCCAGTATGTTGCACGTGGTCGAAAAGAGGTACCAAAACTCCGAAACACAAACATATAAGTATAAAATAGAGAAATTATAAAAATTTCATTCAAGATGTCTTTTTACAAGACTTGCTCAACTTATCTCTTGACTATGTTTACCAGCTTCCTGACCCAGACGATGCTCTGGAGCACTGGCTGAATATCTTTCTAAGTGTATTTGATAAGCATTTCCGTTTAATGAAGTTCGTGTTAAACATCACACTAAGCATCCGTGGATCACACAGGAGGTAGCTGAACTTATGAGAGACCGGGACAGGGCACATTAAAATAGAAATCTCACTATGTACCGTAGTCTGAGAAACAAAGTTCAATATGTTATTCGAAAGGAAAAGAAAAACTATTTTAAGAAATTAATAATAGATAAAACCAACACTAAAGATATACGGAAAGCAATTAATACCTTGACAAACACAAATCATCACAATTATTACCATCAAAGCAGGTTATATGTGATCAATTCAGTAGATTCTTTCAGTCCGACACAAACCAATTGAAGGCTGCAATACCAGATGCGCCTCATGACATATCTTTATTATCATCATTCTTTGAGAACAAATGCTATGGGTACATTCCCTCCAACACACCGCTAATGATGACCACTTAAGTATTTTTTCATATCCGTAACCTAAAAAGACAATAACTCATCAGGATTATATACAATCAGTAATCGGATCCTTCAATATGCTGCACCGTCGATCTGCGAGTCACTAACTTTTATATATAATCAATGTCTCATCAAAGGTAACTTCCCACCAGACTTTAAAATTGCCAAAGTGTATCCTCATTTAAAAGCTGGTTCATTAGACGATCGTCTCATGAGTAATTATACGCCAATTTCCATAATATCCTTCCTATCGAAACCACAGAAAAAGCACATCCACAAAACAACACTAGAGAACTTAGTTCGCCACAAACTAATAGTTGACAGTCAGTCAGGATTTCGGCCAAAATATTCTTGTCATATGGCCCTAACAGACATGATAGAAAACTGGCATCAAAGTATTAACAACAATACTCAATATGGAGTGGCGTTTATAAACATTAGAAAAGCATTCGATATGATAGATCATACTATTCTAATTAAAAAACTAGAAACAATGAAAGTGAGCTTTAATATAATGACATTAATAAACTCACTCTTTTTTTTTTTAAATTCACATATCCTTTACAGGACATCGCTGTCAACAGCAGCATCTTTCAGCTGTCTGTTGATCTCTTGGCAAGATTACGCTCAGTAGTTTGCCATTGCTTTCTGAGCGGCCGGCTCAGTATCCCGCAAGTCACGAGCGCTCTTATTAGACAGAAAACAAGTAGTATCACACAATAAATCTATATCCCAAGCCATTACCATTAATATTGGAGTACCTCAGGGGTCTTTAATTGACCCTCTATTTTTTTTTTTTTTTTTGCCATTTATAAATTTGATCTTTCCTTATCTGTCGTCATCCTGCGATCTATTTGCAGACGACTGCACAGTATGTACAAACGCTATTGATCGTAATGTGCTAGAATTACCCTTGCAACGGGAAATAAATAGTGTAGTTAACTGGAATCATGCAAACCACATGCACATTAACATTTCTAAAGCAAAATCTATGTTAATAGGAACGAGGCAAAGACTTCACACTCTAAACTCGCAGAGAACTCTTCAGCTGCACATTGGTAGCATGCCTATAGAAAGTGTAACCGAGCACAAGGCACTGGGTCTTATCATAGATCAAAATCTATCCTTTAATTCCCATGTTCATGCTCTAGTTAAACAAATAGCCAAAAAGTATACCAACTTGCCAAAATTAAAAACTTCCTCGACGAAAACACAAGAAAGATATTCTATACTTCCCTCATACAAACACATAGTGATTATTGCTCCACAATCTGGGATGAATGCTCCAAATCAATAACAAAACGCCTTTATTAACTCCAATAAAGGGCAGTGCGTTAAATCAATGGTGATAAATTTACAGACAATTCTAACCTACACGATCGTTTTCAGTTACTGCCACTCCACAAACGCCTACTTTCTAATAAGTATAAACTAATTCACAAAATCCTATTTCAAATTGCTTCAAGCTACCTTTGGCCATTGTTTAAATATAATCAAGACATAGCGAACGACTAAATATACTTCATGTCCCTAAACCTAAGAGTCTTATATAAAACAAGCTTAGCATACTCTGCCACTCAGTTAGGGAACAATCTTCCACAAGAAATCAAAGACGACACCTATCATTATACATATAGTCGCAACCTGTTTAAACACTACCTCAGTACAGACAACATCCCCCCCCCCCCCCCAAAAAAAAAAAAAAAAAAAAAATAAACAAAATAAAATAAAATAAAATAATAAAAAAAAAAAAAAAAAAAAAAAAATAAACAAAATAAAATAAAATAAAATAATAGTGGTAAATTATCTCAAACGACAACTATTTAATACATATTCCCATATGTTTGGCACGTTACACCTTCTTTAGGTGTTTTTCATGGCTATGGTAAACATTGCCTCAGTGAGTCAAGTATTATTGATTATTTTTCTTGCGTATTAAAATGCTTATTGTTCTTTCGTTGTATAAGATTAGCTTCATAAGTGATGTTGAAAGTAATAATGTATGAGAGGAATCAGAGAAGAAGGGCAGAATGTCAGACGAGCCTGCGTGCCCAATTCTTAACCCTTTGAAAATAAAGATAAAGAAAGATAAAGATTGATCTGTACATCATTGCTTGTTGTGGTATAATATTAGTTGGTAATCTGTTTTGATTTCTCCATTTCTATCTTATCTCTTCTTAACACATTGAGAATTCTTCTCAGGAATCTCATTTCTGTTGTTGTGATTTTTCTTTTCTCTGTTTCTGTCATTGTCCAAGTTTGGCATTGGTAACATTGAGTTGGTAAGAAGATTGTATTGTAAGGTGCTTTCTTAGTAGTTATTGATACATGTTTGTTCTTTAGTATTGGTGCCATTTGTCCAATGTGTTGGTTTGCCTTATTGCATCTAATTTCGATCTCGTCTTCTGATTATCCATTTGATGATATTATACTTCCTAGGTATTTGAAACTCTTTGCTTGTTTCAAGCGATGTTCATTTAGGTGAATCGTTGTTGCTTTTTATTCTTTAGATACAGTCATTACTTCTGTTTTACGTGTGCTAATTTTCATGTTATTTTCCCTACACATTAGACTGTTCACGTGGACTTGTAATTCAGCTTCTGATGTTGCTATTAATTCTTGATCGACCGCAAACAGGAGTTCTCTAATGGTTAGATTTGCAGATGGTTCTTCTTCCGTGTCCTCGTCATGCGGTGTTCTTGAGGTATCTGTTTGGCTGGTTTCTTTACATATGTTGTCCATATATGTTATGAACAAGAGAGGGGACAGGACACAACCGTGTCGTACTCCAGATCTTATGGTGAAGGGTTCTGAGTGTCCTCCAGTTGCTCTCACTATGCATTCACTGCTGTTGTATAAGCTTCTACATAGGTTTATTAGATGTGTACTCACTCTATATTGTTTAAGGATTTCCCACAGCTTGTTTATATCTACTCTATCAAATGCCTTGCACATGCCCAGCTGGGAGATAATGGGCAAAAGAGAAGGTTTATATCATGCTTCTGTCTCTCATCTTACTATAGCATAATTCAACAGAAACAGTTCATCCATCAGTTTGCATTTCTTTCCCACACTTTTCTAAGGAGCTCATGATAAGACCAAGACAAATATATATGAACCACGCGATTAAAGAAAGATGGGTCACACCGCATTTTTCAAACATACAGAACACATTTCCTAGGACGAACAGGATGTTGGTATCAATAGAATGTTCAAAGACGAACATTTTATTTCAAGTATTTCTTTTGAATCTTTAATCCTTCTAAACAATTCATCACCTAAATCTAAACAACAGCTATGCATTTCTTGGATCTGAAAGTTAGCATAAACTGTCCTTCACTACCACCATATACACTTGCAAGTCTACAGATTCTCATAGTTATCTGCTCTGTTCATAATTTTGCCTGTTCTCTTCCAAAGATGCAAAATATTTTTCTCAACATCTTCGTCACTGCAGATTTTGTTCTGATAACACCGACTATACTAGCAAGACCCATGAACCGCTGGATTCCTTCGGTGCTGGTATTTATCCTGAACCAATTGTCATATCATGTCTCAAAAATATACTGTGTATATAACGTTCAGATGCATTTAATACTAAATCCCATTCCAGCTCTAAAATAACCAGACTTATTCTGATCAATTGACCTGACACCTTTGCTGCTTCCTAAATCCACTATCACCAACTCAACATTGATTATTCTCTCTGTTCTGTACAACCAGCAGATCTGTAATGTTGTGTGTATTCGAATATAGTTGGATGTTATAATATAAATAATATACACTATGCAGATGACACAGTATTGATGGCAGATAATTCAATAGACCTACAACAATTGCTGGACATTGTAGTAACAGAGAGTGCTAGGAAAGGACTCTCCTTGGATATCAAGAAAACAGTAACAATGGTGATATCAAAGAAAGTGGTGACACCAAAATGTGAAATAGAAATAGAAGGGAGAATTCTTAACCAAGTGGATAATATTAAATACCTAGGGGCATTTATAACATCAGTTGGAAGATGTACAACAAAACGAACGAACAAACTTTATTTTCGAAGGGTAACAAATTGGGCACGCAGGCCCGTCTTACATTCGGCCCTTCCAATCACTCATCTTTCGTTCATCAGTGCATAGTGCATTAACATAGGAAAAAAACATTGTCAAATGAATGCTGTAAGCATAAACAATGCATGTTACCATGTTATGAGACAAATCCCATACCCACCCATCTATCTATCCGCGTGTCCCCCACAAACACATCCACCGCCCAACCACACACATACCCACAGGCACATACATGACCCCATCCATCCACGCATCCCGCAACCAACACATCCAAACACCACATCCCCCCACATACATCATCTCCCAACCCACACACACACATCTCCCACCCACCACACATCCCCTCCCACCACACATCCCCCACCCACCCACACACCCAGGCACACATGCATGCAACCACCCATCCATACCCAAACACACACACATCCTCCACCCATCCCATAACCTACCAACACTCACCCACCTACGTAACCTCCATCACCCACCCACACACCCCCAAACACTCAGCCAAACACACATCCCCCAACCACATTTCCAACACCCACAAACACACATATTCCCGCCAACTCACATATCTTGCATTTACCCACACACAAAACCCGAACCCACCCACACATCCATCACTTACACACATATCACCCACCACACAGTCTCCCCCACCCACACATCCCGCACCCACACATCCCCTCCCACCGCCAACCTACACACACTCACCCTCCCACACATCCTCCACCCACCCACTCGCCAACCATCCCACCCCAATCTCCAAACCCCAATCACACATCCCTTATCTACACATCTCACCACCCATACACACACACACACACGCACACACACGCACACACTCACACACGCACACACTCACACACACAAATACATCTCCCCACCCATACACACATCCTCACCCATCAACACATTCCTCATCCAAAAACACACACCAACCACCCACACACACCCCACCACCCACATATAACACTCCGACACACATCCGCCTTCTCACACACACATATATCCCCTACCCATACACTCATCTCTCACACACATCCACCCACTCACGTACTCATCCATCAATCACTCACACCCACACATCACCCACCCACCCATCAACACATGCATCTCTCATCTACCCTCCCACCCACACACACCCCAACCACCCAGCTAAACACACATCCCCCATCCTCACATTCATCCTTCATCCACCGGCACATCCCACACCTCCCCCATCCCACACAACACCCCGCACATAAACGCATCCCCCCCCTCCCCCACACACAACAGAGATTAAGAGCAGAATAGGGCAAGAAAAAACTGCATTTCAGAAAATGAAAAGTATCTAATGCAATAAGTCGCTATCACTGAATGTAAGAAAGAGAGTGCTGAAATGCTATGTAGAACCAGTTTTGCTGTATGGCAGTGAATCTTGGAATGTAAATGAACAAATTCAGAATAAATTAGAAGCAACAGAGATATGGTTCCTGAGAAGAATGTTGCGAATTCCTTGGACTGCCAGAGTGACTAACAACGACTGCCCGAGACTGGCTAATGAAACTAGAACATTACATACAACAATAAGAAAGAGACAAACCGGTCATGTGATGAGAATAGAGGCAATGGAGAACATCGTGACAACTGGAAAGATCGAGGGGAAGAGAGGCAGAGGCAGACCAAGAGAAATGACGCTGGATGGATTGAGACGTGGCATGGAGGAATATCAGCAGCAGAATTGATACATAACACCAAAGACCGAGATCTGTGGAGAGCCATGAACGCCTACGCCAGCTGGCAGGGCACTTAATGATGATGATGATGATATTCATTTAAGTAAACAGTATCACGCACAATATACACGTATCTCTGGACAGATAAACAAACACTTGACGTTTGATGTTGTCATATACCCGTATTAGTGTTTATGCACATGACAAAGAGTTCTCTAAACGTCTCCCTGTACTTGGTGCTCATAGTGTAGTACAGCAACATGTTGATGCTGGAGTTGATGGCACTGAAGACAAAATTGAATGACCAGGTAGCAAAGAAAGAATTCCTATACTTACCAACTAGAATAAAGTCCGGTTCGAACACAGTTACTAAGGCGGCAATAGTTCCGGGTGTGTAACAAGCAATAAGAATAGCCGCTATCATCACAACCATCTTTGCTGTCTTCTTGTCTCGGATAGACCTGGCTTCGGAATGTGCGTTGTTCGAGGTTGCTTTGATATGCCAGCTAGATTTCTTTGTCAGTTTGATGGTCAGGAAAGTGGTCAGTATTACAACTGCAACAAACGAGAGCATTCCTGATATTGAGGTGAAGGTAAACACCAAACCTTCGGTTTTCTTTTTATAATTTCTGTAATGAAGTCCAATTAAAGTCCTGTTTCTTTCTGGAACAAATTTCCAGTCCAAATAAGCAGTACAGTATTCGGGGAAAAGAGTCATCAAGTTTATAGCAAAAATGGCGCACATGAAAAACGTAGTTATTCTAGGAGAAACTATCTGTTTGACTTTCAGAGGTAGAGCGACGCTCAGGCATCTCTCAGTCGTGATATGAACAGTGATCCAGCTGGTGATACGACAAAAGCAAACATGTAACCAACCTCCGGTTAGATACTGTTGTTCAGTAGGAACAAATGGAAAGGCGTCTGTCTCCATGTACGGATTCATACAAAAATCAAACCATTCTAATGTTAAGAGGCAGAAGAAGTCAGACAAGGCCAAGGCAAAGAAACTAATATTGACAGTTGTTGTGAATCCTTGTTTTCGAAACACGATCATGTTAATTATGTTGCTGAAGATTCCAAACAGAGCAATCAGAGCACTTAATATAGAAAAGTTGACTAATCTGAAAATTTCGGTTTGTTCTGCATTGATTACGTCAATTTTTATTGAATCTAACGCAAAATTCATTTTTCGAAGCTGTTCACAATATTATTGCACCATCGGTTTTGAATATTCCTGACTGGAATTTACAACGATAAGCACCGGACTTTGTTATTACAATCTACACACAGATGATCCGTCTTGAATAGTCAATATTTTAAATAAATTGGGGTACTGTGCACTGTGTCCTTACTTGCTGGCTGGTGTATCTTCCCAAACAATTTCCAGAAAATTCTCCAGATTATCCGGCAAATGTGTTAGTAACAACACACCCTATGTGTAAATGTAATCATTGCATGTTTAAGTGCATCATCACATTCGTGCGTCCTGACAATTGGCTTAGGCCAGTTTATGTATGAGAGGGCTTCAAATTAAAATCTTAAAAGTATGACATAAATTACAATAATCATGCCATTGCCTTGTAGCCTGTCAATAGTGTTTTAAAGACGTTAAGAGGGCTACGCACATGACATCACGGTGCAAGTGAACACGATGACGTCATAGGACAGTTTAAAGATGGCCGCCCCTCTTTTGACATGCATCAAAAAGGAGCAGCGTTTATTTATCAGTTTTTTTTTCCAGTGAAGGAGTTAAACCTATAGAATTTAATCGGCGAATGAAGGTCCAGTAATGTGATGCATGCCTGTCAGTCCAGCAAGTGTATGAGTGGAGTAGGGAGTTTCAAAACGACTTGCCTTCTGTGACAGACTCTTTACGAGCAGCTCAGGCACGCAGAGGAGGGATCAAGAGATATTTTTAGATGTTTTTTTAGATATTTTTTTAGAGATATAACGTCCAGCATTCTTTGCCCACATTGCCAAAGAACATTTCGAGCCAAGATAAACCTTATCAGCCATCTTAGAACTCACAGTTCCATACTTTGAACCCTACTGGATGAAATGAATGGTCATCATCATTCTTGATGGACAAACAACAGTGGAAGACAATTTTACTGTAGTGTGTGATAATTATACTGTAGTGTACGACAATTCTACTGTAGTGTGCGACAATTCTACTGTAGTGTACGACAATTCTACTGTAGTATGTGACGAATCTAGTGTTGTGTATGGCGATTCTACAGTAGTAATTTATTTTACAGTAAGGAAATAATCTTCCTGCTTACAACAGGCATATACTGCTAAATATATATTGTTGTAGAGAAACCAGCAATCAATGGGTTAAATAGTGGGTTGTAACAGAAAAGACAATGGAGCTGAAACATAAATATTCTCTATAATTGTTAAATATAAGCAAAATAACGTAATCCAGCATTAAATTACACACTTTTCTTAACAACACATAAAATTATTACTATAGAATATTACACGTTAATTCTTACTTGGCATTTCGGACAAAATAAAATCACTCTTTAGGAATGTTACATTATATCAATTTCCTGTTAAATGATAACGGAATGTTTCGGATAAAGGAGAAAGGAGAAACTATACGTTGGCTGGGGCGTAAAGAGAAATAACCTTTGAATAACGATTTCGGACTGATTACAGCGTCCTCTCAGCATTCATAATTCTGTCATAGTATGTTTTCCACATATATTTGGAGAGTAAACATATTTTAAATAGTGTTATTATATGGGAAATTTGGCATATAGATGAAAACAATTTGCTTATTGTTTTAAAAAGTGGCATGTGTGTTGTTTCGTATATTTTCTCAAACATCCAAACATCTATGATAAATATCCATTTAATTCATTAACATGCTATGTCTGTTCACCAATCTTTTATTAATTATTGCTTTCTTTATCACTATCATGCTTTAAATTCTGTTCTCCATCGTACTGTCATAACGGACTTTGTGTTTAATTTTTGCAATACAAGTACACTTGTTCTGGGAATTAACATTGAAAGTAGAAACTGCGGGGGAGAAGGAATTAGCACGCTTGTGTGCCGACCCTGTAGTCATTTGATCGAATCCCCGCCGAGGCGGGAATATCTTTTCATTAATAAGACCTGGGCTTCCAGGCTAATGTAAACATGCCTAACATGGGTAACGGAAACTTTTACGGGAAATAAAAACTAATCACATGACATTGACCACAACAATCATTTAGTGTCCATCCGTCGAAAACGTGGGGTCAGCACCATACGCCCAATACACCTACTGCTGTGAACATTGGGTCATTTACCTTTTTTTTGCAGTAAAAGTGGCAATTTGGGCATCGTTGCTTAGAGGTAGGGAAAGCTGTTTTACAATCCCGATGAAGTGGGTTCAAAGACGGCTGCATAGGATGTAGATCACACCACATTGTGTTGATTTTAGCATTGACATGATTGTCAGTCGTTTAGAAGGACATGACAAACAACTGAACGTGAAATTCCTAGAAAATCACAAATAGCCAATAAATGCTAGGAATGATAGTCAATCAATCATGTGAAATGTAACCAAGCCATCCAGGTATTTGCTTCTCGGTCTTCCTCTTGGTCTGTTCCCTTCGATCTTGCCAGTTGTCACCTAGTTCTCCAATCCATTTCTTCTCATAACATGTCCAAAGAACAAATCTGTGACTGTCTACGTCTAATTTCTCTCATCAATTTACGATTTCTATTTGTCTTCCGTATTACGTGATCATTGGTTTTTCTGTATGTCTACGGTATTCTTTGCATTCTCCTCAGAAATCACAATTCTGCAGCCATTAGATGTTGTTCAGCTTGACTGCTGTCGGATACGTCGAGAATGATGGCTCAACCCCAAAGAGATAAAGGATGCAAAATACTTTTTCCCCAATGTGATCCTGCCCGTTTAATTAATTTAGCTGTACTGACTCAATTGTTTGAGACCAGAAATAGAGTTTTAGAGAACCAAGGAATACGTTCAGGAAATAACTGAAAAAGTTGTATTCCCTTTTATACCCAAAGTATCCTTTAAGTGGTTCCTTGCCTCTCCTCTACCAACTAATTAATTCTATCTAGGGTAGTTTAAAACAATTTGACTATGACAAGTAAAAATACAATCAATACATGACATGACCTCATGTTTTATGATTTAATAAACACAAACATGGATTTTGTAAACTGCATTCAAAATTACAATTTCCTGTCATAAAATAAGGACATATACATATAATGGTAATTATACAGAATTGATGTGCCAATTATAATGTGTATAATAACAGCTATATTTTTTCCAGTGGCATGTTATTCTAATCTTTTACTGGCCTGGGTGATCTGAAAAAAAAAAGAACTGTCTACACTCAGGGTTCTCCACTTCCAGCTTTGGGAATCCCTCAGGCTATCAATTAATTGCTGTATGTTCTGTAGTCTTAGTGTTCCAGGTCTGAGTAGAACATAAGTTGGCTCTTGATTGTCTTTCCATTTTTGGCAGGTAAATGTTTAAATAAAGATTACCTCTCCTATGAGACAAAAGGAATGTTTGCAGGTAGATACATTTCTGCACTACTCTAACAAGGGCATCACTCAACAATGTTCTCACTCAACATTCAATCTTCACCAAGTCAGGTCTGGATTTACATGAGTATGACCACTACCTGAAATGCCATCAATCCATTGGCACCTTGCCGTCTTGACAGACGATAGTTTGTGCTTTAAAAAGGCATAATAACTTTTATCTATGGTGGTAGCGAATGTAATTGATAAGGCCAATTTGCGCTGTAAATGTCCGTTCACAGAGGGTGCATGTGAACACGTGGTCATTTCCACCATCATGCACCATCATACGTCTCAAACGCTCGGTGTGTGACTTATCTGCAATAATTTTCTCCTTTGTCTTTATTCCATTTCTGATGTTTGCCCTCCATGCAACACGTTCAGCGGCGACTTGCTCCCAATGTGCATTATCAATACCTGTATCAATCATGTCCCACTTACACACATCTTTGTATCGTAGTAGAGGTCGACCCTGAGATCTCTTACCCATCTGTAATTCACCCAAAAAGATGTCCTTTGGTATTCTACCATCATCCATCCTCCTAAGATGTCCTATCCATCTAAGTCTACGAAGACTGAGCATGGAATAAACCGTCACACAACCTGATCTTTCCAATACTTGAGTATTTGTGATTTTGTCTTGCCACTTAATACAAAGAATTCTTCGCAGACACCGCATATGAAAGCTGTTTAAATGTTTTTCTTGGTGTGAGTAAGTTGTCCAGGTTTCACTGCCATAAAGAAGAGTACTAAGGACACAGGCTTGATAGACAAGGACTTTTGTTTTTGCAGTAAGCTTCCTGTTCTCCCAGACTCTTTTTCTTAACCTGTTCATTGTCGTTGCTGCCTTACCAATCCGGATGTTGATTTCCTGATCTAGCGATAATTTTCTATTTACAACAGATCCTAGATATGTAAAATGGTCTACCATCTCTAGTTCTGCATCGTCAATAAAGATTTATGGTACCCCATGTGCACCTTGTGACATAATCTGTGTCTTCCTTTTGTTAATTGTTAAACCAAATTAAGAACAAGCATTGGAGAATCCAGATAGTAGACATTGCAATTCTTCCTCAGAGTGGGTCGTAACTGCAGCATCATCTGCAAAAACCAACTCTCTGATCAGTACACTCCTAATTTTGGTCATGGCCTTCAATCTCTGAGCATTGTAAAGGCCGCCATCTGAGCGTGAGTGAATGTATATACCTCCATCCTGATCACATCATCATCATCATCATCATCATCTTCCACTTCTGCCGTCAAGCGTCGTGGGGAGGAATAATTTGTGTTCCAGCGCCTGGTGGGCGGCACTGGATAGTGTCATTCCGTGTGGTTGTACAATGTCTCTGATGTCGTCAATCCATTTTCTTCTTGGACGTCCTCGTGGTCTCGTCGCAGATGATCTTTGATGTAAGGCCAGTGATGGTAGTTGCTGATGTTGCATTCTAACAACATGGCCAAACCACTTGATCTTCTGTCTTTCAATAAATGTGGCACAAGGTGTTGATCCCACAGTCTGTCTGATAGTAACATTTCTTACTCGGTCTCGGATTGTTAAGTTGGCAGCTCTCCTCAGGCATCTCATTTCGCAGGTGTTGATTTTGCGAAGGTGTAATTCGGATAAAGTCCAGGTTTGAGATTGGTAGCATAGGGTTGGTGTGAATATGCTGTTTATTATCTGTCGTTTTGAGAACATGGGTATGTTTGGATGTTTCAGTAAGGGTGACAGTTGATATGTAAGTGCACTAGCTTTTTGACATCTGACTTCAATTTCTCTGTCTAATCTGCCATCTTCTGTGATCATACTTCCAAGGTATTTGAATTCTTTAACTTGTTTCAGAGGTGTGTTATTTATCTGTATACTTAGTGGGCCTGGCGATCTGCTAACTTGCATTACTTCGGTTTTGGCTGTGTTTATACTCATATTGTATCTGCTGCAGGTTGAACTCAGATTAGTAATATGATTTTGTAGTCTGCCCTCGTCGCTGTAAAACAGGCACTGATCATCTGCAAATAGAAGTTCATTTATTCCCTGTGGGTCAGTTGTTTCATCTGGAGTAAAGAGTTCTAAATTTTCTGAATCTGGTCTGTCGAGACTTGCTTCTTTGGAAATTCTGTCCATGTAGATATTGAATAGCAGGGGAGAGAGCACACATCCCTGCCTCACTCCTGTATTGACTGTGAACATATCTGATATACCTTCCTGTGTTCTTACTGCACTTTGGCTCGAGTGGTACATGGCTATGATGTTTTCTAGCAGTTGGCCTTCTATTCCATAGTCTTCAAGGATGGTCCATAATTTGTATCTGTCTACTCTATCAAAAGCCTTTTCCTGATCTACAAACACAATATTCTGCTGGTCACTATATTCAATAGTTTTTTCACAAATTTGTCTAAGTGTAAATAATGCATCAGTGCAACTTTTACCTTTCCGAAAACCGAATTGTGCTTTGCTTAACTGTTGTTCAACTATTGGTCTAGCTCTTTGTTCCAAAAGTTTTGCATACATTTTCCCTATATGGCTCAGGAGTGATATACCTCTGTATGTTTCGCACTCTCTCATATTGCCTTTCTTTTTCCATATTGGTAATATTATTGCCTGTTGCCAATCATCTGGGACTTTTCTTTCTTCCCATGCTATATTAAAAAGTCTTGTTAGCCATTTAACTCCTGTTTCCCCACAGGCCTGAATAGCTTCTGTGGTTATTCCATCTGGGCATGGTGATTTGTTTTTAGGACTTTTCTGTATAACTGCTTTGACTTCTGCAGGTATGAAATTTGGTTCTTGCTGTCCCTAGCGTTTAGATCCTGATCACGAAAGGCATATTTCAGTAGAAGTGAAAGGTATATTCCAAAGAGGGTGGGGGATAGTACACACCTTGCTTAACTCCACTCTTGATTTCAAATTCTTCAGAATTTGCACCATCAAACTTGATTATACCCTTTATGCCTGTGTGGAACGATTCCACAATGGACAGAAGAGTTGGTGGGCAGCCAATCTTCTTTAGTGCCTTGAAGAGACCCTCACGACTGACCAAATCAAATGCCTTTGTGAGGTCGATGAAGACAATAAACAGTGGTTGATTCTGTTCACGGCATTTTTCTTGCATTTGTCGCGACGAGAATATCATATCAATGGTAGACCAGTTCTGTCGAAAGCCACACTGTGATTCAGGGTAGACTTGATCTCCCAGGACTTGAAGTCTGCGCAGAACAATTCTGGCAAATACTTTTCCAACAATACACAGAAGTGAGATACCCCTATAGTTGTTGCAGTCGCTCCGATCGCCCTTGTTCTTGTACAGTGTTATGATGCTTGAATCTTTGAAATCCTGTGGGACTTGACCTTCTCGCCCGCATAGCTCTATTAGTTGGTGGATCTGTAGAGTGAGTGTATCTTGCCCACTCCTGATAACCTCTGTTGGAATCCCATCCTTACCTGGAGCCTTGCCAGATGCAAGTTCATTTATAGCACACTTAACTTCTGTTATGGTGGGAAGTGTGTCCAGATGGTCAAGAGTTGGTAGCGCCTCTATGGCGTTGAGGGCATGATCCGCTAGTTTGGTCTCACTTGAGTAAAGCTCCAAATAGTGCTCTACTCATCTGTCCATCTGCTGTTTCTTATCGGTGATGATTTCTCCAGACAAGGTTTTCAATGGTGCACTTCTTTTGATCACTGGACCACAGGCTTTCTTTATTCCTTCATACATGCTTCTTATGTTTCCCTTATCATTTGCGATTTGAATGGACTCACATAACGTGATCCAATAATCATTTGCACACTGCCTGGAATCCTTTTGCACATCCTTCCTAGCTTGCCTTAGCTCACTCAGAGTGTTACGCGTTGATAAATGATAAATGCCAACAAGTCCCTAGCCATGCTAACTTGCTCCAGGATCAAAATGGCCCTGCTTTCTTCTTCGATCGTCCCTGCCAGTCTGTTTGTTGTTCATCGACTTCAGTATGACGTTTTCGCTGTTGACAACTTGTCTCCTAGTTTCTCTGTGGAGTTTTCGGCTTATAGGATTTCTACATACCTTCTATGACGTCATTCCGTCTGTACGCTATATGGTATTCCCCATGATTGACAACCATGAAAATACATTTGCCTTTCCACCTGTGTGCTTTAACATCACACAAATAATGCTACCTATAGAACTCTTTTTGGTTCCCATGTGTTCAAGAAATATAAGAAACTACTGGTTTGTTCATGTGCTTATGTATAAAAAATCATCTACTGACTAACACACATTACACTAGTTTGACTTACCAGTGTTTACACATTTACAAAAGTTTCCTTAAGTCTTAAGTTACCTCTCTAATTCATTGTAGATTGAGTTTCATGCTTAAGAAATAAAATGTATAACATGTGTCTAATGTTTATACATTAACTAAGTTGTTTAGCTGGGAGAAAATAAAACACTGTAGTTTTCTCCTAATGTACAGTTTATCGTAATACTATGATAACTGAGTATAATATTATTTAGTTTCTACTAGATTAAATTCTTAAGAACTCACCATTCTAAATCAGTGTAGATTGAGTTGCTTGAGAAATAAATGTACAACTTGGACTAATGCTTATTCATTATATCAGTTGTTTACTTTGGGAGAAAATAAAACTCACTATGGTTATTCTTAATGAATAGTTTATATATAAACTATTACAATTAAATATATTATAATTAACTTCTTAAGATTCACCACATGTGTTCGACAAGTCGACTTACCAACAACTCTTCTGGGAAAAAGACTCACAACTAATCTAAGATTTACAATAAATTAAAGTAAGTATGAAGTTTACCTTATTTATCAGAATGACTTTAACATGTCGACACGTTTCATGATCTGAATGAGATGTAATTTCTCACAAGCGATGTAGGCTGAGGATTTTCTTTTCTCGTGTGATTTTGAAACTCTCTCACTCCTTACGCTATTTAAGGTCTTATGTCTCATTCTGGCTGATGAACAAACAGGCCATGTCGCTTTGCGTGCTGCTATTTATACGGTGCCTTTTCCGGTTCACATGTCTCATTGCCAATGGATATATTAAATCTTGGATCGTACAATTGCGGAAGAAACAATCCTGTTGCAGTGCTCAGGCTTTAATTGTTGACGGGAAATATCTACAGTATGTTACGTTTGTGAGAATAAAGTATTTCACAACTGCTCGCTGTCCAAGTTTCAAATTCAAACCAAACAAAAAAAAAAAAAAGGCTATATGTAGCACCTCAACACTTTTTCTTGTTTCCAATTGACATCTTTTTATTGGTCAGAATGTTTTTCATCTTGCTAAAAGCTACTTTCGCCATGGCAGTTCTTGTTCTAATCTCTTTAAGGCATCTCCCATCAGATGTTAGGTGGTAACTAAGTAGTATTTCTGGACTGACCTTGCTGGATTGACCCTAATCCAGCTAGGTCTCGGATCCGGGGTGGGTTGGTTAGGGATGGGAAGGGTTGATATCTAGGTCATATCTTAGCGTGATAACTCTAAGAAAAGACATGTTTTCTAAGGACAGATAACTGATTGGGTGTATAATATTTTTAATAATTTTAAAAAATAAAATTAAAACAAATAAAGAAACAACAACTAAGGGCGCGCGGGGACGGGCGGCGGGGGCGGTCGCGGAGCGGGCGCGAGCTTGCGGTCGCGTGGGGGCTTGTTCGAATCCAGTATAACAGAGTCTTTAGGTAACCACTTGGCCAGTCATTGCTGAGTGGCCACACGGCTGGTCATTGACGAGTACGTGAGGTGGGGCTAGGTGGGTCGAACCCTCGAGCCGCGCCGGCTGTCATGTGAAAATTGTAATAAGCAAAAAGGTAAATATGGCGTGTATACTACCTGTAGTGGGTCGCACTGGCTTATACACTATCATCATGCAGGTTACACCTCTTCAAATGAAAACCTTAAAAGAATAAAGATGGCCGGTAGTAACGGTTGTAAAGGGTAGGCTTAGTGTTATTTGTTGTTAAGGGGTGGTTGGGTAGCCGTGTAGTTAGATAACTGCTTCGAAATACAATCAACGGATTCTAATCCCAATGGGGCGGTCTAGTGGTAGACAAAATATTGATAATATTTGGTTACTTAGTTTTGATTTCGAGCTCTGGTGTTATTATCCCGATTATGTTTATAAAAGGAGAGGTGGTGTGCTGGTTGCGGAGTATGTTTAGGTGGTATCCCAGATACCGTGGAAGTGACAGGTCGAATCTCGGTACTTTGTCGTTGGTAAGTTTGCCAGTCATCAACGTGCGAGTGTCTTGTTGATCATAGGGGTTAGGGATAGGGTCGCTTTGTCCGGCCTTGTCGCCGCGGCCACAAGTCCCACCGCTGATCAAAAACACAGGCAGCAGATTTCACCGTTGTACCTACGAGTCACAAAATATAACCTAACTTAAACATCAGAATATGATATACTCATAACCTCAACAGGTGTTGCAAAAAATCAATACTCATTCTCATAACGGCTAATCCAGGGGCTTGTCGTCATCGTAATGACCAAGTCGGGTTAATAATATTCCTGATATCTCCACCATTGCAAATAGTTCGCGATATTAATAAAGGTTCATAGTATGTTGGTAGGGGATTAAGGGATTAACACCTAATGTCGGGACATCCAACAAAAACCAATAACACTACCCTCGATTTTTCTCATATTTGCCGGTTGGGGATTATGGGTTAGGTGTATGTGTCCTTATTTAGTTAAAACAGGTGGTATGAGTAGGAGATATCACAAACAGTATCATCATGTGCCACTCTGATCTTAAATTACAGTAGTTCGTTATTCTTGTGACATTGAAAACGTTTGAGGCTTGAAAAAGGATGGTGTACTATGTTGTTAGGAGGTTTATATAGATTTACCAGTATGTTAAGGTGATACAGGCCACCCCTGTTAGCGCATCGTAGCTGTGTTGTGAATTGTCGCCTATTACATCAGGGTGTGAAAATAATCAAACATATTTCATGCATCTTTCCCATTGCAACATACGCCTGTGAGACATGGACACTTACTAAACAAGCTTAAATAGCGCATAAATGCCTTTGAACATAAATGTTATAGACGAGTTCTAAGAATATCTTGGGCAAAGAAAAGAACAAATGCATCCATATTTCAAGAATTGAATATTGAAGAAGGTTGGCTATTCAAGACGATAAAACAAAAAAAAAATGAAATATTTTGGTCACTTGAAACGTCACGAAAGTTTGGAGAGAACAATAATGGAAGGATATCTGCCTGGGAAGGGAGGAAGAGGAAGACCAAAGAGAAGATGGGTGCAGGATGTAGCGGATGATCTCCAGATGGGTGTATCAGACGCGGGACATCTTGCTTATGATCGTGAGGTTTTCCAGAAGGTTGTTATGGCAGCGAGGTTCTGCAAAGGACATGCTACTGAATGAATGAATGAACCGTGTTAGTGGGCGAAACAACCGTATTAAGGGAAAACAATCATGTTAATGGGGAAAACGACGATGTTCGTAATCCCGTATGTCTACGTGGGGAAAACAGCTGCACGAGATTCGGCAGTGGATTGCGCCACGCTGGTAACTTACGGGGGTATGTGAGCCGGTCGTTCAGAAAGCAATGGCAAACTACTGAACATAAAACTTGCCTAGTACATCAACAGCAGCTGAAAAATGCTAGTGTTGACTGCAGCGTCCTGTAAGGGATATACACCATAGAAAAGTGGGGGAACCAACCGTATTAAGGGAACTACTAACACCCAACTTGTGCTTGAGAAAGATAGAAGGAATGAAATGATATGACTAGATCACCAACGCGTAGATTATGGAAAGAACAAGACACATACCAATGAATCAAGAGCTGAAGAAATTATGCTGGCGCTGGATTGGCCATGCATTGAGATCACTGGAGAATAGTATAAATAGAAAAGCCTGTAGTCAGAAATCCACAGGGCAGCAGAATCGGGTAGACCTAACAACTCACGGAGAATAGAAGCAGACACAGAGATTAATAATATGCTTACTTGCTTGCTTGTGTTCGTTTGCTTGAGCTCCAAAGTGAAGTCCTGTATGCCGGATGAAGGCATCCTGTTGTCCAACATCAGTGTGATGCCATACAGGACCTGAGGCTTGCGTGAGTATCCGTTGTCCCATGTCTGGCTTATTAGATGAATAATATGTGAAGGATACGGACATAGCTGCATGAAGTGAGTTGATGGAGGTCCTATGCCTTTTTGGAAGATAGGGGGCAATAGAAGAAGAAGCACCATGTTAGTGGGATAGAGTCATCTTAGCGGGGAAATAACCATTCACGTGAGGAACAACCATGTTACTGGGGAAATAATAATCGAAGTATGGAAATCAACCATATTATTGGGGCAACAACCATGTTATTGGGAAAACAACCATGGAATTGCGGAAACAACCTGGAAGTGGGGTAGCAACCATTGAAATGGGGAATCAATGATATTATTGGGGTAACAATCATGGAAGTAGGAAACAACTAAGGAAGTGGGAAAACAATCATGGATGTGGAGAAATAATCATGGAAGTGGGAGAAACAACAATGGATGTGCGACAATAACTATGCGAGTGGGGAAACAATAATGTTATTGGGGAAGCAACCATGGAAGTGAAAACGACATTGATATTGGGCAAACAGCCATGTTAGAGGGACACAAATCATGCTAATGGGAATGTCACAGAATCTCCAGTTCGGCCTGTCTTCGCAAAAGGGAATTCTTGTAGGCGGGGCTTAACAGAGTTATCTGGTTCTCGAGTTTATTTTTAACATCGGGGAAGCCATCTAAATTTGAAGTTTCTAGAAAGTTCTTTTCTGTCTAAGTTGTAGTTATTCCGGGTTGACGTTATTACACCTGGTTACCTGTGAAGTGAACTGGACTGGGTTTCTCGTGGATAGAACCCAGGTTTCTCGGGGAAAGTAATTTTCCCTGGGACAAGCAAATACTGCGTGCTTAGAGAGTTCTACGCAACCCGGAAGCTAGCCATTTGCGGTCAGTAGATGTCACATCTTTCACCCGAGCGGACGCAGAATTTCAATCCATTATTGTCTTTATGGACCTGGCAAACACCCAACATTGGTATGACTGTTTCAGTCTTGGTCCAAGCTCTAATGTAATAAATATATTACTTCTTGTCTTGTCTTCATTAATAGTATTACGCCATTCTCAGTGCCGCTAACTGTGCAGTTTACAGCCGGACTAATGAATATTAATGCGATGTGGTCGATCGATACGCAGCGTGTAAGTGGGACGAAGGATGTTTGATTATTTCTTGTTCTGGCAGTAAATTTTGAAATAATGATTGAATAATTATCCCAATTTGGAAAAACAAAGGCAGCAAAAGAGATTGCACACAATACAGAGGCATTTCACTGTTGAGTCATACTGGGAAAATATTTTGCAAAATTCTTGAAAAAAGATTACGAACTACTTTAGAACCCCAGCTAAGCGAAACGCAGCTTGGATTTAGGAAAAACAAAGGATGCACAGACGCCATTTTTGCTCTTAGACAACTTATAGAAAAATCAATTGAATTCAATGAAACACTCTACTTAGCCTTTGTTGACCAAGAAAAGGCATTTGATAGGGTAGATAGAAACAAGCTGTGGGAAATCCTTAAACAATATGGAGTGAGTACACATCTAACAAACCTATGTAGAAGTTTATACGACAACAGTGAATGCATAGTGAGAGCAACTGGAGGACACTCAGAACCCTTCACCATAAGATCTGGAGTACGACAAGGTTGTGTCCTGTCCCCTCTCTTGTTCATAACATATATAGACAACATATGTAAAGAAACCAGCCAAGCAGAGACAGCAAGAATACCGCATGACGAGAACACAGAAGAAGAACCATCTGCAAATCTAACCATTAGAGAACTCCTGTTTGCGGACGACCAAGCACTAATAGCAAAATCAGAAGCTGAATTACAAGACCACATGAATAGTCTAAACGAAATGTGTAGGGAACATAACATGAAAATTAGCACAAGCAAAACAGAGGTAATGACTATAACTAAAGAAGAACAAACAGAAACAATTCACCTAAACGAACATCCCTTGAAACAAGTAAAGAGCTTCAAGTACCTAGGAAGTATAATATCATCAAATGGCAGATCAGAAGACGAGATCGAAAATAGGTGCAATAAGGCTAATCAACTCATTGGACAAATGGCACCAATACTAAAGAACAAACATGTATCAATAACTACTAAGAAAGCACTTTACAACACAATCTTCCTACCAACTCTGTGCTACCAATGTCAAACCTGGACAATGACAGAAAAAGAGAAAAGAAAAATCACAACAACAGAAATGAGGTTCCTGAGAAGAATACTCAACGTATCAAGAAGAGATAAGATCAGAAATGAAGAAATCAGGACTAAAGTGGGGGTTAAAGCTGCTCTAGATTTTATTAGAAAGCAGCAAGTCAAATGGTTTGGCCATGCAAGTAGGCTACCAGTCAACAGCATGCCACAACAAGCAATGACGTACAGACCAGATGGAAACAGAGGAAGAGGCCGACCACGTAAACGCTGGACGGAGGGAATAACAGAATCCATGGGAATGTCGATATACGAAGCCCATAACCGGGCACTCTCACGAAGTTTATACTTCACCTCGACACCGCAAGGTACAAGAGGAACATGATGAGATGAGAGATGAGATTGAATTAGGAATCGATTGAAGTCCTTTAACACAGGCTGTGGTACTCGGCAGTTAGAATAGCTGTTTGATTTAAGCATTTACATTTGTGTGGATAAAGGCATTCGAATCGTTGTTATATCAGTTAATGATAGTCTCCAGTGCTATGCTAGCTGACAGGACTAGTGTAAGTAAGGCATGTAATGTGTTACGATGATTAGTAATCAATCAGCATAGTTACAGTGATTATTCGGTAGGAAGGTCGTACTGATTTGTGCCAAGTGAATGTGGTGCCGCTTTATTTCTAAGGGAATGTGGTATTGCTTCATTTTCTGTGATTGTGGTGGTGAAATATACTAGGCGAATGTGCTAACGATTTGTTTAGTATCTTTGTGGTGTTGACTTCCTTCATGCGGGGTTATGATGAGTTTATTTCTCGCGACTCCGGACGGTCCGGCGTGTGGTGGTACAGCGCGATTCCGGAAGGGATGGCGTGTGTATGTGCGTATGGGAATTCCGAGGGAAATGTTGTTCTTATACTCGACACTTTACACTTCTCAATCATCATTGTCTGGGGACACCTATACTAGGGTTAGAGTGATGATGGGGAAGGTTCTTCTATACTTCGAGAGACGAAAGGAATTATGGGATGGGATGCCTGCAACACTCTAAATTCGAGATATCTGGTCCTAACAGTCCAGTGTAGCCGAGAGCACTTTTCCCACTACTAATTAACGGGGTAAGGGAACGGGGGTGGACGTACCCTCTATACATGGGGTGTGTTTTCATGTATAATATTACTAATACTCTTTGCCTTTCAGGAAGAAGGGGTTAACAAAGAGAGTTTTTCTTTGGTCTGGGACGATGACCTCAGAAGAGAAACTGATGATAATGATGAAGAGGAATTGTCCAGATGGACAATTCGCTATGAGAGATAACTATACACTTATTTAGATTTAGATAAGATCATTACGAGTGTATATTAGGAAGAGGAAAGAGGGAGTGCAGGAGGTACCAGGATGCGGTGACAGGGGTACTGAATGACAAGACTGTTACTTTCTGGAAGTCGTGCCTCCTAGACGAGCAATTCTAGGTGCTACCTGACAACGGAAGCGCATTCATGCCTGAATGTCCTTTATGATGGAGATGATCCGATGATCTATATTAATAGATTATTATTTACTCTGAAGGCAGATGCTTTATAGTGTGCCGTGTATGTCAGTGTTGTTGCCGAATGCTCTCACCCACTACTCTCCTTTCAGGGTTTGTCTTCTAAGTTGGAGTCAAGATGGTTACAGTAACAAGAGAGAACTTGGCTCTATGCTCAATCTAGTTGATCAGCAAACTGGAAGCACGCCAACTCAATTTCCCTCTATAACAGCACAGCTGAGAGTGAAAAGAAAATCACGTACTTGCTATTTCAATCTTAGGTACTGTGAAGCAGCAGGGTAACAAACTTAGTCGCTACAAATATGACCATCATAATTGCTTGTCAAGTGTTTTGCCAAACCCAGATGGGGTCAAACAGAAAGACTATCATCATGTGTTACTATAGTATATTAATCTATGAGGTGACTTACACTCTCATTCACCAAACCCAGTTGAAGTCCCACCAGTGATCTCATTAGTCACTAAGAACCTTGCTGAAAATCAAGATTGATGGAGATGGCGATTACCAGAACTTCTGCGACCCAGAGCGGGTCAGTCAGACACTAATGGTTTTGCTTGAGCTACCACGGTCCAACGAGTGTTTGCTTTGCTCAAAGTTCTTCATTGGAACACCTTGTGACCTAAGGTCTCCCTAGTCAGACTGTATCGTGAGACTGATCTTTCAGTTGGCTACGCCACGGGGTGACACTTCCTCTACTACATGTGATGGCGTTAACTTCCTGGCACAGGAACTCAAGATAGTTATCCCAGTCGGTGATCACCGTGGACAGTTGATGAGACAGAATACTTCTTTAACCCTCATGTCAAAACTCGCTTAGAGGGAGCCCGGTGAGCTAAAGCGACAAGACCGGACGTACGCATACGACGGAAGCTTCCTTGCCTCATGATTACCCATGGATCAACCTTGACACTTCTATACTCTGTTGTCTAACTGTATATAGACCTATTCTCTATCCTAATCGTTATTCTTCTGATCTTTGACTATATTGTTCATTAAATTTCACTTTGGTTACCATGTCTTTGCTAGACTGTATGTGTGTCGTATGGGCTGATCCCCCAAAGGGTACTAGTCTCTAGGTTGGGAAGTGATTTACGGGTGGAGACCCGAATCTATAGGGGTTCAGTAGGTGAATTATACTTGTGTGTGGTCAGTACAGTGTGGGAAGGATTTACAGGTGGAGTCCCGAATCTATAGGGGTTCAGTAGGTGAATTATACTTGTGTGTGGTCAGTACAGTGTGGGAAGTGATTTACAGGTGGAGTCCCGAATCTATAGGGGTTCAGAAGGTGAATTATACTTTTGTATGGTCAGTACAGGGTGGGAAGTGATTTACAGGTGGAGACCCGAATCTATAGGGGTTCAGTAGGTGAATTATACTTGTGTGTGGTCAGTACAGTGTGGGAAGTGATTTACAGGTGGAGACCCGAATCTATAGGGGTTCAGTAGGTGAATTATACTTGTGTGTGGTCAGTACAGTGTGGGAAGTGATTTACAGGTGGAGACCCGAATCTATAGGGGTTCAGAAGGTGAATTATACTTATGTGTGGTCAGTAAAGGGTGGGAAGGTCGAAGTGTACACTTACCTGTCAAAGCCTCGGGCGTCTCGGTACAGGTAAGAAGGCATGTTAGTGAGGAAATAACCATGCACGCGAGGAACAACTAATTTATTGAGAAACAATCATGGAAATGGGGAACCAACCATGTTATTATTGAAACAGCCATGGAAGTAGGAAAACAACCATGTTATTTGGGAAACAACCATGTTATTTGGGAAACAACCATGTTATTTGGGAAACAACCATGCTATTGTTGAAACAAAAATGATATTGGGGAAACATCCATGTTATTGGGTAAACAACCATAAAAGTGGGGAAACAACTATGTTATTGGGGAAACAACCATGTTAGAGAAAAACACGCATGTTAATGGCAAGCAGGCATGTTAGTGAGGAAGTAACCATGCACGCGAGGAACAACCCTGTTATTGGGGAAACAAACAATGTTAAGGGGAAACAACCATATTTATTTTTCTTGTAAATAAGCGTGTTAATTTGTTAATTTAAACCGTGTTCATGGCTACCATAAACTGTTGTGGGGAATCAAACTCCGTGGGTTTGACATTGACCACATCACATGTGATTACTGAATGGCCTACACAAGTATGGAGTTTGCAGCATTTACCAAATGCGCATCAAGATATGTGCAAGGGTATATGCTGGTATGAGGCACACGGCGTAAAGGTGTGTCAAGCATTTGTTTATTACAACTGTGTATATTACACAGGAAATAAACCTACCACATTTTTTTTTTGCGGTACCAATGTTGACACTTCAAGCAACAAACATATTTATGAATGTTGAGTTTCTTCAGTGACTTCTAAAAATACGCTGACTTGGAGACTCCCCTCCCCCCCCCCCCCCTTTTTTTTTTGGGTTCGCATATCCTTACAGGACATCGCTGTCAACATCAGCATCTTTATATTACGCTCAGTAATTTGCCATTGCGTTATGTGCGGCCGGCTCATAACGTAAGAAGTCACCAACGCGTCAAGAACCGCCAACATTTCTCGCGCACGTCACGTCACTCACGAGAGTATACGGGATCACGGAGAAAGTCTCTTAACTCGTACAGCATATCATTTTGACTTTCTAGAGAGGCCTGAACAGCTCAACCGCCTATCCTCCATACTTTATCTTATGCATAATATACCTGTGCGTGTTGTTGGTTTGTCGAGACCCCTGCCAGTTCCACTTTTCACATGGGGCAGTGAGGAGAATTTTATGTGATATACACTGGCACAAGAACGGAGTACAATGCGGCGACCCTTTACCGTGAAGTTAGAACCGCGACTAACTAACTAGTATTGACTGTCTTATGCTACATCTTTGCCATCTTAGAACTCACGGCTCCATACTTTCAACCCCACTGGATGAAATGAATAGTCATCATCATTCTTGATGGACAAACAACAATATTGACTTTCTCATGCTATCTCTAGAAAACTGAGACCACGCTAACGCACAGACACCAGTAAAGCTATAGAGCAGGGGTGGCCAACCTTTTCAGCAGCCGGGCCAAATTTCAGAAATAATATTTCCTGCCGGCCTAGCACCTAATTTTTTTTCTTCAAATTAAAGTATACAAGCAAGTGTGCTACAGCTTCGACCACATCGTCTCTTCCCACTCCGCGGGCCGCAACATGACTCCAGGGGGGCCGCATGCGACCCACGGGCCTCTCGTTGGCCACCCCTGCTATAGAGAATCACAAGGTACCAGATGTTATATATTTGATCTCGCAAGGAAGCAGTTCAACAAATAAATACACAGATTACAATCCTCAATTCTGCACATAGACTAAGCTTGCCACAGAAGGCAGGAAACACAATCTAGATCAAAACACAAACAACTTCCCTCTGGGCATTAGATCTCTTGAGACAGAAATACGTTAATCCAATAATCACACATCTATATATCTAATCCCAGTCAGTCTGTGTGTGCTGCACTGAAACTATATATTATATTCTAATTTTGTTCTTTCTTGTAGGACTTGGTCATCGGTTCTTCTGTCCGTCCATGGTATTCTGTTCATTTTCCTCAGAAACTACATTTTCACAGTCGTCATATGTTTTTCATTTAGGATAGTTTAGTTTAGTTTAGTTTAGTTTAGTTTAATTTAGTTTAAACTAAACTAAACTATCCTAAATGAAAAACATCTGACGACAGTGAAAATGTAGTTTCTGAGGACAATAAAAAGAATACCATGGACAGACAGAAGAACCAATGACCAAGTACTACAAGAATAAAATAATTAAAATCGTAAACTTATTAGAGAAATTAGACTTATTGATATATTTGGTTGTTTCGGGATTTGAGATGTAAAGATTGAGCATAACCCACAACTGGCAACGCTGATCCGGTACGAACCTAAGGCCTTGTTCACGTCAATTATCTTATATATAAAAGGCAATGTGTGTGGATGTGTATGTCTGTATGTATGTCCTTTATGCGTTCGCGAACTGAACCCGATTGAGATGAAATCTTCTACACGTCTTCCTATCATTCCAGCGCTGCCAACTGTCATATTTTTGTTTCTTCTTCCTCATCCTCCCTCATCCCCCTCCCTAAATACGTACGTAAATATATGATGATGATGATGAAAGAATCCCCGAACCAAAACGCTTGAAAAAGCGAAGATAATGACGTGACTACACAGAATCGTCATACGGCAATCATCATCATCATCAAGTGCCGTGCCGGCTGGCGTAGGCGTTCATGGTTCTCCATAGATCTCAGTCTTTGGTTTTCTGGTTCAACTCTGCTGCTGATATATATGCCTCCATGCCACGGCAATATCAATAACAATTCATCTTTTTATGTGTAAGGAAGTTATCTACAGTCGTCTAGAAGGGAAGAACAATCAATGGAAGGACCGAAATCACAGAACCTAGACGAGTATGAATTCGGAATGGCGAACTCCCTCCTCCTCTCTTCTTCTCCTCTCTCCACCTCCTCCCCTCCTCCTCCCTCCTCCTCCCTCTACCTCCTCCCTCCACCCTCCTCCACTTCCTCCTCCCTCTACCTCCTCCCCCTCCTCCCTCTCCCTCCTCCCTCCTCCTCCTCCGTCTTCCTTCTCCCTCTTCCTCTCCCCTCCTCCTCCATCCTCCTCCCTCCTACTCCCTCCGCCTCCTCCCCCTCCTCCCTCCTCTTCCCTCCTCCTCCCTCTCCCTCCTCATCCCTTCTCCTCCCTCCTCCTCCTCCTGCCTCCCTCCTCCTTCTCCCTCATCATCCTCCCTCCTGCTCCCTCCTCCTTCTCCCTTCTTCTCCCTCTTCCCTCTTCCTCCTCATCCTACCTCCTCCCTCCTCCTCCTCTTCCCTCTACCTCCTCCTCCTCCCTCAACCCTACTCCTCCTCCCTTCTCCTCCTCTTTCTCCTCCCTTTCCTTCCTCCTCCTCCTCCCTCTACCTCCTCTTCCCTCTACCTCCTTCCTCCACCCTCCTCCTCACTCCTCCTCCTCTTCCACCTCCCTTTCCTTCCTCCCCTCCTCATTCTCCCTCCTCCTCCCTCCTTCCTCTCCCTCCTCCTTCCTTCTTCTCCCTCCGCCTCCTCCCTCCTCCTCTCCCCTCCTACTCCCTCCTTCCCCTCCTCCCTCCTCCTCCTTCTCCTCCTCACTCTTTCTCCCTTCTTCTCCTTCTCTCCCCTCCTACTCCTCCTACCCTCTTCCTTTTCCCCTCCCCCTCCTCCCTCTCCTCCTCCATCCTCCTCCTCCCTCTTCCTCCTCCTCCTACTTCCTCCTCCTTCCTCCTCCCTTCCTCCCCTCCTCCCTCCTCTTCCTCCTCCATCCTCCTCCTCCCTCTTCCTCCTCCTCCTTCTTCCTCCTCCTTCCTCCTTCCTTCCTCCCTCCTCCTCCCTCTTCCTCCTCCTCCTACCTCCTCCCTCCTCCTCCTCTCTCCTCCTCCTCCTCCCTTTTCCTCCCTCCTCCTCCTCCCTATACCTCCTCCCTCCTCCTCTCCACTCCTCCTCCTACCCTCTTCCTCTTCCCCTCCCCCTCCTCCCTCTCCCTCCTCCTCCTACCTCCATCCTCCTCCTAATCCCTCCTCTTCCTTCCTCCCTCTTCCTCCTCCCTCTTCCTCTTCCCTCCTCCTCCTCCTCCCTCCTCCTCCCTTCTCCCTCCGCCTCCCTCTCCTCATCCCTTCGCCTCATCCCTCCTCCTCCCTTCTTCTCCTCCCTCCTTCTCCTCCTCTCTACTCCTCCCTCCTCCCTTTTCCTCCCTCTACCTCCTCTCTCTACCTCCTCCCTCCTCCTCCTTCCTCCACATCCCTCTTCCTCCTCCTCCCTCCTCATCATTCCTTCTCCTCCTCCTCCCCTCCTCCTTCCTCCTTCTCCCTCCTCCTTCTACCTCTTCCTCCCTCCTCCTTCTCCCTCCACCTCCTCCCTCCTCCTCTCTCCTCCTCCTCCCTCTCCCTCCTCCTCCCCCTCCTCCTCCTGCGTACTCCTCCTCCCTCCTCCTCCTTCCTCCTCCTCCCCCTCCTCCTTCTTCCTCCTCCTCCCCCTCTTCCTCCTCCTTCCTCCTCCTCCTCCTTCACTCTCCTCCTCCCTCCTCCTCCTTCCTCCTCCTCCCTCCTCCTCCATCCTCATCCCTCTTCCTCCTCCTCCTCCCTCCTCCTCTTTCCCCCCTCCTCCTCTTAATCCCTCCTCCTCCCTCCTATTCCTCCCTACTCCTCCTCCTCCCTCCTCCTCCTCTCTCCGCCTATCTCTTCCTCCCTCCTCCTCCTCCCTTCTCCACTCTCTTCCTCCTCCCTCCTCCTCCCTCTTCCTCCTCCTCCCTCCTCCTACCTCCTCGCCATCCTCTTCCTTCCTCCTTCGCCCTCCTCCTCTCTACTCCTCCTCCTCCCTCTCCTCCTCCTCCCTCCTCCTTCTTCCTCTCTCCTCCTCCTCCCTCCTCCACATTCCTCCTCCTCCCTCTTCCTCCTCCTCCCTCCTCCTCCTCCCTCCTCCTCTCTCCTCCTCCTCTCTCCTCCTCCCTCCTCCCTCCTCCTCCCTTCACATTCCTCCTCTTCCCTCTTCCTCCTCCTCCCTCCTCCTCCTCTTCCCTCCTCCCCCTCCTTCTCCTCCCTCCTCCTTCTCCCTCCTCCTTCTCCCTCTTCCTCCTCATTCTTCCTCCCTCTTCCTTCTCCCTCCGCCTCCTCCCTCCTCCTACTCTCTCCTCCTCCTCCTCCCTCTCCCTCCTCCTCCCTCTCCCTCCTCCTCTCTCTCCCTCCTCCTCCCTCTCCTCCTCCTCCCTCCTCATCCTGCATTCTCCTCCTCCCTCCTTCTCCCTCCTCCTCCCTCTTCCTCCTCCCTCCTCCTCTCCATCCTCCACCCTACTCCTCCCTCCTCCTAATCGCTCCTCCTCCCTCCTATTCCTTCCTACTCCTCCTGTCTCCTCCTCCTCCCTCCTCCTCCCTCCTCTTCCCTCCTCTTCCCTCCTCCACCTCCCTCTTCCTCCTCCCTCCTCCATTTACCCAAGACATTCAGACAGACAGACAGATAGTCGGGAACGGGAAATTATATGACTACTTATATGAATTAAATGAGATGCTCCCCACCAGGAGTTGGGAGATGCCGGGCCGGGTCAAACAGACAGACAGATAGATAGTCGGGAACGGGAATATGACTACTTATATGAATTAAATGAGATGCTCCCTATCAGGGTCTGGGCAAAGCCGGGCCGGATCAGACAGACAGACAGACAGATAGACAGACAGACAGATAGATAGTCGGTAACGGGAACGAGAACTTATATGACTACTTATATGAATTAAATGAGATGCTCCCCACCAGGGTATGGGCGAAGCCGGGCCGGGTCAGCTAGTATATATATATATAATACAATACTGGTGTATAGTGCATCCAAATCTCTTCAAACCTTCTCTTTTCATTGTTTGCTAATTGCCTGTGAATCACAGCCATATCTTAGAACTTAGTTCTATGTAATATGCAGCATGCTTATTTTCAACGTCTACTTACAAGGATTCATTTCATAACAAGTTCGTAACTTTATAAAATGCAGTTTTTGCTTGTCCTATTCTGTACTTTATCTCTGTGATGCATCTTCCGTCTAATGTTATCGATGTGCCAAACTATCTGAATTTCTGCACTTTCCTCAAAATCACACTTGCTTTACTTGTTCATTTAAGCACGCTCTGTTTCTTTATATCACTGTGACTTCTGTCTTCCTATTATTCAAGTTAAGGTCTTCTTAAGTTTTGATAAACTACTACACCTATTATTTCCGGTAGTTCCGTCTTACTTGTTGCTTTCAAGAGGGTGTTATCAGGTTAACGAAATTATTTATATTATGTCCGCCAACCAGGATCCCTGGCATATTTTCTGTAGATCTAATTATATCTCACTGTTGCTGACGGGCACTGTGCTGTCTTGAAAGACGATAGTTTGTGCTTAAAATAGACATTACACCTCTCCATAGCACAAGGCCTGTACTAAATTGTAGAGACTATGTGTTGTTTATGAAGAATGTTTCCTCTCTCGGCCTGCCTAGTTTACGCCAGAGGAAAAGTAACATTAATACACCTGGAATGAGACGCAGCAGAAGCTGCCAGATCAGCAAACCAATGCTCTATATGTCGTTGATCGATCCTAGACTAGTTGCCGACATGGCTTAGAACCTGGTATGCCCTGTCTTGACATTTGGTCTTTATGGTGCATTTCTTCGCACCAGTATGAGGCTAATACCCTCCCAATTGCGTTCTTCAACCTTATCCAGTGGCACAATGTGGAGTGTCGGGTTCTTGAGTTCCGCCCAACATTCGGCGCTAACAAAATCAGGTAGTACCGTCTGTTGTCAAACGGTAGGTCAGTCATAGTGACTAAAACCTGTCTTTCTCAATGTACAATGAAAACAAATCCATAGACATTACATATCTGTGGCTGATTTCCTTCATTATGCACTCGAACGTTCATAAAACTGTGCTGATTCTGATGGCTGCTGATTGCTGCCAATATATGTTGTTTACTATTTGCAGATAATTAGTTAGTCGTCACATTATCCTCATTGCACATCGGCTCATTCAGCCCATAAGTGCTCTGATTCCTTCCCCAGTACCTCCCTCAACGTATAAATGTGGACGACACCAGTTCTGTTCTGACTGACAATACTTCATTACCTCTGTGTAAGCGCTGCTATTTGGCCTCGTCTCTTTTTACTCAATGTTCTTGCAATCATCATTTATTTCGATTGATCACCCCGCCTCTCTGATGGCATTCAGTATATCAGCCCGACCATTGCTATTTCGATTACTATAGCAAACAATATAGAATAAAGCAAAGTAATGCAGCTTTACAGAACACAATTACGGAAAACGTTGTCAATTGCGGCGACTAGGCTTCATTAGCAAACAAATACATAGGTAATTATCACAGCCTGTAATTTTGAGTTAAGTAGCACATTATTTCCTTCAATATTTTCATTTTCTCTTCATTTTATTAATTGTTTCATCGTTTCATACATCTTATCTCGTTCTTATGCCATTATGTAGTGTCTTCTCAGAGATTACATGTTGTGTTTTGTGCATGTATTTGTTTGCTGTTGAAGGCTAGTTGCTAAACGTTCGGTGTTTTCCGAAATTGTGTTCTGTATAGCTGTACTACTTTCTGTCATTCCATACTGTTTTCATTTCCACAGCTTTACCGCAGATACACTAATTTAAATTGCATTCTACAGTAGGCCGATTCTCAAACCTGTCAGCGTGCTTATTTACTCCTAACTTTGACATACAAATAAACCTGTTTTTTTTATTTTTATTTCGGTCTGACGTCCTAAGTTATTTCATCAACTGTCTTCCATCTCAGCCCACCTCGATCTTCTTATCATACCCATTGGGGCGCAGAGAAATCATGCCTGGTTAAAGTATGTGTTTCCAGTTAGACTATAAATTTAGTTACTGACATGATCTCCATAGTCAGGCTACTGTTTATCATGGCGAAAGCACCACAATCCTAACTGACAATTATCCCTCCAACCTGAACTTTAAAAGCTCATGCGCTCCTCGCCTTTCGAACAACAAACCCATCTGTGTAGATGACTACGTCACCCTCTAATTCTGAAAAAAAGCCTGAACTTCTAACCCCACATTTACTGGGATTTTTGTCTGCAACCCCTATCAAACCTTATGTATACTTAAAAAGACGTATCGCACTCGTGTGGTCCGGTATCCATTCTTCACCAGGTTCAGGTTCTATGCTCTCAAGACGAAGACCTGTTGAATAATGCCCTAGGCCTGTCTTATCCGGGATTTTCCTCTTTTCAACCTGCTGCCTTCTTGAGTTCACTTTGCAGTGGGTGCTGTATATCGGCACTGACTCGAAAGTAGGCACATGCTCTGTATTTACTTGGTTTATCTGCCGAGGTTGGACAATCAAGCAGGTACCTCATTGCCCTGCATGCTGTATCTTTTGTGCATCCAAGTATTATACGCATAATCTCGTTCTGTATTTTAATTTCATTCTGTATTCTCGTTCTATTGTTATTTTTTTTCCATCTGAGAACATCTGAGAGTGAGGGTCGCCGATGCGTGCTCAATCACCAAAAGGACCAGACCCTAGTACAGGAGGCTTATAAGGCGCTGCTCAGTCTGCCGGTTCATTGGCCTCATCTCAGCCCCGCCCCACCCTCCTTCTAGCATTCAATATAACTGTGTTTATGTCCTCAAATAAAGCGAGACTGCTATCAAATGTTATTCCAAGGTACTTCATCGCAGAACTTTTGCTGTCAATGTTTAGTTGTTCTATTTGTTTAATTATATTAATATGTATTATATTTCCGCCGCTTTTGTCTTATATATAAAAGGCAATCTCCGTCTGTCTGTCTGTATGTATGTATGTATGTATGTATGTATGTATATGTATGTATGTATGTATGTATGTATGTATGTATGTATGTATGTATGTATGTATGTATATGTATGTATGTATGTATGTATGTATGTATGTATGTATGTATGTATGTATATGTATGTATGTATGTATGTATGTATGTATGTATGTATGTATGTATGTATGTATGTATGTATGTATGTATGTATGTATGTATGTATGTATGTATGTATGTATGTATGTATGTATGTATGTATGTATGTATGTATGTATGTATGTATGTATGTATGTATGTATGTATGTATGTATGTATGTATGTATGTATGTATGTATGTATGTATGTATGTATGTATGTATGTATGTATGTATGTATGTATGTATGTATGTATGTATGTCCTTTATTTGTTCGCGAACGGCCCATCCGATTGAGATGAAATTTTCTACACGCCTTCCTTTCATTCCAGCGCTGCCAACTGTGATATTTTGTTAGTGTGAAATCGCCTGCTTACTCAGTATTATTTCATTTTTCATTTTTCATTATAATTTCATATATCTCAGGGGACCTAACTCTGTAAAAGTTATTTCAAGGGGCATAACATTTCTGTATAACTTATAGTCATATTGTGGCATCGTTTTCAAAGATTTATAAACTCTTTGTCCATAGTTATGTACCGGCATATGAGTTATAATAAATAATGATACAATCTGTAAGGCATTTTCAAAGTTTTCATAAAAATAATGCACAATGCATAACATTCTAACTCATCTTTTTTTGCTTAAGAAGTTACTGTAGTCATGCAGGTTATTAGAAAGAGTTTTCATTAAAAATAATGGATGGTGTGTGGAAGGACATTCTTTTAAGTTACTTTTTTTGTTGTATGAATTTAATGAGAACTTATATGACTACTTATATGAATTAAATGAGATGCTCCCCACCAGGGACTGGGCGAAGCCGGACAGGGTCAGGCAGACAGATAGACAGACAGACAGATAGACAGTCGGGAACAGGAACTTATATGACTACTTATATAAATTAAATGAGATGCTTCACACCAGGAGCTGGGCGATGCCGGGCCGGGTCGGACAGACAGACAGACAGACAGACAGACAGACAGATAGTCGGTAACGGGAACGGGAACTTATATGACTACTTATATGAATTAAATGAGATGCTCCCCACCAGAGACTGGGCGAAGCCGGGCAGGGTCAGGCAGACAGATAGACAGACAGATAGACAGACAGATAGACAGTCGGGAACGGGAACTTATATGACTACTTATATGAATTAAATGAGATGCTCCACACCAGGAGCTGGGCAATGCCGGGCCGGGTCAGACAGACAGACAGACAGACAGACAGACAGACAGACAGACAGACAGACAGACAGACAGACAGTCAGTCGGTAACGGGAACGAGAACTTATATGACTACTTATATGAATTAAATGAGATGCTCCCCACCAGGGTCTGGGCGAAGCCGGACAGGGTCAGCTAGTGTAGTCTATATAGCATACGTTTAGATCTGCTTTTAATTCTATAGATTTTTATAATTGTGTCGTTTGAAATGTTGTCAATTTTCTCAAGACATGTATCCACTGATCTGGTTGATTAAGACGTAGGGAATTAGTCGTCTACGATGCACTCTATTATCAAAATCGGCTTAATGTCTCACAATCACTGCCTCATGAGATAAGCACGCGTCTTGTGTCTTTCACATTTACACAAGACGAGCGAAAAATTATGTTATCACATCTCCACCAAAATCGCCCACATCCTTTAGGATGTAATCATGGCATGCTAGTTGTGTCACAAAAAGTCAAAGTGGAAGTCAAAAGCAATTAAACCTAGCCCCAAACTTAGAATATTTACCTCCATAGTTAAATCAGAACTGCTGTATGAATCAGAAACAGAGCGACTAAAACCAATATTAATAAACTACAAACATTATTTAACCGGTATCTGGGCTGAATAGAAGGACTAAATTGGTCTGGCAGAATCATCAACATCAAGCCTGTGGAGGGAATTAAATAAATACCAGTGAATCAAAAAGTGAGGAACGCACGCTGGCGCAGGACAGGGCATACTTTGGGCACTTGAGAACAATATAACTAGCAGGTTATTTATCTGGAATCCAGAGGGCACGAGAAATGGAGGAGACCTAAAATCAGAAGGGAAACATAGCTACGGACTGAAATGAATAATATGAGGATATAGACTTAACAGCATTTGTCAGCAACAGTTAGGACAACTAGGGACAGGCTGATTGAGGCACATGCCCCACCAGTGGACAAAGGGCACAATAAGGAGATGTATATCATGTTTTAGTCTCTCATCTTACTAGTCTATAATTCAAAAGATACAGTTTATTCATCAGTTTGTATTCCTTTCTGACACTTGTCTAAGGAGCTCGTGAAGAAAACTAGACACAAAAAAATGAATCACAACATAAAGGAAAGACACTAATCAAGATATTGAGAAAACACAAGAACAGTATAATTAGAAACAGCTTAGTCTGGAACCAACGTGGCAAAAGACATAGAAGAAGAAATAATAGCTCACGGAAAAGATAAGCCTCTCATCTCATCTCATCTCATCTCGTCTTGTTCCTCTTGTACCTTGCGGTGCCCAGGTGAAGTATAAACAGCGGGAGAGTTCCAGCTTATGGGATTCACTTCTTAGTTTTTCTACGAACAGTATGAAGATCGTCTGCCGGCTTGCTAGACCAGTCGCGGGTTTAGGACACATATCTGAATACAGGGAGTCCGCCCACCCCCACCCCCGTGGCAAGCCATAGCCGGTTAGCCCATGACCTCGCTGTCATGGTTTCCAGGTCTACACCACGTGGAGGTGGGGTTGACTTGTGCAGTCTGTGGGTCTTCGGCAGGCTACTAATTTTCACTTTTCACCCCTCCTGGGAGAGGCTAGCCGATCCTAACCCTGCTTAACAAAATGCGAAGTACACGAACAGAGCTGCATGGGATGAGATAAGGGGGTTTACAGTGAAGTGGTTGAGGGCCAATTCCACATTGAGGGATTGAAGGTACGAGAAGAAGAAGAATAAGAATAAACATTTTGGCGTTCTTAATCCAACAGTGATCTATATTCAAAATTCGTTCAGGTTACATATATTGTTTTCTCCCTCTTTTTATTTTTTTTTTTTCTTTCATCATTTCAGTTTCGTTCATTTGTTAATGCCCAAGTACCCCATATCCCCTTTCGTCATTCAGTAGTTTAGTCCGAACTTTGGGTTTCCTTTATATCTTTGGGTGAAACGTGGATTAATTATTGATTATTATGATATTACAATGTTGTAGCTAATTATATATGAATTATATTTGCTTTTTTTTCTCCTTAATACTGACTTTTGTCGCAACTATCAGTTGTATGTGGGTATTATTCCTATCGCCGTGCTTGCTTCGTTTAAACAAGCAAATGCGCATGAACATAGACAACAGTGTTTTGATAGATACATATACAGATGTCGTATGTCTGTCTCATATATTCTATTTGCTGTTTCTGTAATTGAAGAAGAGCTCTTTGAACGTCTCCCTGTATTTGGTACTCATAGTGTAGTACAGCAGCATGTTGATGCTTGAGTTGATGGAGCCGAACATTATACCAAAAGACCAGGAGGCAAAGAAAGAATTATTATACCTCCCTGATATAATAAAATCCGGTTCGAAGACGGTTACCAAGGCGATAATAGTTCCTGGTGTGTAACAGGCAATAAGAATAGCGGCTATCACAACAATCATCTTAACTGTCTTTTTGTCCCGCAGAGACCTGGCTTCTGCTTGTGCGTTGTTCGCCGATGCTGTTATTTTCCAGTTAGATTTCTGTGTTAGTTTGATGGTAAGGAAAGTTGTCAGCATTACCACTGCAACAAACGACAGCATTCCTGATATTGAGGTCAGTGTATAAGACAATCCTTCAGCTTCGGTTTTAAAACTTCTGTACGCCATTCCAATTAGAGTTTTGTTTCTTTCCGGAACAAATCTCCAGTCCAGGTAAGCAATAGAGTACTCAGGCAAAAGTGTCATTAAATTGACTGCAAATATTACGCACATGGAGAACTTAGTTGTTCTAGGAGAAACTATCTGTTTGACTTTCAGAGGTAGAGCAACGCTCAGGCATCTCTCAGCCGTGATGTAAACAGTGATCCAGCTGGTGACTCGGCTAAAACAAAGGTGTAACCAACCTGCGCTTAAATAATGGAGTTCAGTAGGAACAAATGGAAAGGCGTCTATCTCCATGTAAGGATTCATACAAACATCCATCCATTCTAATGTTAACAGACACAAGAAGTCAGACAAAGCCAAAGCAAAAAAGCTAATGTTGACAGTTGTTGTAAATCCTTGCTTGTGAAACACGATCATGTTGATGATATTGCTGAAGATTCCAAACAGAGCAATCACAGCACTTACAATAGAATAGTTTACCAATTTGAAAATGTTGGCCTGCTCTGTAGTGGTCAAGTCATGTTTTGTTGAAGATAAAGTAAAGTTCATCTTTGGAATCTGTTGACAATAAAATATTACCCATGTTAAAATGCTCCTCACTGAAAGTAAATACGATAAGCAGCATACTTCGCCGTGACAATCTAAACACACATACAACGTCTTGAAAGGTCACATTGTAAATATGAAATGACGTTGGACAAATGAGGAGGTGGTGTGTACAATATTCTTACTCTTCACCGTTTATTCCCAGACAATACCCAGAAAAAAAGTTATTTGACCCCAATTGTATTGAACACACGCGTGTATGTAAATGTAATCATGTAATATTTAAGTACACTATATAATAGTAGGCATGAAAGCATAACTACCACAACAGCCAGCCATTATATGGAAACTGATTTCACAGAAATTAATTGCAACCTTTTTCATTTGCTGCTTTTAATCTCCCAACGCGGCGAAAGTCCTCAATAAACTAACATCAAGACTATCGTAATTTTACTGATTGATTAGCCAATCTCCAGCATACTCCACATGGGTGAATTGCAAGCTAATGTGAGCATTAATGCTAAATCCGTGATGACTCAACTGTTAAGAAAATGTGTGGAGACCCGAGTCACTAAGGTTCATGGAAACAGGAATTGCCATATGTGATAGTATAATCCTGACTCGTACTAGCCGAATATTTGCCGCCATTCATCAAACATATTTACAACAACAAACACAACCAAGTCGATGTCACAGAAATGAGGGTCAGTAAATATCAAAATGGAAGCTAACAGGATGAATAATAAATCCATTCTTCTAACCAGTGGAGGATAGGCCTGCATCCTGCTCACCCATAACCTTCCCAATGTTTGTTATCACCTGCAGCGTCTTCCATTTCCTACTCATGTTATTCATCAGTTTTCTACTTCTCGTCTCCGTGTTTTTAATTTTCCTCTATTTTCCTTGTGGATTCCAGTGGATAATAGTCTAATTCAGTGGTTCTCAACCTTTTTTTTTTGGCCATGCACCCCTTCACAATATGTTCAGAATGTCAGCCTTCCCCTCCCCCTCTTTCGTATTTCTTCTCTATTCTCCCCTCCCCCCTTTTCCTTACACAGCATACGTAAAAATTGGAAGCTAAATTTAATAACAAATACTAGAACAAGTCTAGACGTGTGAATAAAACATGATTTGCTGGTCTACTTACGTTATAAAACGAATTTCAGAAGAGCGAGAAGTACAGAACCGTAAAGTATAGAGGGAAAAACAATATCAAGTAATCGGTTCTTGTATTAACGCAATCTTGACATAATCTTAATCCCCCCCCCCCTCCCGGAAACCCTAAAATCCCCCCTCCCCTCGGGATGGGGGGGGGGGATTCCCCACAGGTTGAGAACCTCTGGTCTATGTATATTATTAACAGGACCGCCGTCTGTGGGTTCTAGGATAGTGAAAAGCGCAGTATTAACAGTCCCGACATACCTAGACGAGAGTTGGAAATCCGCCGCTGGCGATTAGGAAGTAGTCTACTTGGCGTTGATTTCTATGGCACGAGGCGGCGGCCGAACAGAAATCCCTGGCAAACTACTGAAGTAGAAATTCCTGTTAAATCATAAACAGAGGTCAGCATGGCCAAATGGATAAGAACGCGTGTTCCTAAACACCCGGTGTGCTGATGCCGAGGTAAGAGGTTCAACATCTACACCGAACAGTTTTACAAAATGTTGACCTCTCGTCCTTGACTTGGGAACGTAAATTACAAGTACCTCTGAAGTCGGAGCGGGTTCGCCTGATGGCGAGGCACACTGTTGATAGAGGAAGATAACCCACACGCAAAATTCAGTCCAGCACTACTAGAAGTAATTTGCATGGACTACGCTTGAGTTCTAAGCAAGCAAGCGCAAAAATAAAATAAAAAATAAACAATCAATACATACTGGGATTGATTGTAACGTAGTCTAAAAGACATGCAAGTAACTTAACTAAAACACACACACACACGCACACACACACACACACACACACACACACACACACACAGACACACACAACTATCGACAGGGTTCTGTGTGATTTACACGACCAGAGTCTTGCCAATGTTTACTGGTGTTTGCATCTATAGTTTTCTACAGGATGATATCGCCAGTCACACAAGGCCCTTCCTTGGTTGCATCTTACTACACGCAGGCTAGGTTATAGTGTTAATATGGTTTACTTCTCTCATGGGCTCAGGTAGCACACTGTCGTTTTTAAACAAAATAGTGGTTTATCCTTGTACTCAGTGGTGTTCTATTCAACATACATGTGCTATTCTGCAGTATTCACTTCCGGTCATGGCGGTTATGCGTTGAACCGTTAAGGCCTGTGGCGTGTTTGTGCTTGTAGCTACGGTTTGCAATCGTATTTTCCTCATGATGGACTGGTAGTAGGCCTACATGGTTCCGTCGACTTGCTACTGGGTGAGTGCGTGGGCGACACTGTAAGCTGTGAAATTCGCGTGGAATGCTTTTACATCTTTCCTATACAGTGACCTGGATGTTAGGAACAATGGCAACCGGCTGTTGCTGAATGGACTGATTTGCCTTTTCAGTTCACGGGTGCATTTTTCAGGAGACTTCTGGGAGTAGGCGCTGAAGATGCGGAGTACGTGCTTTATGCGACACTTTTGGCGGGTCACCCAGCGGTAAAAGACCGAGCCATGTGAGAAAACCCGGGTCAATGAGGTATTTCTGGTGACTGCCGAGTCCATCGATGATGAATTTTGTGTTGGCATTCTGGCGGCGGCATTATGCACAGTGTACCTGTGCGGGTTGTTGGATTGCCGAGACTCCTGTCTATTCCACTTTTCACATTGCTTGCTTGTGTTCGTTGGCTTGAGCTCCAACGCGAAGTCCTGTATGTCGGATGAAGACATCCTGTTGTCCAACATCAGTGTGATGTCATACAGGACCTGAGGTTTGCGTGAGTATCCGTTGTCCCATGTCTGGCTTATTGGTGTGCAGACTGGTGGTTCCTCGCCGTACAGGCAGACACTCTCCGACTTCGGAGGAATCAGCGATCCTATTGACTTCAGCCAGGACCCCGAAGGGACCTGTTGCCCAGGACGCTCGACGAGGACGCGTCAATAGGTCTTGGCCAGTATATAATCCGGCCCAGGTGCCTTGGAAACACCTCATTGGACAGTGGGGAGCATTTTGTGTGATATTCACTGGCACAGGAATGGAACATAACGGGGACGACCCGTTGCCATGAAGTTGGAACCTCGACTAACTAACTAACTAACTTTTGCCCTTCTACAGAAATGTGCAATGCTCCAGTTGTGTTATTATACATAAATATGTTACTCTACAGTGTTGTGCTATTATTCTACATACAAATTATATTCCATATTAGTGTGTTATTCTACAGTTGTGTGTTATTCTACAGTAGTGTACTTGTCACCGACCGTTAGGGTTGTTTCTATTGAAATAGACAGAAATCCCTAGCCAAGAGTTTGCCGACAGTCTCTAGAAATTATGGCTCGTTACAAGAATGTCTAAAGGGATGGTCCCGATAGAAGAGACTGGGATTCACTTGGTAGACAAAGGCAGAAGGTGAAGAACACTCGTGTATGTAGGAAGCCCTAACACGAATGCCTAGTTTATCTGTCGGTGATCCTTCGTCAATTGATGGAGCCCCCTGTTTTAAATACTTTCACGCACTCACGCGCACACCTTGCGTTCAAAATGATCACGAGTGGAGTACGTTGGTGAAAGTATAAAACAATAATACTCTTTAATAATAAAAGAGAAAATGAAAATTGTGGTTCAACTGGTGAACTATGATAGTTACATTTATGTTACAGGTACAAAAATAAAATAGTTTTCTGATGCTTAGACAGATAGCATGTCATCATTCACACCATCCAGACAGTGACACACTCAGAACACATGTAGACACAGAGTCACCTGAGACAATCTGATCTCTGTTAGGAATAGTGCTGGCTTTCGGTTGTATTATGGCTTGGAGTCGACCCTGGCATTCGACAGGTGTACGATGCTCCTCCGGATTCCAGGTTCCGTCTCCACTAGTTGGTGGCTCAAAGTTTCAGGTAACCGGACCAGGTTAGGTGTCAGCAGTATCAGCAGCGAGGCTCCTTAAATCAAACAAACAGTTGCAGACTCCTTAGTGTCTTGACAATAACAATGTGTCTGAGTGTTGGTGTTGTGTGTCTGTTGTGTATGTGTCAGATGCAGAACAGGAATAAAACAATTCCTCTCTGCTATTCTGTATCAAAAGCACAGGCCAATAGTTCTTATCAGCTTGGCTATACCTTGTATGACATGATGATACAAGGTGAAAAAGGGTCCAGAAGTGGACACATTCTAAGACCACATGGTCCATTGGAGTAGAACATGTAGACAAATCTTTGTTTGAAAAAGGCATTACAAAATGTACATGGTTGTAAAACTTGAAGTGACTCATATGCAATAATTACTGGTGTATTCCTTAACACCATGGTGAGGATGTCCTGGGCAGCCAGGATGTTTCCCTAGATAGCTAAGGAAAGGCCAACAATAATTCAACCCAATCCCACATCAGTCATTAGGCATAAAGCAATCAAGTGTCGCCATGAAGTCGTGAGGTATACCCCACAGAATATACGAGCTAAAAGATAAGAAGAAGGCCAGCAGGCAAGCAAGGGGGCTGAGATATTCCAGGCATTGGCTTTTAGGATGTCTCAGTTATCCCTTGTTGAGTTATTTACTCCCCAAATTCTGATTCCTCACCACATGGTATTTGCTTTGAACTTATGACCGTCAGTGTCGGGTAGTTCGGCATGGCGGTGAATCAGGGGTAAGCACATTTATGTTTGAATATAAATCGCCTAGTAATATTGCTGGCATGTGAGAATCATGATCCACATGCCTCTTCCACTTCTGCCCACATGGCAAAATCATATCATTTTCAACTAAAATATACACGTAAATACATTCACAAAATGCATATGAAAATAATCAGTAAGGTTCATACATTATATATATATATATATTTATCTATCAATATACCTATATATATATATCTAGGCCCCACATGTTTTCTCTCAATATCTCCCAGTTCAAATCCCATGTTTCATAAATATATATGATCGGGAAAGTTTGTGTTTTCCCAATATCAGAATATAAATGTGTACACACTCCTTACTATAATCATAATTATTATGTTACTACACTCACCCCCAGTCTTAGTGCAGCACTTAAGGTAGGTTTTGGTATAATCTACCAAGGATGCAGTTGGATATGGCAGCTCACTTCATGTAAGGTCTGCTTAGCACAGCAGCTATGGTCGTTGTCAACTGGACGGAAGTTGTTAGTCACAATTTCCGGTGCCGCAGTACTAATAGTGTATCGCCGTATTCCCGTTGCTAGGGAATGACGGACATATACTTGGTATTACTGATAAGGGTTGAAGACAGGGGATTTCCCTTGTGACATCATTTGAATAGATGACGTGAAAATACACGCTGTCCCCAAATAGTGTGTAGTTTTAGTGCAGAAAGTGTCTGCATGGTCATTATGACGTCATTACTAGTAATTTAGCTGCCGTACTGAATCCAGAATGTAAATAGTAATTCTACTAACGTAGTAGTGGTGGTGTTTGCATAGTGATCTAGACTCATCCCGTCACAGTACTATTGTACAACATTGTGCTATTCTACACTTGGCTTATCTTCTACAATACTGTTCTGTTCTACACTAATGTGCTATTCTACTGTAGTGTGTTATACTAAGTAGTGTGCTATTCTATATGAATGTTGTATTCTACTGTAGTGTGTTATATTAAATAGTGTGCTATTCTAAATAAATGGTGTATTCTACTGTAGTATGTTATACTAAGTAGTGTACTATTCTACATGAATGTGCTATTCTACTGTAGTGTGTTATACTAAGTAGTGTGCTATTCTACATGAATGTTCTATTCTACAGTATTGTGTGATTCTAAACTAGTGTGATATTCTACAGTACTATGGTTTTCTACTGAAGTGTGCTATGATGCATAACATTTGTTATTCTATAGTAGTGTGATATACTACATAAATCTGCTATTCTACAGTAGATTGCTATGCTACATAAATGTGCTATTCTACAGTAGTGTGCTATTCTACAGTAGTGTGCTTTACTACATTGGTGTTTTATACTACAATAGTGTGCTATACTACAGTAGTGTGCTATACTACAGTAGTGTGCTATACTACAGTAGTGTGCTATACTACAATAGTGTGCTATTCTACAAATCCACATCGTTCGTTACTGATATCTGATTCAATCTTGTTTCTTATCCTTCTCTTAATTATTTTCAATAACAGCTTTGTCATGTGCCTCATAAGACTTACTTTTTGATGCTCGTTTTATTATAAAGAGCCTAGTATGTTTTGACAGAGCTATACGGATGGCTTTTAATAGGCCATTAGGAATGTACCTAATATTACAGATGTCATTTAGAAATTGGGTCACTATTTCAATACACACCTCCTAGGGCCTCAATTTCGTCAATGTAATGTTGTCGGAAACGGGTGAATCTTCTTTCTTCATATTATGTAGCGCATCTTCAACCTGAACAGCAAGTATTTGTGGAACGTCGCCATTGTTTTGAATAGTTACTATCATCTTCTAGCACCATAAAAGCTCTTCTAGATATTCAGCCCATCTATTAATTATACCATTTTGCCCCATTATTACCTCACCATTTCTCGATTTTAAAATATTCAGTGATGTTTCGTATTTTCTTACCTTTTAGGGTTTCTGTTTGTTGATACATGGACTGTTAGTCTTCTCCACAGCTTGTCCCAAACTCGGTGCACAGTTAATTCAAACAGACCTCTTTAGTCTCTTTGAATTTGTTTACCATTTCTTTATGAATTATATTATATTACATGTTTTCTTTACCTTGCTTCTGCTACTTTCTTTCATTCCCAACTGCAGAATTTCGTATGCTATCCCTCTTTTGCCTCCCTGTTAGTTTTTGTTTTGTTGATGGTTCTGTGTTTTGGTGGAATGATTTCTTTTGATGTCTGTTGACTTGATTCTTTCAACATGCCCCATTGTTCATCAATAGTTTGTGTGAACTTCATAGTGTTCTGTACATAAACACTGTACCTTTCTTTAATATCTATGTCCCTTTTAAGCAATGCTAGATATAACTTGATGTTATTTGGGGTCTTCTTTATGGTTTTAAGTGTTAACCTCAACTTTTATATAACTGGCACTTGGGCGTTGTGTCCATCTGGTTCTAGTTTGGATTTTGCACCTACTAAACTACTTCTGAATTTCTTTGGAATCAATATGCAGTGGACTTCATTGCAAATATTATCTCCAGAGCATTTCCACGTATAGCATTTGCGAGTGTGGCGTTTGAACCAGGTGCTTCCAAATAATTATCATTGTATGGTATTCTGCCGACGCTATTAATCTGGCACCTCTCTCATTCCTATAATATAGTCCATAACCACCACGCACGTCGCTGAATTTTAGTTGTCCTCTTTAGCATTAAAGTCCCCGAGTTTTACCGTTATTTCACGATTTTGCATTGGTTCAAAGCCATGTCTAACTCATTGTAAAGTAAATATATATATATATATATATATATATATATATATATATATATATATATATATATATATATATATATATATATATATATATATATATATATAAAATGCAATGTATGTCTGTATCTATGTATGTATGTTATTTATGCGTTCGCGGATTGAGATGCAATTTTTTACACGTCTTCTTCTCATTCCCGTGTAGCAAACTGTCATATTTTGTTTACAAACAGCTATTTACGTAATAAAATTTAATTTTGTAATTTACATTGTAATTTATATAGCGAGGGGACTTAACTTAAGAAAATTTATATCAAGGGACATAACTTTTAGTAGCATTGCAATATATTTTATATATAATTTTTGCATTGTTATCAAAGCTTTATAAATTGTTTGTCTACAGTTATTTACAGGCAAAAGCGTTATAATATATAATGATAACAACTTTAAGGCAATTGTAAAGTTTTCATAAAAATAATGCATCTATTTTAAATACGTGAAAATGTTCTAACTCATCTTTTTATTTCTCTTCGACATCTATACAGTCATCCCAGCATTTATTGGGTTTTCGTGATATCTTGGTAAGTTTACATTCAGTAGTTTCAGATTGCCCTATTTAGTTATTGGGATGAAGATTGTTCTCTTCCAATCTGTTCGCCATATTTCCGGAAACGGGGGGAACGGGAGCAGGGGCCGAATATGAATTAAATGAGACGCTCCCCGCCAGGGGATGGGCGAAGTCGGGCCGGATCGTCTTTTTGGGAACGGGAACCGGAGCAGGTGTCGAATATGAATTAAATGAGACTCTCCACGCCAGGAGCTGGGCGAAACCGGGCCGGGTCACCTAGTGTGTGTGTGTGTGTATATATATATATATATATATATATATATATATATATATATATATATATATACACACACACTTTGTAAAAACCTTTCTTTGTTACGAAACAAATACATGAGCCTCGATATCGGACTGACTTATCTGTATCACGACCTTGGAACGTTAAAGGACTTTTGAGATTTGGAACATGGAATGTACGGACACTATATCGAGCTGGAGCGGCCGAAGAACTAACCCGGGAGCTGGTTGAATATCAAATGGATATAACAGCAATTCAAGAAATAAGGTGGCCAGGAGAGGGTACTTTAGAGCAAAATGGAATGATTATAATATATGGAGGAAACACCCAAAATAAACATGAATTAGGAACAGGATTTGTCATCAAAAAAGAGTTATGGGGGAACGTTTTAAACTTTAAAGCTTTTAATGACAGGATTAGTAAATTACGAATAAAAGGTAAATGGAAAAATATAACGATGATTAATGTACATACACCTACTGAAGAGAAAGAAGATGATATTAAAGAAGACTTTTATAATGATCTGGAAGATATCATAGAAGACACCCCCAAACAGGACATCCTGATTGTGCTGGGAGACTTCAATGCAAAAATAGGTAGAGAGCAAACTAATAAAAAAGTGGCCGGTATGGAAAGCCTACATACAACTTCAAATGATAATGGATGGAAAGTCATCAACCTGGCAGAAGCCAAAGGACTGCAGATTAGCAGTACCAGACTACAAAGAAAGGATATACACAAACAAACTTGGAAATCATGTGACAAGAGAACCTATAATCAAATAGATCACATTTTAATTAACAACAGAAATGTATCAGACATACAGCAAGTCAGAAGTTATAGAGGAGCTGAGTGCCACAGTGACCACATCCTCGTTGGAGCAAAATTTAAAATAAAACTTAAGAGAGCTTTCTATACTAAATTGCAAAGATTACACCCAACATATAACAGAGAAAAACTACAAGAAATTACAGTCAAAGAGAAATTTACAGATGAAATAAAATATAAACTTGAAACTCTGCAAAACCCTTCATAGGAAAGCGTTGACCAAACTTGGTTGAACATCAAGAATACAATTCAATCTACCGCAGAAGAATGTCTCGGTGTGTTAACCACGCATAGAAAGAACAGAAGTTCAATCAAAAATGTGAAGATCCAGTCATTAGGAAGAAGAATGCCAGACATGTATGGTTAAATGACATCAATAACATCCAAAAGGAAGAGCATTATAGAAATGAATGTAAAGAGGCTACAAAAATAGTCAGACAGCAGAAGCGTGAATATATGAGTAATATAATCAAAGATATGGAAACTAATCACCAGAAAAATGAATCCATAAAATTTTTTAAAGAACTGAAGTAAATGAAACGAGGACACCAACAAAACACATATGGTTTAAAAGACAAAAATGGGAATATGATAAATACCAATGAGGAAATGTGCAACACATGGAAAGAATATTTTATTGAATTACTAAATTGTGAAGCTCCAAGTAACATTTTCCGACAGGAAGAGGTTCTAACATGCGAACCACAAATTGAAGAACCTACATTTGAAGAAATCCTATATGTAATCACACGACTTAAAAACAATAAGGCAAATGGGACTGATGGAATTGCTGCTGAATTTATAAAGGCAGGTGGCCATGCATTACATCTAAAGCTATACGAACTAATAATAAAAATCTGGAGGACAGAAGAATTACCCCATGACTGGAAAGAGTCATTATTGATACCTATCTTTAAGAAAGGAGACAAGTTCCAATGTGGAAATTATAGAGGAATATCACTACTGTTCACAAGCTATAAGATACTATCCGCAGTATTACTAAATAGACTAAAACCATATTCAGAAGACATATTAGGTGACTACCAGGCGGGTTTTAGACGAAACAGATCAACAATAGATCAGATATTTATCTTACGACAAATAGCCGAGAAACATTGGGAATATAAAAGAGATCTCCATAACATTTTTGTGGATTTTAAAAAGGCTTATGATAGTGTCCATAGGAATAGTCTATGGAATGCTATGCAGGAATTTGGAATACCAAGGAAGTTAATCAACATGACCAGACTATGCATGGAAGATACTTATAATATAGTAACATATAAAGGCAGGAAATCAGACCCCTTCCAAATAACATCTGGCTTGAAACAGGGTGATGCACTATCGCCGCTACTCTTCAATCTAGCTCTAGAGAAAGTTGTAAGGAAGATAAAGGAGGAATGTGATATTGGAGGAACATCCAAGCTGCTTGGTTATGCAGATGATATAGATATTATTGGGCAAAGTGAACAAAAGACATTGAAAATATTGACTCACTTAAAGGAAAAAGCCCAACAGATGGGGCTGGTTATCAACCAAGTTAAGACAGAATATATGGTAATTTCATGAGACGGAATGGCTAAAAACTCTGGCCACATACAAATAGATAATATGACCATTAAAAGAACGGAAACGTACAAATACCTGGGTACAATCTTCAACTGCTCCAACATCATAAGGGAAGAAATACAAACTAGAATCAACTCTGGAAATAAGATATACTATGCACTACAACATCTACTAAAATCAAAGGTGCTATCTCGTAACACCAAAATCACAATATACAAAACACTGATCAGACCAGTTGTGCTGTATGGCTCTGAAACCTGGAGTACACCGAAAGGAGACGAAGCCTTGTTACAAACCTTTGAGAACAAAATTTTAAGACGCATCTTTGGACCCATTAGGGATACACAAAGTGGAGAGTGGAAAAGAAGAAGTAACAAAGACATTTATGATCTGTTTAAGTCCCCGCTAATCACTGGTATCATGAAGGCTAATAGACTACAATGGCTGGGGCATATAGAAAGAATGGAAGATAATAGGGAAACAAATCTCGCTTACACTCAGGAAATAAATGACCGTAGACCCCGAGGTAGACCAAGAAGACGGTGGAGAGATAATACATGTACAGACCTACAAGCACTTGGAATCAACGACTGGCAAGATAAGGTCCACCAGAGAGACGAATGGAGACGGATTGTATTTGCAGCAAAGAACCTCAATGGCTCGGAAAGCTGAAGAAGAAGAAGATATATATATATATAACTTCTTGTGTCTTTCTGCTGTTGGTGCATATGATTATTATATTAATATTCAGAGGTTTCCCATGGAGTTTTGCTAATTACACACTAACTGGAATTGTGGGTTATGGTCTCCAGCTTCACGACGGTAGGCAGGGGATCTCTTTTTTTTTCAGGAGACAATGGCAACGGTAAGTGACCAGTATGGTCACTGCTAAGAAGGAAAGAAATGGCAAACTACCTTCTTCACAGATGCCAAGAACATTATGTTTTGCGATATCATCGACATTCAGAGAAAAGGCGTAAATGGGTGCTCCATAGGAGCAGCCTTGCCGGTTCGGGTAGTCATGTGCACCAGGTGACTCCAGACCGCCATCAGGCTACTAGGTGAAAAAGATTATTATCATTAAAGGTGGGAACTTGGAATGCCAGAACAATGAATGCAGATCGAAAATTGGATAACATCAAACAAGAAATGGGAAGAGATAATATTAATATATTAGGAATGTGTGAAACCAGATTGAGAGGGGCAGAGATCAAGACAGGAGAGGATTGCAAGATCATTTATTCTGGAGGAGAAGAACGGCAAAGAGGTGTAGCCATTATGTTAGATCGGCAAACATCAAATTCTATTGAAGGTTATTGGGCTGTGTCAGACAGAGTTATATTAGTAAAATTAAATGGAAGTCCTTTTAAAATAAATGTCATTCAAATATATGCTCCAACAAGCGAATGCAGTAAAGAAAGTATAGATGAATTTTATAATGACATGGAGCGTGCTTTGATGAGAAGTAAAAAATCAGAAATAAATATTATAATGGGTGATTTCAACGCAAAAGTGGGAAATCTAGGCGATGGATGCTGTGTAGGCAACCATGGTTTGAGAGAGCGAAACGAAAGAGGATACAGACTTGTAGAAGGGCAAAAGAACAAGAAATGGTTGTAGGAAACACCTGCTTTAAACAACATCCTAGAAGATTATGGACATGGAGAAGTCCAGACAGCAGGATAAAAAATTAGATAGATTACATCCTGATTAGCAGAAGGTTTCGAAATGCGCTAAAAGTCGTAAAAGCTGTTCCCAATGCAGACTGTTACAGTGATCACAGATAATTACAGGCACATTGAGGGTAAAGTTGAAGAGAGTCAAGCATACAACAAAAAACACTAAATATGATTTGTGCAAATTGAAAACTGACAAAGAATTACAAGATAATTTTAACATAGAAGTAAAGAACAAGTTTGATATATTGTCTGATTTAGAGATCCTATTTCAAGATGTGGATGATCAATGGGAAATGTTAAAAAATTCACTCAGTTTATCTGCAGAAAAAACTATTCCAAAATTAAAGAAAGTGGGTTGTTAGATATGAATGCCTGAAGACATTTTACAGCTAATGGAAACAAGAAGACAGAACAAAAATAATCCCGCCAAATATAAAGAAATTCACAGAAAAGTCAGAATATTATGTAAGGAGGCAAAGGAAGAATGGCTCGAGAAACATTGCATAAAAATTGAACACATCAGTAAAAATACCAAACTAATGCACACAAGAATTCACGAGCTTACTAATCAAGGAGCACATACATCAGCAGTCTGCCTAAAGACAAAAGATAGAACAATATAATAGAAAAAGATCAGATTTTACATGTATGGTCATATTATGTGAAATACCTTTTTGATGGAGAAGCGGCTGGCCGAGTGGCTAGAACGCTGGACTCTCCTTCGGGAGACCCGGGTTCGATCCCTCGGTAAGTTGTGAGATTTTTTCTGTCGGGGGCAAAAAGAAAATCCTAACCTGCACAATTCGCGGCGACTGCACTAGCCAGGCGGCCTTAATTCCTCAGGCTCAAAGACCCGTCTGTCATACACCGCAAGGTACTATACTGGCAGTAAATGACAGTATTATGACTTTTATGATGATAACAGAGAAGAACAGTATGCTATTAAAATAATAATGAAGGACCATCAATTTTGAAGATGGAGGTTCAGAATGCTCTTACCCATATGAAATCTGGCAAGACCCCCGATTCAGACAGCATCACAACAGAAATGATTAATGCTTTAGAAGAATACGGAATAGATAAAGTTACCAGACTCCTGAATACCAAATATGATACTGGAAATATACCTCATGAATTATGTAATTCTGTATTTATTGCAATCGCAAAAAAAAAATAGGAGCCTTGGAATGTGATCAACATCGAACAATTAGTATGAGTCACATCACGAATTATCATGTAAAGATTTAAGAAGAAAATACAACATGAAACAGGAGAGGAACAATGTGGGTTTGTAGAAGGCAAGGGTACAGTAAATGCTGTGTACATTCTGAGAACAGTAATTGAGCGTTTTATAGAAATAAACAAAGATCTACACTATGCTTTATTGACTACACAAAGGCTTTCGATAAAGTGAGACATATCGACATGATAAGGATGCGTGAAGATCTACAAATCGATGGGGAAAAAAACCTTAGAGTTGTAAAAACCATATATTGGAAACAACCATCTGCCATTAGAATTGATAATGAAGTAAGTCAATATCAGCCTATTAAGAGAGGTGTGAGGCAGGGATATGTAATGTCTCCAGATCTTTTTGTCCCTGGACAGTGCAAATATTATATACAAGCAAAAACGATATGGAGACATTACACATCCCTGTCTTACACCTCTCATAATAGGCTGATATTGACCTACTTCATTATCAATAATTATAGTAGATAGTTCCAATATATGTTTTTTACAAGTCTAAGGTCTTTCCCATCAATTTGTAGATCAGCAAGCATCTCTATAATGTTGACAAGTCTTACATTTTTGAAATTATTTGTGTAGTCAATAAATCACAGGTGTAGGTCTTTGTTTACTTCTACAGAACATTCAATTAATGTTCTCAGCATATTTACAGCACTTACTGTACCCTTGCCTTATACAAACCCACATTATCCTTCTCCTATTTCGAGTTGTATTTTCTTCCTAAGTCATTGCATGATAATTCTTAGGAAATCTTCGTATTGTAGCTTATTATACTAATTGTTCGATGTTGATCACATTCCAAGGCTCCTGATTTCTTCGGGATTGCAATAAATATAGAACTATATAAAGAACATAATTCAGTAGGTATATCTCCAGTATAATATGTTGTGTTCAGCAGTCTGGTGACCTAGTCTATTATATATTCTTATAAGGCATTGATCATTTCTGTTGTAATGGTATCCAGACCCAGGGTCTTGCCTGTTTTCATATTGTTAAGAGCATTCTGAACTTCCGTCTTCAAAATTGATGATCCTTCATTATCATTCCGCAGAGTATATTGCTCTTCTCTGAATCATCATGAAGGTCTTTCACATAAACTGACCATACATGTAAAATCTGATCTTTTTCTTTTATGATTTTGCAATATTTGAATACTCGTGTGGGCTTTTTTTTTTTTTTTTTTTTTTTTAGTGATGTCATTAATTCTTTTGTGTATTAATTTGTTATCCCAGGTGTTTTGTTGGTTTTCAGTTCCCCTGCAATTTCCCTCAAGTCATGTGTCCTTTGCCACTTTGCAAAGTATCCTAACTTCCCTGCGAATCTCTTCATAGTTTTCATGGTTATTTTTATTATTTCTTCTTATTTCCGTGAGTTTTAAGATATCTTTCGTCATCCATTTCTTGCGTCCCATTGTCTTTAATTTTGGGATGCTTTTTTCTGCAGCTTGATTGACAGATTTCTTTACTATTCCCCCCCTCCCACCCCCCACTAAACCCTATACGGCTGAGGGTCATCAATATTGTATCTTCATCTAGCTTCTTGTCCTGTACAGAACGTACCCCCACTAACCCCTATACGACTGAGGGTCATCAATATATCTTCATGTAGCTTCTTGTCCTGTACAGAACGGACCCCACTAACCCCTATACGACTGAGGGTCATCAATGTTGTATGTTCATCTAGTTTCTTGTCCTGTACAGAACGTACCCCTACTAACAGCTTCGGAATGTTCTCTCATTTACAAGCCAGACGTTTTCTCTGAACGTGTCTGGCTATCACGACAAATGATCTATCACAACTTGAATCCATCTACGCTGTGGTCTCGCTTCCCTGGTTCCTCACACACACAGTTATCTAACTCTGAAATTGATTATCCTCACCTCCCCAAAATTGTGCGTTTTTGGAGAACACGTAAAATAATCGAGCTTAAGTACAGAGATTTTGGTAAAATGGTTGAGTGCACGAGAACTCACTTAATCTAACGTTAACTCACACGTGTTTCTTATCACCATAGACACTTATTTTAACGGTCGATTATTTTCGTTGTTTTTTACAATACTGGACAAAATATCGCTACCGTCTATGAATGTTAATTTATGTAATTAACGCTGTTAAATAACACAATAATTATAAAGAAAATGACAAGATAGCTGGTTTAAGTCTTAAGAGAAATAAGGTTCAAGGTATAATTTTGGACTAATTATAGCATTATATTGTAAACTCTGTCCCATGTTGTGCTGGCTTCCTCATTTGTACGTCGATAATATTTGAACACCCGTTTTTACATGTGCTTCCTGGCATGTGCAGTGTAGATAATTTCTATTTTGAATGCCCTGAGGTGGTATGGTGAAATGCGTGTGTTGTTTTCCAGTCTTTGCTGTAAATAGCCGGTACTTTCAATATTATTTCCTGTCTTTTCACTAATATTTCATTAATCATAGACTTCTTGTTCATCTGTATGACTTACATTCTGTTGTCCAGTGTACTGAAATGCCTCTCTTTTACAGTTAGCAAAAATAAATGTACCGATTTTATGAACATACACAGTGAGCGTGGGAACACAGTAGCGCATTAACTAGTGAGCTTATATTCCGGCCCTGTGGTCATATGTTTGAATACCCATCTAGGCGAGAATATCTTTTCATGGAAAAGACCCGGACTTCCACGTCAACGTATACCAAATAGGGTACCAGGACATTTCCTGGGAAGTAAAGACAGCCGGTAATATCGACCACATCACGCACATCACACACGAATGCCGAGTAGTCTGAAATATAGATCTAGGGCCATATGCCCTATACACCTCATAGCGATAGATGTGAGTCTTTCTGTTTCTTGCAGTAAAGTAATAAAGTAAGGGGGCCTTGTTCGTATGTTAAAGCATGCGGTGTATATAGTGCTCGCCTAATGGTTACACTGACCAAGTGGCACTTGATAAGCGATGTGCTCAATGTCACGCCGGCCATCTTTACTTTCCAAAACCATTCTGGTATCCATGTCATGTTGGGTCTATTTGGAATCAAATACTAATGCTTTAAATCACTCATGCAAAGTAACATATGTTTATTCCCATAACATACATAACACATATTAAATTTACCTCTTAAGTTAACTCAGTTGCATATCCTTTACAAGACTTCTAAGTCAATCACAGCATCTTTTGACTGTTTGTGATTTCAAGTTTACATTCAATAGTTTCAGTTTGCCATTGCTTTCTGAACGACCGACACTCATACCATTGTATGGGAAACCAACGCAAGGTTGCCTACTTCCAAATCGTCCGCAGCTGTATTTCGAATGCGGTAAGTGGGATTACGAATTGCATTCGAACCCCTTCGACACAGAGCTGGCTACCACCTCAGAGTATAATTAATAATCTACAAACTATGCATAACAGCCGTTAAAACAATTACATAATAACAAAGAAATACATAACGGTATCATAAGGTATGATATAAGGTATCATATATAAGGACCGCCTCATGTAGAAAATCATATTATAAAGAACAAGAAACAGTTTGTCAGTGTTTTCACATACCATTAATTTTGCCAACAGATAATTTGTTGTATCAGCCTTGTTCACGGAGATGTTGCACGTTTCCTAGATACCTTGATACAAGAGAATGTAAATGCACAAGGGGGTCAGCGTGGCCGTGTGGGGTTTAATACGCTTCGGATTAAACTTCCAGTGCTCTTACGGCGGGGTAGGGGGAATCGTTCATTAAACCGGTCAGTTGGACTTACGCTCTGATTTATCTTTCAGAAAGCAAAAGCAAACTATTGAAAGTGAAATTGCAAAAGACATGCAACTTTAAAAAAATACACGAAACAAGTATACAACTTTTCGTATTCGGGTACGAACCTTAGGCCTTGTGTCAGCGACTTGTGCGCTGCAGATTCTCAGGACTCCCCTACTTTCGCACCGCACGAAATAACAACTCGTGACATTTGCGAAAGGAATGCAATTTATTAAGAGCCGACTTTTGAATGGCTCTACGAGCGTTATATTTCATCATCATTATACAACATGAATGCATTGAAGTGATGAGACATGAAGCTAGTATTCACAATCTAAATGAACAGCCCTATGTTTGTCTATTGCCTAGAAACTATAGCATTTGACAAGGATACGTCTGCTCTCTACCGTCTCCAGTCGGGGTCTGTCCACACGCTACACATTGCGTGGACAAGCACGGACACTCTCCTCCGTGCAGTAGCTATTATTGCGTGCATGGTCTCGCAAGCACGCTGGCTTGTGAGTTAGAGTAACCGGGTATTTCACGGTTACTCGCAAGGACAAGCTTCCCAATGGCTTGGGGAAAGCCCTCGCTCAGTTGTACGCATTGCCCCTGGTCTGACACAAATGTGTCTCCTTGGGAGGCTATTTATAGTGCTTGGTGTCTCTCCTGTCTGGTGTCTCCCTACTAGACTAGTGTTAACTCCTATCGCCTCTGTAAGGCCTTTATTGGAGATCTTGATACCTTGTCAACGTCAATATGGAAGCACTAGACTCGAGGTTCGCTCTCGTTTGAGCTCGTCAGTAGTGCATATCCTTGACTGGACCCGAAACTCGAGTCTAGTGCTTCCAAATTGACATGGACAAGGCCTTAGGTTCGTATCGGAATGCAATCATCGTTGCCAGTAGTGGGTTGAGCTCAATGTTTAAATCTCAAATCCAGAAGAAGAAGAAAACAAATAAATCAATATAACTTTTCGTCTTGCCTTTATGTTTATAAGCTGCGGAGAAGTGATTTTATAGAAGTAAGATGTGAACAGTTTGAAATGATAAAAAAGTACGTAATATATTCTTTAAAAAAAAAAACGTTAACTTAAAAAAGGGAACAAGTTACTGACATCAAAAGAGGACAGTCCGCATTCTTTGGGAGTGACATTAGAAAGGGGAAGGCTGGAGTATGTCGTCACAATGGAAACGTTGGAGGGGAGGAGAGACAAGATGAGACTAAGGGAGAAAATGGTGGTCTGTTTGACATCGCGGCATGAAGGAGCATCAGAATGAGAAATGACTGGCAGTACGTGAGATAGAATGCTGTTGGTAGACACGATCACCAACGTCACACAACATGGACGAAAAGAAGTTGGAATTAGCATTAAAAAAATTAATACATTTAATTTTAGACAGTGTGGACGTATGTTATGTCCTTCAGTTAAACCTGAGACGTTGGCACGAGAAGAGTACGGCAATATCAAAGTGAAAAACAATATCAGTGAAAATTTAATCCAAACAACGAACATCTTGCTTATAGATGTTGAGGATCTCTGACCATGAGAGAAGATGGTAGTATTGTGCGGCCTAAGAAAGAGACATAACATGTTGGGCCATTTGCGGCCGACATATAGTGCAAAGATAGACACCGATCTGTAGGAATAACCGATCTGAAGGAATAACACAATGTATATTATATGGCATGAGTTTGAATTAATCTAATGACTATTCTATGTGGTGTGGAAAAATGTAGATTTTAAATTTTAATAACAAAATAAATTACAATTTGAGATGAATTGTAGATTGCCTATGGTCATCGTTTTCCTCTCGGCCGCTCGCGTTGAACTCAAGCGTAGTCCATATCACTTGTAGTTCCTATTAGGGGATGTATTGGACGGATGTTTGCTTGTGGATAAGCTTTCTCTGTTGCCAGTGTCCCTCGCCATCAGGCGAACCTACACAGACTTCTGAAGTCACCTCTTTGAGTGCCAAGCTCCTAAATATATACGGCAATGTTTACTTACACCTGAGCTGGGCCAATGAACAATTTATATGGAGCAATAAAACAGTGAACGGATGCTTGACAATATCTCTTTATTGCATTTGGCCGAAGGGTAAAAACTAGGCACGTCTGTATCAATAACAACAACAACATTAGATGCTTGACAAAAGAATAACTACATACTTTACATTTTCATATGTATTTGTGTGTGTGTGTGTGTATGTGTGTGTGTATGTGTTGGTATACATAAATGTACACACACACACATACACACAATCACACACACACACACAAACACACATATATATATATATATATATATATATATATATATATATATATATATATGTGTGTGTGTGTGTGTGTGTGTATGTATGTATGTGCATTTATGTATACTCACACATATACACAATCACACACACACATGTATATATATATATATATATATATATATATATATGTGTGTGTGTGTGTGTGTGTGTGTGTGTGTGTGTGTGTGTGTGTGTGTGTGTGTGTGTGTGTGTGTGTGTGTGTGTGTGTGTGTGTGTGTGTGTGTGTAGACCTTGATCAGAAATGTCGTAATTTGTAACATTTAACATTATAATGACCTTATTTGTGGTCAAAACTTTGCTAGTATCTAAATAATTATGGAAGCATCTTTTAAGGTCCAGCTTACGATGGATATGAACATGAAGATAATTTTAACTTTAGTTATCGTCTACCGTTTTCGGGGAACTATGATCTCTTTGGTATTTGTGTATACACTTGAGTTCAGTGTGTCATAAATTATTGAGGACCTTTGTGTTGTATCTCCGTTTGTAGATTTTCAGTTGGAAACGTTGAATTTGAGCGTCAGTTAAATGCCATGTAACAATTTGAGCGTCAGATGCAAACGATGCAAAGAAGTCTTTAGCAGATCATTGTTCACTGTAGCAGTGGAGTCTGACATTCAGGGAAGCATTCAACAGATTTTCGCTACCTATAGGAATATAGCGTGGAAGGTAGCGAAATATACATCAGCTCTGCGCTAAAAGTAGCAATGCACCCTGAAGAGTATGGAAGTATTTATCAATTCTTCGCTAACGGTATATGTCTTCGCTAACGCTAAATGTACCATAGCAACGTGACATGTAAGGACATCCAGACTTCGCTAACGACAGCAATGCAGAGTGGCATTTAATAAGTGTTCATAAGTTCTCTGCTAAATGTACCAAAAAAGCGTGACATGTAAGGACGCGTTCATTCGTTCCTTGCTAACTGTAGCAGTTTAGTTAGGCATGCACTTTACGTTTCCTTGGGCATAGGCTTCTGAGAACACCATCGCCAACCCTCCATATCTGTTTAGACACAAATTACGTTTAACAATAATATATAAACACTCAGACTCGCCTGCTTCACAGAAAGGAACACTGTTTCGGCAGAAATGTAAATTATAGGTTAACACTTCCGCCTTTGTGTCTTTCAAAGCTGGTTACATGCATGGCATGGACTGTGTGGGATGTTTTAAATGAGGTAAGGATGGTCTAGTTCCCCCTGACCCCGGTGTAACGGACGTGTAAACTTCCTGCCACAAGGGCGAACAATCAGTAGAATTATGTGTCCTTGGCACACGTTAACAACCCCTCGACAGCTGGACATTGAACATTCAAGACCGAATGGCAAATCGATTAGAATAAACCAGTAACACTGCCGAGGTTACATTTCACATTTAGAAAACACACCCACATGTGATTATTTAACAGCAGGTGTGCTTCTGGTATATACCCATCTGGATCCTTACCACTTGAGGGCATTTTGCAGAAAGTCTTGACTGAATTTTCAACCGGTGAAAATCTAATTTTAGAACTCAGATATACGGATGACACGGTTCTCCAATGAAATAGTATAAACGCATTAGAAGAATGGGACTGGTCTCCCAAGAGACACAGTGACATTCATATTCGGTTACTGAACTTAGATAAAACACAAATAATGTCCACGGATATTACTATATTCAACACAATATAAATACCTTTGCTCGATAATCAACAGCAATGGGAATTTCTCAGAAGTCAGGAATAGACTGTCCACATCAAATATAGAGGTTGTAGACGCCTATGGCAAATTATTTTAATACAATGTGTTTAAATAAACGTCATTCCTTTGGAAACATACGGTACATACGAGTGTGAGCAAGAAACCATGTGGCATTCACTAAAGAATCAATTGAGGGATTTTGAAAATACATTTTATAGGATCATCATCATCATCATCATCATCTTCCACTTCTGCCGTCAAGTGTCGTGGGGAGGAATAATTTGCGTTCCAGCGCCCGGTGGACGGCACTGGATAGTGTCATTCCGTGTGGTTGTACAATGTCTCTGATGTCGTCAATCCATTTTCTTCTTGGACGTCCTCGTGGTCTCGTCGCAGATGATCTTTGATGTAAGACCAGTGATGGTAGTTGCTGATGTTGCATTCTAACCACATGGCCAAACAACTTGATCTTCTGTCTTTCAATAAATGTGGCACAAAGTGTTGATACCACAGTCTGTCTGATAGTAGCATTTCTTACTCGGTCCCGGATTGTTAAGTTGGCAGCTCTCCTCAGGCATCTCATTTCGCAGGTGTTGATTTTGCGAAGGTGTAATTTGGATAAAGTCCAGGTTTGAGATTGGTAGCATAGGGTTGGTGTGAATATGCTGTTTATTATCTGTCGTTTTGCGGACATGGGTATGTTTGGATGTTTCAGTAAGGGTGATAGTTGATGTAAGTGCACTAACGTTTTGACATCTGATTTCAATTTCTCTGTCCAATCTGCCATCTTCTGTGATCATACTTCCAAGGTATTTAAATTCTTTAACTTGTTTCAGAGGTGTGTTATTTATCTGTATACTTAGTGGGCCTGGCGATCTGCTAACTTACTTCGGTTTTGGCTGTGTTTATACTCATATTGTATTTGCTGCAGGTTGAACTCAGATTAGTAATATGATTTTGTAGTCTGCCCTCATCGCTGTAAAACAGGCACTGATCGTCTGCAAATAGAAGTTCATTTATTCCATGTGGGTCAGTTGTTTCATCTGGAGTAAAGAGTTCTAAATTTTCTGAATCTGTTCTGTCGAGACTTGCTTCTTTGGATATTCTGTCCATGTAGATATTGAATAGCAGGGGAGAGAGCACACATCCCTGTCTCACTCCTGTATTGACTGTGAACATATCTGATATACCTTCTTGTGTTCTTACTGCACTTTGGCTCGAGTAGTACATGGCTATGAAGTTTTCTAGCAGTTGCCCTTCTATTCCATATTCTTCAAGGATGGTCCATAATTTGTATCTGTCTACTCTATCGAAAGCCTTTTCCTGATCTACAAACACAATATTCTGCTGGTCACTATATTCGATAGTCTTTTCACAAATTTGTCTAAATAATGTATCAGTGCAACTTTTACCTTTCCGAAAACCGAATTGTGCTTTGCTTAACTGTTGTTCAACTATTGGTCTAGCTCTTTGTTCCAAAAGTTTTGCATACATTTTCCCTATATGGCTCAGGAGTGATATACCTCTGTATGTTTCGCACTCTCTCATATTGCCTTTCTTTTTCCATATTGGTACTATTATTGCCTGTTGCCAATCATCTGGGACTTTTCTTTCTTCCCATGCTTTATTAAAAAGTCTTGTTAGCCATTTAACTCCTGTTTCCCCACAGGCCTGAATAGCTTCTGTGGTTATTCCATCTGGACCTGGTGATTTATTTTTAGGACTTTTCTGTATAACTGCTTTGACTTCTGCAGGGATGAAGTTTGGTTCTTGCTGTCCATAGCTTTTAGGCACAAAAGTGAGGTTTTCTATGTTATGTGTGGGGTTAAGTAGTTCTTGAAAGTATTCTGCCCACCTTGCTAGTCTTTGTTGTGGATTAAATATCGGTATAACTCTTTTACTGTTTATGATGGTGGTTGGGTTGTAGCATGCATCTCTGTTTCTCATTGTGGTGACACGTTTATAAAATTCTCTTGGGCAGTCTTTGCTAAGGGTCGCCATCTGTTCACCGTATATTCTCCAGGAATCATCTCTAGATGCTCTAATTGTTCGTTTGGCATTACGTCGTGCTATTCTATAAGTAATATAGGCCTGTTCAGATTTAGTTGTGATCCACTTTTTGAATGCTACCTTCTTTTTGAATATGCTATCTTTAACTTCGTTGTTCCACCAGGCTGTTCTTAATCTTTTGTCTTGCCCTACTTTCTTTGTTCCACATTTATTTTTCAGTGTGTCGAGCATGGCAGCCTTGAAACATGTCCATTCCTTATCTACGCTTAAGTGGTCACCAGGGAAGTTCTTATGTAGGTTTTGGATTTCTTGATTGAATTCGTCTTTAACCGTATTTTCCTGCAGCCTCCTATAATTGATGACATGTGTTGTTACCTTTTTGTTTTTTATTTTCCTGTGTGGTGAAATCTTTTTTATTATGAGAAAAGTTTATAGGATGTTTCATAGAATATTGTGGACAAAGAAGAAGAACGATATTCACATTCTTCAAGAACTGAACATCGAAGAAACAGCATAGTGTCTCAGATATTGACGTGATTGTGGCTTTATTAAACGCTACAGTAGTTTGGAAATAAAAGTATTGCAAAGAGTGGTTACTTTGTTCTTGTCTGTCGATGAGTACAAAGATGGACACTGGACACTGTAGATGTATTGCAAAGAGTGGTTACTGTGTTCATATCTGTCGATGAGTACAAAGATGGACACTGGACACTGTAGATGTATTGCAAAGAGTGGTTACTGTGTTCTTGTCTGTCGATGAGTACAAAGATGGACACTGGACACTGTAGATGTATTGCAAAGAGTGTTTACTTTGTTCTTGTCTGTCGATGAGTACAAAGATGGACACTGGACACTGTAGATGTATTGCAAAGAGTGGTTACTGTGTTCTTGTCTGTCGATGGACACTGGAGATGCAAACACTTTGGGTGACACAGGAGAGTTTACAACGGATCAGTAATCTGTTTGATGGGACCAAGATAAGAGCGACGTTCTCCAAAGGGCCTAGTACGTGATAACAATGAAGATCTGCGAGTGGAAACTGTAGCACCTATTGAGAAATATGTGTGAATTTAATGTGATTCTTGATCAAAAACAGGAAAATAAGGCGATTTCAAGATCGAGAGACCAATACAGGGTCACAAATCAATAATCCGTCCACAGAATATTTAAGCGCAATGACATATGCCGTTAGTCTATTGCTAAAAAGCTACAAAAGTATGATAAGACATTCAATATGTAGATACATATAAGTCTACGGTACTGACCATCACAACTGACCTCACTTATCTCAAGGTAAACATTTCGTTGCTGAGTCTTTCGCAGCACATGTTGAAGCATACAGATGTTTCCTATCAACGTGCAGTTACATACATCCGTCCTTCCTCCTCTCGCATGTGTGCCTTAATACTGGCTAGAATCCAACTTTTGGGAGGATGGACCCGGCTACACGTACTATATAGAAAAAGGAGAGATGCTCCCGTGGATGACCGCAGAGGAAAAAATCGAATGGCAACAGAATCTCAAACTCGAAGAAGAAAAAAGGCGCAAGGAATTTTCTCCTACAGAAAATACACAAAAAGGAGAAGAAAAAAAAAACCAAATAAAAGATCTTTTAAGGACTGCAACCAGTGAAGCCAAACGAACTAGGAGCCTTCACTAACAAAAGTAACCGCCAGAGACAGGAACAAAGGACAGCCGCCACCGATCCATCTGATGGCGTCTTCTTTTTATTCTTCGTCACAGACACACACCAACAAAACCAGTCCGAGATAAGACTCACTCGAAAGAGCGCACAAGACAAGAATTAGGGTGAATGAACCCACAAAATCCACGGACCTCAACAATAACCACAGCTGAAGAGGCAGGTTGAATGAGACCGAATTTGGAATTTTTGTTTTGAAAATTGGAATTAGAATTGTAACTGCCGACCGTTAAAGCCAGTATTTGCTGGGTCATGCAATGATTGTGTTATCACAGACAGAGCAGGCATCCATTGTTGTAGTCATCACTTAGTTTCGTATCAGGAGTTTAGTCTAGCAGCACGGGAAGCTACCCAGTCAGCTCTCCTGATGTCCATGACACTACTTGATCAGGATTTTACATCTACCCCATAACATGGTAAACAAGAAGTGTCTCAAAAGTTTGCGATGAAAGATATTTGTTGTTAATGACAGTATTGTTAGTTTCTATTTTTCTTGATTTGTATGATGTTGATATCGTTGTTGCTGACGTTGATATTGTTGTTACTGACGATTATAAAGATGTTGTAGTGTACGAAACATTTGATAATATAATCCAGAGCTAGCATTTGATGGTTTCTGTTGTTGATGCAAATGAGAATACAATCCACCGATAGCCGTCGAACTCGTGTCAGTGGTCAGTCCCTCCAAGCTAGAACACAGATTCAGATAAGTACCCTTAATATTATTGTCATGTAGTGTGTTTCATGTAGTTTTGTGATGGTTTGTGTTTGTCTTTTCTGTGCTGACGAAGGCTTGGACCGCAACGTCCAATTTGTTTCTTGTAATCGTATTTTATTAAAGCTCACAATCTACTTCTTGTTTTTTTTTTGGTGATTCATTCATTGATGCAAATGAGCATGTTGTCATTGATGATGTTGCTGTCATGTGGCTGCGGATGACAGTTGTATTGCTAAAATCCCGAAAGCCTTACATTGGTCTTAACTGTCTTTGAATAATGAACACACACACATACACGCACACACACACACGCGCACGCACGCACACACACACACACACACACACACACAACAACTGCATCATAAATTGTCTGGCATATTTCATTGCATCTCGCCACATCCTCTTAGTTGAAACAAATGCACAGGCAATCTATATTCCGAGCTAATGAGATACAGCGAAATATGACAGGCAATAATATGATTATCATGTCGATGATAATGATACAAATGACGATGATTGCCCCTGGTTGACATAATCATAGATAGGTACCACAAAGTATCATGGTACGTAAAAGCGGCCGCCATGACATTAACCGTATCACCCTTCGAGCGCTGATCCATATATAATTATGCAGCCTGCACCATATACCCATAACTCATCAAGACGCTTAAAAGGATCCTTGCCTTCTTGTTTACCCTTTATCAGGAACCGTCATAGATGACACCTTTATCTCTTGTATTTACACATTTCTGACAACTATTCACAGTGTCCAGTTCTGCTCCATTTGTATTGTGTGTCAGTCAAAGTACGGGAGGTTTACATACTGGAACAAACATTGAAGATGTGACGAAATATGTGTTTTCAATAATGTTTATTCTGCGTGTACATATTTTCACAGTTGACCGGTGTGCGTATTTCATTAGTATAAATGTTCCTCACGTGAAAATAAATACTGATGTACACATTGACTTTTAAACACCAAGCAAAGCATCGTGCGTGGATTAGTTTCTTCTTCCACTTTGTCATCATTATCATCTTGATCAGCATTATCATCGTGACAATCGCTTCCTCCTCCTCCTTCTCCTCTTCCTCCTCTTCCTCCTCTTCCTCATACTAATCCTTCTATTCCTCTTCCTCTTCTTCTTCTTATCCTCTTCCTCCTGCTCCTTCTCCTCCTCCTCCTTCTTCTTATCTTCTTCTTTTCTTGGAGCATAGGCTTACATCCAATAATCACCGAGCTCTTTGTCGGCGTGTGTATAACTTATTGGATTTTGCTGCTAAATGCGTTGTTTCACAACCAGTTATACGACAAAACAACTTCATAACTCTTAACTATTTCAGTCCCAAGTAGTTGTAATCTGTTTCACACCAGCGTAATTTAACTACACGTATTCAGACATGTATCACAGGTTTCACTCAGTGGCCAGCGTCATGGCCTAGCTGTCAGTGAACGCAGTTTGACAGTTCCTGGACATGAAGGAAGGAGACGTCGAAATGCCCGCAAACAGCATAGTAAGATATCGCTTTGCATAGTTTTCCATGGCATAATAGTCGACTGTTAAGAAGACAGTGACAAAATTCTGAAGGTAAAATTGAGTTGTAAATTACATTCAGCAAATAAATGTTAAGTGTGTTTGCAATATCCTATAGCAGGGGATACATTTAACCTTTAACACAGTCTTAGTTGTTACTTTAACACCGTTTGTTTAACACATTTGTTACCCTCCCCCTCATTTTGTTGTAGTTATCTCGTGATCGAGTGAGATGGCAGAACATGACCGCCCACGCTTATCGGCATGGTACATGATGAACCCACTCACCCATCCCCACCACCAAATACGGCTGGATGATGATCCGATAACACGAGCACTAGATCGGAAGGCTAGAGTGCCAGCTCCTACGTAACCCCTGCTTGCCATGAATCTTATACTTATTCTCGTTATTTCCTCTACAATCTGTATGAAACTTATACTTATCGTCGTTATTTCCTCTACAATCTGCATGAATCTTATACTTATCGTTGTTATTTCCTCTACAATCTGCATGAATCTTATACTTATCGTCGTTATTTCCTCTACAATCTGTATGAATCTTATACTTATCGTCGTTATTTCCTCTACAATCTGCATGAATCTTATACTTATTGTCGTTATTTCCTCTACAATCTACATAAATCTTATACTTATTGTCGTTATTTCCTTTACAATCTGCGTGAATCTTATACTTATTGTCATTATTTCCTCTACAATCTGCATGAATCTTATACTTATTGTCGTTATTTCCTCTACAATCTGCATAAATATTATACTTATTGTCATTTCCTCTACAATCTACATAAATCTTATACTTATTGTCGTTATTTCCTCTACAATCTGCGTGAATCTTATACTTATTGTCGTTATTTCCTCTACAATCTACATAAATCTTATACTTATCGTCGTTATTTCCTCTACAAACAGCATGAATCATATACTTATCGTCGTTATTTCTTCTGCAAACAGCAGCACTTTTGAGTAGAAAGCAATAACTAATGGGACTGAAAGAGTTAAAATTATAACTACAACAGCGTGAGGGAGGTAACAAATGTGCGAGACTAAAGGTGTTCAGGTAACACCTAAGATTGAGTGAAAGGTTGTGTACATGTCCGTTTACAGGATATTCCAATCAATCCCAGCATTTATTTGCTGATCCTAATTTACTAAGTCATTTTACGTTCCAAATGTTGCCATTATTTTCAAACAACCGACTCTTTACCATGGAAATCGGCGTAAAACGTTCCGAGCCGCTAACCCTTGCGGCCTATTTCGACGCCTGGATCCGACGAGTAATAGTCGTACCCACTAAATCACAGACGCCGAGGATTGAGTGTAACCTGTGATAAATGTAGGAGTAATTATGAGTTATTTGGTCATGTAAAGAATAGTTATCAACACATTCATAGCTGCTAAATCCAATCGATTATGAACACGTTTACAGTATTAGGCGAGAGCTGGTTGTGGGCCTTTCTTTCATAACAGAAAAAGACGATGAAGAAGAAGAAGACAAAAGAAGAAGAAGAAGAAGAAGAAGAAGAAGAAGAAGAAGAAGAAGAAGAAGAAGAAGAAGAAGAAGAAGAAGAAGAAGAAGAAGAAGAAAAAGAAGATGATGATGATGATGATGATGATTATGATGATGATGGTGATGATGATGATGATAATGATGATGATGATGAAGATGATGATGATGATGATGATGATGATGATGATGATGATGATGATGATGATGATGATGATGATGAAGACCAAGAGTAACTAATCCACTTACTGGTCATTATTTGTTTATAATGGATTAGTTTGTGTATGAGCAGTTATTTTCACTTGATGAGTATTTACGCTAATGAAATATGTACACAAGACAACAGTGTAAATATGCACATGCAGAATAAGCAGTAAAGAACTAGATCATCATCATCATCATCATCATCATCATCATCATCATCATCATCACCACCACCACCATCATCATCATCAACAACAACCACTACCACACCTAGCATCTGGTAGTTGACACTGTGAATGGGGGTCAGCATGACCGAGTCGATGAGAACGCTCGTTCTTAAATTTCCGGTGTGCTAATGCACACTTGGAATAACATGTTGACTTCTCGTTTTGGACTTGGGGGCGTAAATTACAAGAACCACAGAAGTCGGAGTAGGAAAATCTAGCCCACACACAAAAATCAGCCCAGTGCTCTAGAAGTATTAGCTTGTGTATGGACTACGCTTGTGGTCACAGCGAGCGAAGGCATTTTCTTCCCATGTAATTCCGTGGTACCTCATGTAGGGTAGGTGGCCCTTTTTTTAAATGCATCATGAGGGTATTCGAACACATTATCACCAAGCGGGCAGAAAATCACGTTAGCCAATGCGATATGGCGGTTACTAACAGATACAATATCAACATAGTAAATAAAAAACGTGTACACAAAAAAAAATATTTGCCAGTTCTTAATTTAAATCATGAATACACAAACACTACATTCGCACGATTTATTGCCTGGAATATTTATCAATGTATTTCATCAATTTGATCATTGCTCGCTGGAATTTAGTCGCTTGATGTGCCTTGCCAGATCAAGAAGACATGATCATTCAGGGCTACATCGATTGACTGATGTCAGTCGCGGGGATTGGGCAAATTTTTAGCTATAGCCCATGATGGGTGACGTTGTGATGTTCTTGTGTGATAATTTGTTCGCGTCTATCGTGGACCGCGTGGTCAAGTGGTTACACACCCGCGTCACACGCCGGTGATCCGGAGTTCGATCCCGAGTCCAGTCAGATATATGCACTACTGACGAGCTCACAAGAGACCGAAACTTCCAATCTGACATGGACAAGGCCTTAGGTTCGTACCGGAATACAACCAGCGTTGCCAGTAGTGGGTTGTGCTCAATATTTAACTCTTTCTCTGCCAATGGATGAAACATCGTCATAATTTACCCTCAGTTGCGCCCACGGGCCCTTCCATCGTCACATTGTATACAGTTATTTATTTGATACATTTCTTCTATCTTCCGCAATTTTAAGTGACGTTGAATTGAAAATTCCCAAACCCGGAACATTTCTCTTTCCGGCATTGTATGGTCAAGCGTTTTCATCCATTGTTTTTGTGAGTTTTTTTAGTTTTAATTAGTTTGTTTTGGGTTTTCACAAATGGCAACGCCCTCGAGTATACGGCCTCGTAGACTGACATCAGAGCAAGCTAGATTATTGTTTGAAACAGTTTTAGACAATAGTGATTCAGATTTTAATGAAGATTCAGATAGTAGTTTTAGTTGTGAGTCAGCACGTGGTGATAAGGGAACCTACAATGACAGTGAAAGTTCGTCATCAGCTGAGGTGTCTGACAATGAATGTCAGGATGTCACAATTACTACTCAGCGCAAAGGAAAGCAAACAGTACAAAATAAGAATAAAACTGGAGGAAAAAACTCGAATTTACAAGCTTCTGTAGAGCGTGATGCACCTCTCCCATCATCATCGACATGGCAAGATGTGTCAGAAGGGGAAACAAAACCGAAGTTTGAGTTTCGTCCTCGAAGGTCTCACGTCAACTCTAAACTTTATCAACTTCAAACACCTATGGATTTTCTCAAAGTGTTTTTTGATGATGACATAGTGGATTGTTTAATCCAAAACATAAATGAATATGCAGAAAGGATATTGATGCAGAACACTCCAAAAAGACAATATTCTCGTCTGCTATCCTGGACCCCACTCACGAAGAACGAATGGCTAAAGTTTACGTCTGTCATTATTGCTATGGGGCTCGATCCAAGACCATGGATTAAAGACTATTGGAGTACTGCTCCACATTTATATACTCCTTGGTATGCCACTATGTTTCCCAGGAATCGATTTGAATCTATTTATCACACCATGCTTCACTTATGTGAACGAGACGCAGCAGGTGCAAGTAAAATTGATCCTCTTGTTGACATGATTCTGAAGAAATTCCAGAAATGTGTCCATTGATGAAATGATTATTGGGTGGAAGGGCAGATTTCAGCACAGACAATACAATGCAACAAAGCCTCACAAGTACCACATCAAAACATTTGGCCTTTGTGATTCTGCGACTGGCTACGTAGTGAATTTAAAAATTTACCACGGAAGAAACACCGAATACAATCCGGATTTAGATTCCACAACTGCTCATGCAGTGAAAGTGTTTGCCACACTACTGAATGTTCTCGGAGCTGGCCATCACATCTTTGCTGACAGATTCTACACTTCGAAAGCTCTGATTGATTATCTGCATTCCAACAATTTCAATTATACAGGGACACTGAATATCAACCGAGTAGGCTTTCCACCAGAGTTGAAGTGTTTGCGACTTCAGCATCAAGAGATGAAGTGGTTTCTTGAAGGAGATAGAATATTGTGTGTGGCATGGAGAGATAAAAAAGCTAAAAGACCATGCATTGTTGTCTCTACCAAGTCTGTAGTTGGAATTGTTGAGAGCGGAATGAGAAAACCTGCTCAGCAAGCCAAAGATGATCCATGAATATAACATGGCGATGAATGGCTGCGACAGAATGGACCAAATGGTTGGATATTATAATATCCATGATAGGAAAACCATTAAGTGGTGGAAGAAGATCTACTACTGGATCTTTGAAATTGCACAGATCAATGCACACTTCCTAAATTCCATATGCCAAACAGAGATGGGAGGGGGGAAAAACTGTCATTGAAGGATTTCAAGCAAAGTTTACTTGAAAGTGCACATCGCGAAGCAGCTCAGATTAGTCCTGAAAATTCCACACTCTGCCTGCCAAAGAATTACAGAAAGTCTGTTGCAAGAAATCATGTCGAAAGAGTGACAGGAGCCAAGCATTTAATACAATTTGTCGGTGTCAATAGAGACTGTGTTTTGTGCAGCACTCGAACTAAACGACAAAGATCATCTTTTGTTTGCCCTGGCTGCACTAATAGACCACACTTATGCCCCAAAGTTTGCTTTGCAGTCTATCAAAAAAAAAAAGACTGCCATATATTTTAAATACAAATAAACAGACATGTGTAAATATAAATTGTAATTAAATGTAAATCTGCCAAGTGTTTTCCTTATTTTGTTCTGAAAAAGACATGCTTCAGAATCTGCGGCCAAACTTATTTTTGGATGATTGATTAGGAGAAATTGTGGTTATAGTTTAGAAGTGGTGTTTGTTCAGTAAATTCAAAGGCTTATCAGCTGATGGGGATAACAAAGCCCCTTGGTAAGTGCAATTTTTAAATAATTATTTTTATTATATTATATATTTATTATATTATTTGTTTAAAAATTATTTTACAAATTATGTTATTATTTTTATTATATTTCTAACTTATAACAATAGTACCAATACTAACATGTTCCTTGCGCAATCCCCTTTATTTTCATGTATAACACAACATATCTGCTTAAATTTTAACCATTTTAATAACATTATTGTGACACACCCCTGCTTCCTATTTTCTGCCATGAATTTTCTAAATTTGTTGTGAAAAAGACATGGTTCATAATATGCAGCAAAACTTATTTTTGGGTCGTTTTAATGATAAATTCTGTTTATATAGTTGAAGACAAGTGGTGTTTGTTTCATTATTCAGTAAATTCAACAGGATTAGCAGTAGAGAAGTATAGAAAACACTTGATACGTGCAGTTTTTTTAATAATTTTTACCTCTTTAATTTCAATTGTTATTACTAAACCTCTCATTATTGTCATAACACTTGTAACCTATCAATTAATTATAAACACTGTCATGTTCCTTGTGCAATCTTCTTTAATGTTATATATAATACAATATATCTGCTACCATTTTAACCATTATAAAAGCATTATTGTAACACACCCCTACTTCCAATTTTCTGCCATGAATGTTTGCTTGGTCAGGATCGAAATTTTGTTTGGCACAGAAAGAGTTAAACCGAGTCAGTTTTCCTTCCTTTATTGCTCAGTAGTATGCACTTGACGTCATACAACGAAGTATGCCAGGCAGTAAATGATGCAAAGTATTGTGTTTGTCTTCATTATTCACAGACAGTTACCACCAATTTAAGACTTGCGGGAGGTTAGTTATACAATTGTTATCCGCAGCCACATAACAACATCAACAATGACAATGACATTTATATTTGTTTTAGTAACAGTTATTAGCAACAGTAAATATCAAATGCTAGCTCTGGATGATGTTAATTATCACCTGTATCATTCACGACATCAACACTATCATCATAAACAACAAAAATATCAAGGCCAGCAACGATATCAACATCACATAAATCAAGAAGTATAGAAACTAACAATACCGTCATTAACAACAAACACCTCACTATTTAGACATTTCATGTTTACCATTTTATGATGTAGATGCAAAGTCCTGACCGTGGGCATCCAGATAATTGACTGGGTAGCTTAGCGTGCTGCCAGACTAAACTCCCCACATGAAACTTAGCGATGAATACAACAGCTCCTCTATGGCTGCCTGCTCTATCTGTGATGACACAATCATTGAATGACCCAACTAATGCAGACTTCTGCAGTCGACAACTGGATTATCCCCAGTAATCAGGCGCAAATGCCAGAGGACAAATTACGCATGTATTAAACTGAACGTTACTGGGAAACATCAGCATGCTTCAACATCTGCCCAGAAAGACAAGACTGAACACCAAACGGATTACGTTGAGATGATTGAAGCCCTGTGCGGGCTGTTGACTTGCCGACACTCCTGTCTATTCCATTGGTCACATGGGGCAGTGGGGAGCATTTTGTGATATTCACTGGCACAGGAACGGAGCAATATGGGGACGACCCGTTGCTGTGAAGTTGAAACCGCGACTGACTAACTAACTAACTAACTGATTGAGGTCAGTGTTAATTATCAATAGACTTGATTATTTATTTTTATTTGCTTTCACTCGCTTTGAACTCAAGTGTAATACATAGTATCCATGTGGGTGGGTGGGGAGATGGGGGATGTGTGGGTTTGTGGGGGATGTGTAGGTGGGTAAGGAGATGAGTGGGTTGGTTGGTGGGTGGAGGGATGTGAGTATGGTTGGGGCGTGTGGGTTGGTGAGGGATGTGAGGGAGGAGGATGTGTGTTTGGGTTGGTGTGTTTGCGTGGGTGTTGGTGGGTAGTGGGATGTGTGGGTGTTGGCGGATGGGGGATATGTGGGTGTTGGTATTTGGGGAATGTGTGTGTGGAGGGATGCGTGTTTTCGTTGGAGATGTTTGTGTTGGTGGGGTGTGTGTGTGTGATTGTTGGGATGTGTGGGTGGGCGGGGAAATGTGTGTGTGGATGGAAATATGTGTGGGTTGGGTGTTTTATGTGTGAGTGAGTGAGGGATATGTGTGTGTTGGTGCAGGATGTGCATGTGTGAGGGGTATGTGTGTGTGGTTGGAGGGTGTGTGGGTGGGTGGAGCATGTGCGTGTGGGTGAGCTTGAGTGGATTGGGGTATGTGTGAGTGGGTGGAAAGATGCGTGTGGGTGGGTGAGGGATGTGTGTATAGGTGGGCGCGAGATGTCTGGGTTGGTGGCGGGATCTGTGAGTGGGTGGAGGGATGAGTGGGGGATGTATGGTGAGTGGGGGATGTGTGGTGGGTGGTGGATGTGTGGGTATGAGTGCGTGATGTATAAGTAGGTGAGGGATGTGTGTATGGGTTGGTGCGGGATGTGTGTGTGGGGGAGGGGGATGTGTCGCATAACATGAGAATATGCATTGTTTATACTTACAACATTCATTTGACAATGTTTTTTTTTCCCTATGTGAGTGCATTATGCACTGTTGATGAACGAAAGATGAGTGATTGGAAGGGTCGAATGTAAGACGGGCCTACGCGCCCAATTTGTTACCCTCTGAAAATAAAGATCAATTCAATTCAATTCAATTCCCTCAACATCAGGAGAACACACTCTTACTTCTGAGGTACTTTGTAATTTACTTCCCTTATTATACATATATATGCCAATAGATTTGTGATGGCCAGATCAGTTTTTAAGACGTGGTTATTTGCTATTTGAATTGAATTCCTTATCATATATTTGTAACTTATAAACAATAAAGTAATGTCACATGTCAATGGACTTGAATATTCTGAGGATAAACTATTGAATGCGCTGTTCTCGATCTTGAAGTATCATTATTTTGGTGTTTTAGATCAAAGTTCACATTAATTGAACAGGAATTTCTCACCATGTGCTCTAGTCTCTGTCATATATCAACATCGACATAATGTAGCAGACCATTTGCAGAACGTCGAATTCAATTTATCCCTACCAAAAATATCGAAATGTTGCCAGTTCTCACGCCGCATAGATGTTCAAGCTCAAAGTGTATGCAATGTACAGTGTCCATCTTTATACTGGTCGAAAAAAAAAAGAAAAGGAACCACTCTATGTAATACCCTTATTACTACTTTAGAGTTTGAATGACTAACTGGCACCTTGTCGTCATTACAGACTTTAGTTTGTACGATAGAGATATACCTCTCCAAAGCACAAAACTTGGGTTGAATTTAGAGATAATGTGTTGACCATGAAACATGATCCCTCTCTCTCCTTGCATAGTTTACTCCAGAGGATAGGTAACACCAATCCGCCTGGAATAAGACAAGTTCAGAAGCTATCGGATCTGTAAAGCACTGATCTAACTGTCCGCCCAACGGAGCTTCGATCCTAGACCAGTCACACAGCAAGGCTTAGGGCCTAGTTTGCCCTGCCATGTCAATAGGTCTTTAGGCTGCATTTCATCACATTAGGTAAGGCTTGTACCCTCCTAATTGCACTCCTACGCCCAAAGCCGTTGGCACAATGGTCTGCGTCGTGCAACATTCGACGCTAACAGAAAGCAAGTAATTCCGCCTAACGGAGCTTCAATCCTAGACCAGTCACCCACCAAGGCTTAGGGCCTGGTTTGCCCTGCCATGTCAATAGGTCTTTAGGCTGCATTTCGTCACATTAGGTAAGGCTTGTACCCTCCTAATTGCACTCTTACGCCCAAAGCCGTTGGCACAATGGTCTGCGCCGTGCAACATTCGGCGCTAACAGAAAGCAAGTAATTCAGTCTACTGTTAGACGACATTTCAATGATATCTGACTAAGACCCGACTATAGTATATATATATATATATATATATATATATATATATATATATATATATATATATATATATATATATATATATATATATATATATATATATATATATATATAAAATAACTTTTACTACAGCGTTTAATATAGCACACATTATGTCAGTCTCCAAGAATTTTGCTGTTTTTTCTATGTTCAGTTCTTGAAGAATGCCAGTATCTTTCTTCTTATTTGGCCACACTATTCTAAGACAGTTTCTGTAAAATATGTCTTCAAAATGGGCGACGGGATAGGGGTATCCCCTATCAATGGATATGTAAGGTACCCCTTTCCCTGTGCTAGTCTACAGGACACCTTGAGCAAGGTGGAGTACCCGTTGGCCCTCTTCATACCACCCCACCCCCTTTATACCATGATCATAGTAACGTAAACCCATGATTTTACCCATGGAAGCAGGTTGTGAATATGGATGCAGAGCATCCGATAGATAGTTGCAGCTTCCACTTTTTCTGCCAAGGATTGTGGGGAGGAATAAATGACTGGAGATGTAGTGCCTGGAAGATCTAAATCTATATTTATTGCAATCGCGAAGAACTCAGGAGCCTTGAAATGTGATCCACATCGAACAGTTAGCTTACTGAGCTATACCATGAAGATTTTGCTAGGAATCATCATGCAACAAGATAGTTAGAAAATACAACCCTAAATAGGGGGAGAGCATTGTGGGTTCGTATAAGACAAGGGCACAGTAAATGTGTATGTGCTGAGAACATTAATTGACGTAAACAAATATCTACAATATTGCTTCAAACTTAGCCCTGGAGATAGAACGAGAAACCAAACTGACTACATTATCATTAGAAATAGAATTAATAACAATGTTAAAAATGCCAAAACATACCATGGTGCTGTAGTTTTAAATTATTACAAATAAAACTTGAAAATACAGGAATAATGACATCGAGGACGATTTAAATAGATATATCAGCACTGAAACAACCAGACATAGGTCAACTATACCTGAGTGAATTTAAAAATCAAAGCAAATAAATACGATATGCCTATTGTCGAAAGCATGGCACACTATCAACATGGAAATCCTGTGGAGAAAATTAATACAAGTGTGGATGTCATCTGCAGACTGATCTCTTCTGGTTTCAGGAGGAACAGCCTGTGGTGGACGAGGGGCTCAATATACGGAAGTGAGGCTAATCAGACATGTGCAGGACGTGAGGATTCCTTGGGTGAATCCAGTAACAGAGCGCTATGTGTCGGCTCTGCAATTATGGAAGCCTCCTTGGATGGCGGGGAATGCCCATGGTCTTCCCCTGCTTTCTCTTGAGGGCTGACAGTTATGTCTCCGGCTGTTCTGAATGGACCAGCTAGGATGGGGATAACACCATAACAGTAAGAATCGACCGCCCTACTAAACACCTGGAAAAGCGTACCAATGAAACAGAATGGAATATTGCTTGGCTAACAAATCCATTACGTGGAATGTCTGCATCGAAAATCCACTGTGTGAGGCTTCGGTCAAAGGTGGAAAAAGCGTCCCGGTAGCACGAAATGAAATATTGCTTGGCTAGCAAAATCATTAAGTGAAAAGTGGGAATCGAAAGCTGGCTTTCCGAGGTTGTCGTCTGCACATTGATCTGTCCTGGCTTGCGGAGAAACAGCCTGAGGTGGACGAGAGGCCCAATATACGGAAATGAGGCTAAGAAGCCATGTGCAGGAAGTGACGATTCCTTGGAGCCCAATACCAGAGCGTTATTTGTCGGCTCTGCAACTATGGGAGACTCCTTTAATGGCGGGGAATGCCCATGGTCTGCTCCTGCCTTCTCTTGAGATCTGACAATTATATCTCCGGCTGATCTGAAAGGGCCAACTGAGATGGGGATGACATCACAACAGTGAGAGTCGACCGTCCAACGAAATACCGCGGAATGTTAACCCAGTCAAGAAATGCCAGCAGACGTCGGATGTGTCGGCCGAAATGTGTAAATATCGCAGCTATGCTGTAAACAGGCAGAACGTAATTACGTCCAAAACAAATTCTGGAAGAACGCAGAAGAAGAAGAAGAAGAAGAAGAAGAAGAAGAAGAAGAAGAAGAAGAAGAAGAAGAAGAAGAAGAAGAAGAAGAAGAAGAAGAAGAAGAAGAAGAAGAAGAAGAAGAAGAAGAAGAAGAAGAAGAAGAAGAAGAAATCAATACAAAATGGGAATGTATAACAACTAGCATACAGATTGCAAATACCAACTTACCAGTAAATAAAAATAAGAAAAAGCAATAGAGAACAACTGATGCAATCTTGAGCAAAATAACTCAAAGTAAGAAAGCAAAGACAATTTCAGAATATGCATTAAAAGACAGAGAAGTGCGTCGCATGTGCAGAGTTGTCAAAGAAGAGTGGTTACAGAAAAAAGCAATGAAATAAAGAATCTAGAACGAACACACAACTCAAAAGGATTGCATGAAAATATAAAAGGATTAATTGAGAAGAAATATAATATAACTGGAAATGGTTGTTTCAGAAGGAAACATTTAAAAATCATAGTAAATATTACCGATATAATAAAAATGATGAACATAATACACAAAATATTTATTCTGGGACAGCAAGTTCAATAATCCAACATTATAGTACTCAAGATAGACCAAACATATTAAAGGTTGAAGTAGAGAATGCTAATTAAAGGATGAAAGAAGGAAAGGCTGCAGGTCCTGACAAGATAACAATGGAGTTGATAAAATCCTTATCCAGCTCTGCCATTTATACTATCCCAAAGGATTTGAAAACATTCATTTTCTTCACACTGTCCAAGAAGCCAAAAGCTGTTGATTGTGAGGATTACATAACTATTTCCTTAATGAGCAATATAACGAAGACACTACTCAAGGTCATAGTTAGATAGTTAGTTAGTCGCAATTCCAACTTCACAGCAACGGGTTGTCTCCATATGCCCCGTTCCTGTGCCAGTGAATATCACACAAAACGCTCCCCACTGCCCAAGGTGAAAAGTGGAAAAGACAGGAGTCTCGACAAACAACAGTCCGCACAGATACACTGTCCATAATGCCGCCGCCAGAATGTCAACACAATAGTCCCCCACGAAACCCAGAGTTCATCTCTGATGGAATCAGCAGTCATTTTCCCATCTGTATGTTTCCGAGATGTTCACCCACACAGTCCACGAAATACAGTTCATCGTCGATGGTAGTGGCAGACAACCAGAAGCCCAGCAGCCACGCATTTCTGCATAAGGCAAAATCCGGTCAACTCTGGGACATAGCCATCTGCTATCGCTCCGAACATGCAGTCGCGTTCCAAAAAATACCTCGGGCAGATTCAAAAGCATTTCACACGAAACTCACAGCTCACAGTGTCGTGCCACGCACTCACTCAGTAGCAGGGCGACAGAACCATCAAGCCTCCTTAGTCGCCTCTTACGACATGCGTGGTAGGCTACAGTGTTGCTATTCTTTGCTTCCCTTATGGGCCCCGGCAACACACGGGAGAACTCAAGGTCATACAAGATAGAAGTCGACATAAAATAGACGAGGAAGTAGCTGAAGAACAATTTGGATTCCGCAAATTCTGCGGCATCAGAGAAGCAAACATCTATTTCAGGATGTTAACTGAAAAATGTATATAGAAGTACAGAAAGCTATACATGTATGTTGTATAGACTGCAAGAAAGCTTTCGATAGAATACATCATAAAAGATTAATTACATGCCTAGAAGATATAGGAGTAGGCTGAAAGAACAGCTAACTTATTAGTAACTTGTACTGGGATCAAGTGACGTCAAGTAGATACGGAAATAATTATTTGTCGCTCACAGAGATGAACAGAGGAGTACGGCAGGGATGCGTGTTGTCCCCACGCCTCTATAAACTATACACAGAAAGAATTGTTAAACAAGTCGAACTGCCTGCACTTAACATCTATGGAAGAATCAAAAACAATCTTAGGTATGCCGACGATACAGTGTTACTTGCAGAAAGCGAACAAGAGTTACAACATCAAGTGGAACAAGTAAATATGCATAGTGCAGAATGTTGTTTAGATATTAACATCCAAAAAACGAAAACTATGATAATTGGCAGTGGAAAGAAAAGATCATCAATGAACATCACAGTAAACGGGGAGATACTAGAACAAGTAACACTTTTCTCCTATCTTGGACATGTACTAACAGATGATGGCAGAAGTGAAACAGAAATGAAAAAGAGAATAGGAATGGCCAAATATGCTTTCCACAACATTAAATCAGTATTAACATCTTGAGAGATTGACAACGTATTACAATTGAGAATTATCAAATGTTATGCATATTCAACACTGCTTTATGGAGCGGAACACAATTAGAAAGTCAAATAGAGTCCATGTAGATGTGGATATTCAAAAGAATATGTCGTATTTAATTGAAACAAAAACAATCAAATTTAGAGGTTCTAGAGAGTTGATGAAAGACATAAAACAGAAGTAGGTGGTATATTTCGGCCACGTTAAAAGACGTAACAGTTTTATAAAACCATACTGTAGGGTAAGGCCGAAGGCTAGCTAACAAGAGGTAGACAACCTCAAAGTGGGAAGATAACATCAAGGGATGGACGAAAAGCAATTGACAAAATGTACAGCCAGGGCTAGAGACACAGATAGTTGGAGATCTATTGCAGCCAACCTTCATTGTGGAGATGGCACCTGATTGATTGATTGATGAATAAGCAACCTATAATTAATAAAGTGCTGGCGAAAAGAAAGGAAATAATACTGAAAGTACTGGTTATTTACACCTTTTTATTCTGAGCCAGAAAGACGAATACCCATGAACACTAAAATGGACTCCTTCGATCCACCCCAGGCCATTCAGAAAGGAAACTATCTTCATCTCACATTCCAGTCATCGCATGTAATAACTGGTGGTTGAAATTGTATCGACGTACAAATGAGGGAGCAAGCACAACATGGGACAGAGTTTACAAGATGATGTTGTATCTAGTCAACAATTATACATAAAAAGGTTATTTCTCTTTACACTTTAACCTGCTTTTCTTGTAATTTTGGTGTCATATTGTGTTATAATTTAACAGCGTTAATGACATCCATCTACTGTAATGATAGTGTGTCAGTATTTTAAATAACGATGAAAATGTTCGACTTGTATAATATGTGTCCATGGTGCTAGGAAACACGCGTGAGTAAATGTTAGATTTGGTTAGTCCTCGTGCACTCAATAATTATACCAGAATCTCTATACTTAAGCTCGATTATGGTACGTGTTCTCTACATACGCACAACTTTGCAGAGGTAAAACTACATGAATTTTAGGACATGATAACTGTGAGTGCGGGTCCAGGGTAGGCGGGGAAAAAGGCGACCACCACGCAGATGGATTCAAGATTTGATAGATCATGTGTAGTGACAGCCACCCACGCCAAGCAATCGTCTGCTTTATGCATGAGAGAGCAGAAACATAACAGGCCTAAAGAGAAAGACAAGAGTATAAACAAAGAAAAAAGAATGCTATTCTAGACGAGGTATGGTGCATGTGGAAAACGCCGCAAGAATGTCATAGGGACAAGTAAAATATTTTTTTTTTATTCGCATAATCTTTACAGGACATTGCTGTCAACAGCAGCATCTTTCAGCTGTCTGTTGATTTCTTGGCAAGATTACGCTCAGTAGTTTGCCATTGCTTTCTGAGCGGCTGGCTCAGTTATCCCGCAGGCCACCAGCGGTGGTCGAACCGCCTCCAGCTCTCGCCCGCTACGAGACTCTGCGTGATAAACGGGATTACGGAGAAAGTGTTGTAACCCCTCGGCCAGAGAGACTGGCAAGTAAAATAATAATTAATATAAATCGATCAAATGACAACCCAACCTCCCTTCGTGAAAACTCACTTAATAAGACGGAATCATATACCTCTTTGGATAGCCTCGTAGACCCAGACAGTGGAACAGATAATGAGGTCAAAATAACAAACAAAACCGGAATTTCATTCCAGGGTTTCGCACATACCTAACTGTTTGCAATTAAAAATGTTATATCCTTCTGCAGCCGCTGCTTTATGTTATATTGTTATGTGGCGATGCCGTTACGAATGCAATTCGTAATCCCACTTACAGAGTTTGAAATACAGCTGCGGGAGATTCGGAGGCATACAGATTTGCGTTGGTTTTCAATTAAGGATAAGAGTGCCGGTCGTTCAGATGGCAATGAAAAACTACTGAACGTAAACTTGCCATAAGTCACAAGCAGCAAAACTGCTTAGGTTGACTGCGACGTCATGTAAAGGATTTGCACTTACCTAAACTAGATCAGAAGCAAATGACATAGCGACCCTGTGCCAATTATAAGAAAGAAGAGTTTTACAACTTAAAACGATACCGAAGACCCCAAAATAACATAAAGTTAGAACTATTATTACTTAATAGGTAAAAAAGAAATTAGAGAAAGATACAGTGCTAATGTACAGAACAGATATCATTCCATAGAGACGTGATGAAGAATGACACGTCTTGCAGGAATCAACCCAACACACATCAAAAGTAATAATTCCACACACGAACACAATCACACATACAAAGAATGAATCACCCAAAAAAATGAAAAGTAGTCAGCACAGGACAAACAAATACAAACCGACACAAACCTACATGAAACACACTATTAAACAATATTAAACTAATTAAAGGTACTTATCTGAATCCCTTGCTTGGAAACACTGACACGCGTAGGGCTGTCAGTGGATTAATAGACCGGATGTATGGTACACGGGTCAAAGGTCAATCGCGAGGGGAGTGGGGGTGGATAAACGCCCATGTGGGAGGAAAAGTGAAAATTAGGACTGGCAAAGATATCGCGGAAGCAGTTCACAATTAGCAATTCTCGTTAAGCGATCGAAACACAGCTGCGGAACATTACATTGTGTTGGTCCTCACAGAGGGGTATGAGTCGCGGTCGTTCAGAAAACGATGGCAAAACACCGAACGCAGAACTGCCAAGAAAATTGATTGCGACGTCCTATAAAGGACCTGCACGTACCTAGATGGTGGACGGTAAGCTATGGGGTGGGAGTGGGTGGGATTACGAAGCTAAATGAAGCTGTGTTGGACATTGAGGCCGTGAGAGGAGAGTGTGCCCAAGTGGAAGATGAGACGGTGTTCAAATGTCTTCCTATCCCACATGATTTGATGGCCGTGACCTGTATGTCAGCCACGCCACGGTGGTCAAGACTGTTGAAATGCATGGATACTGGCTTGTGGGCACCGCTGGTGATATCAGAAAGATGTTGTCTAAATCTGTCACCAAGACGTAAGCCTGTCTCATCGGCATATCTCATGTCGCATCGTGTGCAGGTAATCGCATAAATGACGTTGCGACTGATGCATGAGAAATCCTCACGGATATGGACAGTCGTCTTAGGGAATGTCAGACTCTGGGTTTGAAGTACGTGTGGACAGGTCTTGCAACGCGATCGAAGACAATCCATCGTGCCAGGAAGAGACTTATGGGGTTAGAATAGACTGCTATGGACCAGCACACCCCTGAGGTTACGATCCCGCCTATACGCCACCAGAGGGGCCTCTAAGAAGACATCACGAGTGGTCGGGCCGGCCGGAGAATGGATACATGTCTCAAAAAGATATTCTTGGCAGCAATAATGTGGGGATGGTAAATAAGTGAGAGGACATGTCTATTATTTCGTGGTTTCGGCCTGGAGGAGACAGCCTCAATGCGACTGATAGACTGGCAGCGGTGAAGAGCTGTAGACTGAACATTCTCAGGATAGCCCCGTAGGCGAAAGAAATCAAGCATTTCGTGGGCTTTTTGATGGAAGTCGTTGTTATCCTGGCAAAGCCGTCGGAGACGTAACAATTGGGAGAAAGGAATAAAACGTTTGCACGAGGGAGGGTGGGAGGAGGTATAAAGAAGGAAGGAGTGCGAGTCTGTTGACTTATAATGAACCGTCGTGCATAGACCCGCGGAACCTAAAGAGACTGTGAGGTCTAAGAAGTTAACGGCCGACGAAGAAATGGTGGAGGTAAGTTTGATGCTGGGATCGAAGTCGGAGAAATGGTGGAGGTAAGTTTGATGCTGGTATGGAAGTCGGAGAAATGGTGGAGATAAGTTTGATGCTGGGATGGAAGTCGGAGAAGAAGGCAATGAAGTTCTGAGGTCAGGCAAATGCATGTCCGAGACACCAAAGCAGTCATCAGTGTACCTCCTGTAAAGCTCTGGGAGCCTACCAGTGCATTGACTCCATACCTGGTGGTCCAGATAGCCCATGAAGACGCAGGCATAACTAGGACCCACCCTAATACCCATGGCCACCCCGCTAAACTGGTCGAAATAGTCCCCATTGAACTCAAAAGAGTTGAGGTTGAGGACTAACTGTGCCAGACGCAACAATGGTCCAGTGGCTATTGAGGGGTTATGCCTTTTCTCCAAGAAAAATTCCAAGGCCTTAAAGCCGTCAGAGTGAGGGATAGATGTGTAGAGTGAAGTCAAATCTAAAGTGAAGATGTGGTACTGAGAAGGGTTTATGAAACTGATGGAATCAAAGATAGAGATAGCGTGGTTGGTGTCTTTGATATACGAAGGGAGGCTGGCAACCAACGGCTGAAATATGCTGTCTAGGAACTCTGAAATCCGTTCTGTAGGGTCAGAGCAGGCCGAAACGATAGGTCTGCCTGGGTTCCCTGGTTTGTGTGTCTTAGGCATCTTATAAAAGGCGGGATATAAAGAGGCACATACAAAGAAATAAAGACGTCTATGACACGTGCAATCCTGCAGCTTATTGGATGAAAAGGAAAAGATAACACAGACTATTGATAAAAACAACACATGGACATGTTCCAAGGATATAATAAACAAATGTAAAGGGGCTAAAGCAATCTGTTTGAATAAATATACCACGGAGATTGGGATCAACTATAAAAAAAAAAAAGATCCAAATTCCATGTAACAACAAATATACACCCCAACAGTTAGGAAAACATGACATTCGACCGGACATTGACAATCGAGGAAAGGCGAGGCATTAATGATACGGTTGTATCCGGTTAATAGATGGACATAATGTCTAGAGGGGCTGTATGCTGATTGCGGTCATTATGCTCTAGTTAATAGATGGAAAAAATATCTAGAAGAGTGGTATGATGATAGTAAGTTAGTTACTTGCATATCTTTTACATGACATCGCAGTCAACCCCAGCATGTGTTGGCGGTATGTGATCGCTTGGCAAGTTTACGTTCCGTAGTTTCCCATTAATTTCTGAACGACCGGTACCCATACCATTTTATGTTTTTTTAAACAACGCAAGGAGGTCTGCTGTCAAATCGCCCGCAGCTGTGTTTCGAACGCGGTATGCGGGATTACGAACTGAGGACATGATAATAGGCGATGTAAATATTCAAGACAATGGCGGAAGTCTGCACATACTTGCGAGTCAAGTTGACGATGTACTAGATCACATAAAGAAAGGAAAGGCACCAGTTCCAGACAATATTACACCATCCATCCATCATGTGCCATGCCGGTAAGCGTGGGCGGTCATGTTCTGCCATCTCACTCGATCACCAGAGTCGTGGATCAGCTCCGTGTTCCTGTCTCGACCATGCCATGTGGCCAATCCATTCAAGTATTTACTTCTCGGTCTCCCCCTTGGTCTCTTCCCCTCGATCTTGCCAGTTGTCACCAAGTTCTCCAAGTCATTTCTTCTCATAACATGCCCCAAAAAATTTGACTGTCTACGTCTAATGACTCTAATCAGTTTGCGATCTTCATTTGTTTCTTGAAGGACTTGCTCATTGGTTTTTCTGTCAGTCCATGGTATTCAATATTACACAGGAGAGAATTAAGGCCCTAGGATATTTTTTTTAAATAGAAATATTCACATTTCTAAGCGGTTCGAGTCGCGCCGGTGACTTATGAGAGTATTTAGCCGGTCGCTCAGAAAGTCGTGGCGTGCTGATGAGCGTAATCTAGCCTAGGAATCAACATACCGCTGAAAGATGCTGATGTTTACCGCAATATCCTGAAACAGGATGGAAACGCCAGGGAAAAAAAATTCACATTTCTTAATAACACATATAATAATATTTATATTCTCATGACACATTAACATTCATCCGTATACACATGCCAAAGAAACCATGCGCTTCAGAATGAGATGATCATCCCACAATTATTAGCATGAGTCACATGACAAAGCTGTTATTGAGAATAATTATCAGAAGAATACGAAGCAAGATTAAAATAAAAAGGAGTGATGGAAATACGGATGTTTAGAGGAAAAGGGCATAAACAATATTAGAAGAGATTCACGGGAAAATTAGGAACATATGCAAAGAGGACAAAGAAGCATGACTTGGGGAAAATTGCAGGGACATCGAAAACCAATACAACACCCGGAAAACTAAAATAATGCACACAAGAATTAATGGCACGCCCAACAAAAGAACACACACATTAACGCGTTGACCAACAACAAAAGATGAACAGATCATAATATAAAAAGATCAGACTTTACATGTGTGATCAGATTATCTGAAAGACCTTTATGATGATACAAGAGAATAACAGGATGCTATTTGGAATAATAATATAGGACCATCAATTTTGAAGATGGAAGTTCAGAATGCTCATAACCATGTGTTAGTTAGTGAGTGAGTGAGTGAGTGAGTGAGCGAGCGAGCGAGCTAGCTAGCTAGTTAGTTAGTTAGTTAGTTAGTTAGATGGTTAATTGGTTAATTAGTTAGTTAGTTAGTTAGTTAGTTAGTTAGTTAGTTAGTTAGTTATTCGCGGTTCCAACTTCACGGCAACGTGTCGTCCCCATTATGATCTGTTCCTGTGTCAGTCAATAGCACACAACATGCTCCTCACTGCCCAATGTGAAAAGTGGAACAGACATGTGTCTCGGCAAGCCATCTGTACGCACAGGTATACTGTGCATAATGCCTCCGCCACAATGACAAAACAAAAGTCCTCCACGAAAAATACTGTTCATCGCCGATGGAATCGGCAGTCACCAGAAAGACTTCATTAACCCGGGTTTTATCCCATGTGATCTCTTTCCGCAGGGGCACCCGTTAAAAGCGCGGAACAAAGCACGAACTCTGTAGCTCCAGCGACGACTCTCATGAGTCTCTTGAAAAATGCATCCGTGAACCAAAAAGGCAAACCACTCAATTCAGCGACAGCTGGCCGCCGTCGTTCCGAACACGCTGTTCACGCTACACACAAGCGCGGACAGGTGTAAAAGCATTCCACATGAAATGCACAGCTCACAGTGTCGCGCCAAACACTTACTCAGTAGTAGTGCGACGGAACCATGCACTGCCAGCCCAACATGAGGTAAATGCGAATGCAAATTGTAGCCACAAGCATAAACACTCCAGAGGCCTTAACGGTTAAAATGCCTATACGCTATGTTGGGGACCGTTGGCAGCAAACAGCAGCCATAAGAATCAACAACCTTTTAGGAATAGTTCAGTGTATAAAGAAGGGCGTCGGACAAGGTTGTGTATTGTCTCCTGATTTGTTCTCATTGTACAGTGAATATATAATGAGATCAACATAAAATATGCCAGGGATCCTGGTTGGTGGATATAATATAAATAAATAACTTACGTTATGCTGACGACACCTTCTTGATAGCAACATGTCAGAACAATCTACAGACAATGATAGATACAGTGGTTGTAGAAAGTGAAAGAATGGGCATTAGTTTGAATAATAGAAAGACAGAAGTTATGGTGATATCAAAGAAACATATCGTGACTAAATGTGCAATTACAGTACATGAGGTGTTTTGGGGGCAAGTGCAGAATTTCAGATATCCAGGCATATAGATAACATCAGATAGAAGATAAACGGGATAAAGAGCAGAATAGGACAAGCAAAAACTGCATTCTATCAAATGAAGAACGTTTTCTGCAATAAGTCACGTTCCTTAAAAGTCAGAAAAAGAGTTCTCGCATGTTACGTAGAACCAGTTTTAACAAACGGCTGCTTGTCCTGGACAATTATTACACAGGAAAAGAAGAAAAAAACATCACTGGAAGCCTTGGAGATATGGTTTTATAGACGAATGCTGGAAATTAGTTGGACAGCTAAACAGAGCAATCAGAATGTGTTAAGGAAAGCTGAGTCGCAAATATAGCTTATCACACACATCAGAAAGAGGCAGTCTTCGTATTTTGGCCAGGTTATGAGAAAACGAAAACGAGAACATGTTGTGACAACCGGAAATATTTGCAAAAAGAGAGGTAGAGGAAGACAGAGTGAAAAGATTATTGACAGTCTTGTGTCATGGCATGGAAAGGTGTCAACACACGAATTGTAGTTTTTTTTAATTTTTGTTTTATTTTCCCACTTCCTCGCTTTGAACACAAGCGCAGTCCTTACACACTATTTATAATAGTGATGGACTGTTTTGTGTGTGTGTGGATTAGCTTTCCCTATTAACAGTGTCCCTCGCCAGCAGGCGAACCCACTCCGACTTCAAAGGTTCTTGTAATTTACGTCCCTAAGTCAAGGGGCGTCAGGTCAACATTTTAGTCCAACTGTCCGATGTAGGGGTTTAACCGCTTACCTCGGCATCGGCACACCGGATGTTTAAGAACACGTTTTCTTACCCATTCGGCCATGCTCACCTGCAACTCATGAATTGATCCATGACGTGGGAGATTGTAATTTGTGGAAAGGCATGTTGATATTTATTGCAATCCCGACGAAATCACGAGCCCTAGAATGTGATCGACATCGAACAATTAGTATAACGAGCCACATCACGAATATTGTTTGTAAAGAAGTTTCATGCAATGAGTTAGACAATTTAGAATATAGAGAAGAAATTACAACCCGAAATAGGTGAAGAGCAATGTGGGTTTGAAGAAGTCAAGGGTACAGTAAATGCTGTATATATGCTGAGAACATTAATTGAACTTCTATAGAAGTAAACAACGACCTACATCTGTGCTTTATTTACTACACATATATTGTCGATAAAGTAAGACATGTCAACATGATAAAGATGCTTGCAGATCAACACATTGATGGGAAAGATCTTAGACTTGTAAAAACACATATACTGGAATCGAAAAGCTGCCATAAGGATTGATAATAAAGTAGGTCAATATCAGCATATTAAGAGAAGTGTGGGACAGGGATATGTAATGTCTCCAGATCGTTTTTCCCTGTTCAGTGAAAATATTTTCAGAAATGTCGAAGATATGAAAGGAATCATCTGTTGATTACGAAATATCAATTACATTATATATACTGATGATACAGTATTGATTGCAGACAATACGTATGATATGCAACATTTAGTAGATGCGGGTATTGCACACAGTGAACAACTAGCGTTAGAATTAAATTGTAAGATGAAACAGTTTATGGTCGTCACTATGACAATGTAATGTACAAGTACATGGGCATTTTCTTAAACAAGTGAATCTGTACAATTATCTTGGAACAATCATCACATCTGATGGGCAATGCCTTTAAGAGATTAGAACAAGAATTGGCAAAGGTAGCCTTTTGTAAGGTGGAAAACATACTAACCAATAAATGTATGTAATTTTCAAAGAGAAAAAGTGTATTGAGGTGCTAAATAGAAGTTTTGTATGAATGTGAAGCGTGGACAGAGAAAACCTGCTGAAAACAATCTGATGTCTGTGGAAATGTGGTTTCTGGGGATAATGTAAAGAGTACCATAGGCAGACAGTAAATCCAATGAACAAGTCCTACAAGAAACAAATGAAGATCGTACAATGTATGAAGAAACAAATGAATATCGTACAATGCATACAGAAATTAGACGTAGACAGTCATACTTGGTTGGTCGCGTTATGAGAAGAAATAATTTGGAGAACTTGGTGACAATAGGTAAGATCCAGGCGAGAACAAGGAGATGGCAGAAAAGTAAATACCTGGATGGCTTGGCCGCGTGACCTGGTCGAGACAAACACACCGAGCTGAACCACGATTCTTGTGATCGAGGGAGATGGCGAAAGATGACTGCCCTTGCTTATCTGCATGGCGCATGATGATGATGATGATAGAAGTACAACCCGATTTGTACGTATGTCTCATAGACTACACAAAAGCATGTAACAATGTGAAGCTCTTTTCAGAGGTAAAGAACAAACCAGGATGGGCAGACTCTACGTTCTGTCAAATGAAGAACATTGTAAACAATAAGTTATTATCAGTGGAAGTAAGAAAAAGAATATTTCCATGTTACATAGATAACGTTCTAAGTAACATGGAAATATTCGTTCTAACAAATTGCTGCTGCTTTTCATGAAAAAAATTAGCAAACAAGCGAAAAATCTCTTGGGACTTTGGAGATGTGGTTTTACAGAAGAATGCTGAAAATATTCATTGAACGGTCAAAATGAATATTCTAGACATTGTGATGAAGGTCAAGATGGAAAGATAACTTATCACAAACATCAGAGACAGGTAGTCTTCAATGTTGGTTACATTATGAGAAGACAAACACTGGCATGTTGTGACAGCAGGAACGATTTGTAGAAGAGAGCTTGCAGGAGACACCGAGTGAAATTACTTGAAAGCAGCTTATGAAAAGTGTTGTAATCAATTTGTGTGAAATCTGTTTCCATATAAGAGCTGGCTTTTCTGGTTAATGTATATTGTGCATGAATATTACATGCTTACATTTACATACACTGCGTATTGTGAATACAAAGTGTACAGAATAATCTTTTCTGGGAATTGCTGGGAAGAAAAGCCGAGTTGTAAGAATATTGTCCCACATCGCCTCATTGGCGTCCCAGGTCATTTCATGGTATTTAAAATATTGACCTTTCAAGGAAGTATTATGTGTTTACATTGTCATGGCGACATATGTTGCTTATTGTATTTAAGTTTCATAAGGAGTATTTCAAACATGGGTAATATTGTATTGTCAACAGATTCCAAAGATGAACATTACTTTATATTCAAGAAAATATGACGTGACCAGTACAGAACTGGGCAACATCTTCAAATTGGTCAACTATTCTATTTTAAGCGCTCTGATTGCTCTGTTTGGAATCTGCAGCAATATCATCAACATGATCGTGTTTCACAAGCAAGGATTCACAGCAATTGTCAACATCAGCTTCTTTGCTTTGGCCTTGTCTGACCTCTTGTGCTTGTTAACATTACAATGGATGGATGTTTGTATGAATCCTTACATGGAGATAGACGCCTTCCCATTTGTTAATGCTGAACTACATTATCTAAGCGGAGGTTGGTTACACCTTTGTTTTAGCAGAGTCACCAGCTGGATCACTGTTTACATCACGGCTGAGAGATGCCTGAGCGTTGCTCTACCTCTGAAAGTCAAACATATTGTTTCTTCTAGAACAACTAAGTTCTCCATGTGTGTCATTTTTGCAGTCAATCTAATGACACTTTTACCTGAGTACTGTATTGCTTACCTGGACTGGAGATTTGTTCCGGAAAGAAACAAAACTCTAATTGGAATGGTGTACAGAAGTTTTAAAAACGAAGCTGAAGGATTGTCTTATACACTGACCTCAGTATCAGGAATGCTGTCGTTTGTTGCTGTCGTAATGCTGACCACTTTCCTTACCATCAAACTAACACAAAAATCTACTTGGCAAATCACAGTATCGGCGAACAAGGTACATTCTGACGCCAGATCTCTGCGGGACAAGAAGACGGTTAAGATGATCGTTGTAGATAGCGGCTATTCTTATTGCCTGTTACACACCAGGAACTATTATCGCCTTGGTAACCGTCTTCGAACCGGATTTTATTATAGTAGGGGGATACAAGAATTCTTTCTACGCTAGCTGGTCTTTCTGTGTAGTTTTCGGATCCATCAACTCCAGCATCAACATGTCGCTTTACTACACTATGAGCACCAAGTACAGGGAAACGTTTACAGAGCTCTTCTTCAATTACAGAAACAGCAAAGCGAGAATATGAGAAAGACATATGACATCTGTATTCGAGAAATCCTTGTCTGATGGTATGCGCATGTGCTTATAAAAGTGATAAAAAAGCGCCACGAAAGAAAAGGTACACACATGAACGCTGTGACCAAGGTCAGGATATATATATATATATATATATATATATATATATATATATATATATATATATATATATATGTGTGTGTGTGTGTGTGTGTGTATATATATATATATATATATATATATATATATATATATATATATATATATATATATATATATAATGGGATGTCAATGAGTAAGTCACAAATGGCTGTAGAAAAGTAACTATATATGATAACATTATGAAACGAGTTTATTTTTATACATTCATTGTCCTTTTATTTCTCAAAATAATTTCCACCAATATTGATGCACTTATCCCATAGTTTTATCAGTCCTATCAAACCGGCTGGATAGAACTGCGTGCTCTGTTTTCTATATCACGTTTTCGCTTCACATTCAACTACGGCGTCATTCGAGAAATGTCTCCCGCCAAGGTGGGTTTTCAGGGGACCAAAAAGGTGGAAATCGCTAGGGACTAAGTCGGGACTGTAAGGTGGATGTTCCAGAACTTGCCACCTTAGTTGGTTAATTTTCTTCTGAGTTAATCATGCCGTATGTGGTCTGGCATTGCCATGAAGAAGGAATACTCCTCTAGTCAGCAAACCTGGACCTTTTCTTCGAATTGCATCATGAAGCACTAGATAGAACTCCACAGTATGATTCAGAATTCACATTGACACCTTTCTTCTTGAAATTGGTTAAAAGCACCCCTTGACAATCCCAGAAACACTGTCAGCACAACCGTCCCTGCTGATGGCGTAACCTTGAATTTTGGGACTGTCACGGGATACTGCGAGTTTAGTGATTCCCCGATAAACTGGAATATAAAATTACTTGCAATGTATGAGGATGGAAAATTATGGATCGTGAGTCAGAATAACAATCGAGCCTTCAGTCTTGAGCGAGGACAAAGTGAAGGTTATTGACCGAATGGTATAGAAGTAAGATACAGTTGTGAGGGGTCATTGACTGCTGATCTTATCGGACAAGAGAAAAAGCAGCGGCTGCAGCAGGATATAACAATATGAAATGGGAACAAATAGGTATTTTAAATTCCTGCGAGAAAAGAAATAAACATTAACAAACGTTGCACATACCTTACAAGGAGATCCACGTGTCGCGAAATACAGGACAAGCAACGGAGACGCGGAGACATCGGGTTGTGGAACACACGAAGACGTGGATCAAAGCATTAAAACTGATTGATGGACGAGAGTTGGGGAAAACGGGGAGTAGCGGAGAAGACGAGACGGAGCGGCAACGAATGAATACGTGACTTCACAAACCTTTGATGGGGGAATCACGGCAAATTTGATTGTGGATCAAAAATAACGGAGAATCGGAAACTGAATATAAATAGTTGTAAACTTGTTTTTGTAGTTAGTGTGTGCTCCCAAACTGGACCTAGAATATCTATGTGTCCTTTATTAGAAAAGAAATAATAATCCCTTATTGTTTAAAGGCGATGGAATATTAGTGCATATGTGCTTGTGTATTTCAATTCATGGACTAACATATATTATATAAGGTAATCTAGCCTTAGCGTAATAGTCTAGCATAGGGAACTAGGTGTTTGTGCTTGGCTTTTACGATTTCCTTCTTTTAGCTAATCGTTTAGCTTTTAGTGAACTCATCTGTCTTATGTCAGAGTATCTTTCGGAAGCGTCTGAGTACGGCTGGAGAAAGGCTCTCACATAAGAATTAGTCTGAAGCAGACTCATATCACCTGATTAAATATATCTCCCACAGGTTTCACGAAAACTCCTGACATACTCAGAGAAGATTAAAGAAATTAACTTCACTTGTGCAGTGAAAGTACTTCACTAGAACAACTTAAACAGAGCCATTCACTAATCGTGGGCCGACATAACGAATGGCAAATAACAGAAACATTGAAGAATTCAAGAACATTTTACATGTATTCAAAAACTGTTAAGTAATTAAGAGACAGTGGTGATGGTTTTCAGTGATGGATTTTAATATCTTCCAAGAAAGGGAAATATGCTGAATTCAAACTTATCATAATCGCATGATTTTATAGTGATCAAACAGTGAACAGTTTTCTTTTCAATATTGGATTACGTCCAGACTCAAGCGGAACGGAGCATCCAGGGTGAGAGCTGTCCATATCTGTGTGATGTCTTGTTGCTTGGCCGTATGCAGATGAGAGATGTGATATGGAGCATAGACATTCAGAGTCCTATCTCTCACTCACAATAGAAGACACTACAAATTACATATACACATTCAATACATACAACTGACATAGTTTTCAGCAATAAATATTTTATTAATTGTTGGAGGAAACTGTTGTCAGGGTATGTTATGAAGGAATAAGAGAGAGAGAGAGAGAGAGAGAGAGAGAGAGAGAGAGAGAGAGAGAGAGAGAGAGAGAGAGAGAGAGAGAGAGAGAGGGAGTAGAAGACAGAACGGAGGAGTGTAGACAAAAGTCTGTCAATAATTCCCAAGTATAAGGATCTTAAAGGTGTGCTTGTTGATTCCACTTTCCTCCAGGGACGACAAGTGACAGGGACACAAGGTGAAGAAGAATGTTTCCATTGCATTGAAGCAAGCTTTGATTCGGGCTGATAGTCAGCATAAACAGGAAGCATTTCCTTATGAATGTCCTTTACAGGCAGTCTTTTTGCCCCCCCCCCCCCAGAAAAAAACGCACAACAGCACTTTGCTCTTTGGTTTTACACTCCGTAAGTACAGTCGCCATTATGTTTATGCGCTGCGCATGCGCATGAGACACCTAGCACCGACTGACGAACAGGAATATACAGTTCGATGTTGCTGTCATCTAATGACACCCGTAGGCAACACCAACTACATTTACATGCCATGCCACAGAACTATGAGACTTACTTATTGACTCGCCTTTATAGATCTTCAAAGTAATGTTTAGATAGAATAGTAATAAGTAAAATTGAAGAAAGTAGCATTATATAGAAGCATTGCATATTAATTTTAAGATAATATACAATAGAACAAGAATCGCCTCGTAGCCTTTAGCAAGGTGAAAAACATTCTGACCAATAAAAAGATGTCAATTGAAACGAGAAACAGAGTGTTGAGGTGATACATAGAGCCTGTTCTTTTATATGGATGTGAAACTTGAACAATGAGCAGTCAAGCTGAAAAACATCTGATGGCTGCAGAAATGTGGTTTCTGGGGAAAATGCAAAGAATACCATGGACAGACAGAAAAACTATGACCAAGTACTACAGGAGACAAATGAAAATCGTAAATTGATTAGAGAAATTACACATAGACAGTCAAAATTATTTGGACATGTTATGAGAAGAAATGGATTGGAGAACTTAGTGACAACTGGCAAGATCGAAGGGAACAGACCAAGAGGAAGACTGAGAGTAAAATACCTGGATGGCTTGGCCACATGGCATGGACGAGACAGGAACACTGAGCTGATCCACTTCTCTGGTGATCGAATTAAATGGCAAGTCATGACCGTCCACGCTTTCCAGTATGGCACATGACTGATTGATTGATTGGATAGTTGAAACAAGGTATTTATAGATTCTTGTTTTTCCAGATTTCAAGATATAGTTCCAGATAAGAAAAGATAAATTAAATTAACTAGACATTAGTGATTGAATTTAGAACTGTATGTGTGAAAAACACATGCTTCTCATTTTGTTCATGTGGGATGACGGTGAGTGCAATTATCCTAGGTTGGGTCATGGAGCACGTTGTGCATACAGTCCAGAGCTTCACGCAATTCAGCGTTAAGGTCGAGCAGGTTCATAGATTCACGCCTTGCATGAATACGGCAAGACGGTCGCTGAGCAGTGGACAGGGTCTCCTCCAAGCGATCAGTCTGTGTTGAACCAAGGTCAAGTGTTGGACTAGTCTCAGGTGTGCAGTGAGCCATGGCCAAATAATGCGCCGCTGTTTTAACACTTAGATTTGTGTTGAGTTTTCTAGATATTCCACTGTGATGTTGAATACTTGGTAGTGTAAATGAACCGTATTATGTTTCATATAATGGAAACTGGAAAACCCCACATGATTCGAGTTGCTAAGTATTGCGTTGTACCTGTGTATAGTTCGAGTGTGTTCAGAAGAAACGAGTAACAGTCAAGTGTAATTAACTATAATAGTGGTTATGAATGTATAGTTCAGCATAAGTTCAGGGAATGGAGATCAAGAGAAAGAAGTCATACACGTATAATATATACGTATGTAGTATTGTCAGGGTCTTACTTATTACTGACAATGGCTCGTGTTTTCTGACAGGGAGTGAAACAATCATACACTACGAATGATTGTACGAAACACACGGTAACATAACTGAAACATTTTAATCACACTCTTCATATCATGCTGCGCTCACAACTAGCGACAATGTCATTTACAGATGCATATCTACAACATACAAGTTCATCAATGCATAGAATAGTACACTCACACAGTCTCTAAATCAACTCGACAGAGCATACAAGCTTTCGTACATCAAGCATTGAATAATACATCAAATACATGCACCACTTTCCTTCATGTCCGTCCAGTCTCGAAGTCGTCGGCAGTCTGAGCTACCAGCGATGGTTTCTTGTTGGTCCTGCTTTTAGTTCTCGTGCGCTTCGTGCGGCACGCTGACCACTGGCCATACACTGCGTAGTAGCTGCTAGTTGAATTCACGGTCGTACTAGTTCGTCGCCGCTAGGCGATGGCGAGTGAGATTCTGACAAGTATACGTATTCACTGAACGATTAATTAATCGTTAATTTCGATTAAAGCAAAACAATTATAGTCATATAACTCACATTATACTACTGAGCGTAATCTTGCCAAGAAATCAACAGACAGCTGAAAGATGCTGCTGATGACAGCGATGACCTGTAAAGAATATGCGAAAAAAAAACAAACAAACTCACATTATAATCGTATTTGTCAAAAATCGAAATAACACTGGATTGTCTTGTTCATATGTCATCTAATAACCAACAATGCAGTATTTGCTTCAAGTGACGAGCGCGTCTTATTAACAATATAATCAGCAGAGCTGAACAATTGTTCACATGGAACTGAGGTAGCCGGTATGCACAAAATGGTCTTGCCAAGGAATGCCAATTCTGGATATCGATGTTCATTAAGTTTCCACCATTGCAAAGGGTCACCCGATTCAGCAACTTTTTTATCCATTTCAGATTCAATTGACTTAATACTATCTTCATTTGGTTCACATATAGTTTCATTGTCAATGTCAGTATCATTCGTTGCAGCAGTCTCCATCTGCCCATCAATGAACATTAACTGCTATTTGTTGTTCAATAGGTGACCAAGTTCGTTGCATCTTTTGACAAACACTTCAGGTATTTGTAGCGGGATCAAGTGCTGTTGCAATCTGTAGTATTTAAATACTTGTCATATTAGCTGCACGTTCACTGAAGTCATTAATACATGATGCCTTAAATTTAGCTATGTAGCCCGGATCATCATCGTGTACAGTCATATGCTTTGTCAACGATGATAGCAGTGGCAATACACAGCTACATGAAACATAATCTTGACCGCCAAGCAGGACCGTGGTCTGACAGAATAAATCCAAAATTTTGACATATTTCGAAATCTTCTCCTAATCTGAACCTGACAGTTTTGGACCTTTGTATTGCTTCTTTTCATCTGACATGTAGACAGCTAATGCTTCTCTGACCTGTAGAAGACTATGCAGCATAATAAACATAGTTTCATATTGTTGTACATCTTGCTGCAGCTTACACAATGGTGACTAAGTACAATTTTGCAACTCGGTTTTGTTTGCAGCACTATGTTTAAAATGTCCGACAATTTTTCGACATCAGTTCATTTGTATAAGTGATGGGAGAAATGTTTTCGATTTATTGTTAAAAAAAAATAATAGTTAAAAAAAATTAACGATTAATCGATTAATTAATTGTTAACTTCCGCAGCCCTTATATATATATATATATATATATATATATATATATATATATATATATATATATATATATATATATATATATATATAAACATTCTCTAATATCGTGGTAGATTCAGTTCCTAACTGTTTAATATACACAATTGTTACAAACAGTCGAATCATTCTAAAAAAGATCCTTAACGCCATGTATCTTATGTAAAATAATAATAAGAAGAAAACGACAAAGTAGAAGAAACTACTCATAGCCTTGTGCGTTGAGTTTGTACATTAGCTATATTAGCTTATTAGCTAGTGTATATTTTCACTTGACGGAAAGATACACTAGTGAAATATTCGTACATACACATTGCAACATTGTAAATACGCACACGTACAGTTTACAGTAAAGGACATGTATGTCATGAAATATTCAGGGTTTGTTCCAGAATGTAAAACATCTCGTGCATTTACTGACATACAGTACAACTGGATGGAGTCTAGGAACGACTGTCAGAAACATATAAAAACAAGTGACAAAGGTTTGAGTACGGTCCCCGATAAATGGTAAACAATACGGCAAGGATCCATATAAGCGCCTTAATGCGATTTGGCTATATGGGTTGGCTCCATAATTATACACGGATCAGCGCTCGAAGGGTGATACGGTTAATATCATGCCGATTGCTTTTACTTCTTATGATATTTTAGATACCTATTTAAGGTTGGGTCAAGTTAGGAACCCCGGTGAATTTACCACACACCGCCTTCGCTGGGTGTTGGAACAAAAGGTCATCAGTCCGACAGATCAGTGTGCTAGTTACTGCATCATCACGTTGATTGGCAATCCAGGGATAACTCATTGAAACCTCTAGTCAATTCTAAGTGGCCTAATGTATGTTTGTCTCGTATTCGTACTGGAATAACCTGTCAAATACCGTAATGACACTGTTGCCAGTGCAGGAAATTTGCTGGTACCTATTCTAGGCTAGGTCGCCCTGTGATCCCATGTAACATTAAACAAACAAGTACCTTGAGGTGAACAAATGAAACCAGGCTGGCAGAAATTCACGCTAGCCAATGGACAATGCGATATTGTTGTTACGTACAGCAACAATTGCAACATAATAAATAAAGACATTTACACAACAATGTTTTTCTGTACTGAAATGCAGTAATGAAGCCACAAACACTTTATTGCACGATTTATTGTCTGGAATATTTCCTTGTATCTCGTCAGAGTAACAATACATAAATTAGGTTTGTGTTCTTCAGCTTGGAGGACTCAATTGTTGTTGCTTTAATATATGTGCTGTTACATGCATCT
>JACEFZ010001417.1:410000-620512 GCA_014155875.1 Cepaea nemoralis
TCGAAATAGCTTTCATTAAAAATGGCAACACACACTTTTCAGAATATTGTGAGAATTTTCTGGAAGGAGATGCAGCGAGGAAGCGAACTAGGCACCTAAATGTTGTGGCTTGAACTATATGAAGGCCTAATAGTTCTACACCAACAGTGGTGTCTGCTAACCGGCTTCCTTGATCTCACACAATATTTAGTCAAGTTTTCACACACACACACACACACACACACACACACACACACACACACACACACGCACACTCACACGCACACACACATACACACATATACACATAAACATTTAAATATATATTCAGTTTTCCCATATGTATATATATATATATATATATATATATATATATATATATATATATATATATATATATATATATATATATATATATATATATATATATATATATATCGACCTATACTACGATACAAAGATGTGTGTAAGCTGAACATGATTGATACATGCATTGATAATGTACAATGGGAGCAAGTCCCCGCCGAACTTGTTGCATGGAGGGCAAATATCAGAAATGGAATAAAGACAAAGGAGAAAATGATTGCAGATAGGTCACACACTGAGGGTGTGAGACGTAAGATGGTGCATGATGCTGGAAACGATTATAGTCGTCACTGGGAAGATGGAACTACCACAATGTGATATACGAGTAAATGGGCATATTCTTAAGCAAGTGAATCGATACAATTATCTTGGAACAGTCATAACATCTGATGGTAGATGCCTCAAAGAGATTAGAACAAGAATCGTCATGGCGAAAGTAGCCTTTAGCAAGATGAAAAACATTCTGACCAATAAAAAGATGTCAATTGAAAAGAGAAAAAGAGTGTTGAGGGGATACATAGAGCCTGTTCTTTTGTATGGATGTTAAACTTGGACAATGTGCAGTTAAGCTGGAAAACATCTGATGGCTGCAGAAATGTGGTTTCTGAGGAAAATGCAAAGAACACCATGGACAGATAGAAAAACCAATGACCAAGTACTACAGGAGACAAATGAAAATCGTAGATTGATTAGAGAAATTAGACGTAGACAGTCAAAATTTTCAGGACATGTTATGAGAAGAAATGGACTGGAGAACTTAAGTGACAACTGGCAAGATCGAAGGGAACAGACCAAGAGGAAGACCGAGAGGAAAATATTTGGATGGCTTGGCCACATGGCATGGACTGAGACAGAAACACTGAGCTAATCCACGACTCTGATGATCGAGTGAAATGGCGAGTCATGACCACCCACGCTTTCCGACATGGCACATGATTGATTGATTGATTGTTGCCTCCTTTTTTGTGTATTGCACATATAAGCTTTTCGATATTTTTATGTTCCTCGTTGTGCCTGTTTTCACTTTCCATTTTGAGTTTCTGTTACCTTTCGATTTCTTCCTCTGCGATCAGCCATGGGATCATCTCTCCGTCTTCTATATAGTACGTGTAGCCGGTTCCATCCTCAAAGTTAGTAAATCTATCTGGGTATACTACCGGTTTCCTGAGTTTCTTGGGCTTCTTCTCCCCTCTTTCATCCCAGCGCCTTTTGAATTCCTCGTGCCTGCGTTCCTCCAATTTTATCGATTCTAAGCACTCATCCAGGGAAAGTCCGGGTGGCTATTCTGTGCCGCCTTCAGAGGTCTGGTGGAATAATGTTTCCCTATTGGATTTCTTGGGCGTCGTGGTTGGGCTGTTGGCCTTAGCTTGTTGTTCCTGCTCGGTATTTTGCTGGGTTTCATGTTGCGACTTGTCTGAGCTCCCTTGCATAGCTTCTGTTGGTTTGTTTCGGATTACTTCCATTTCAGTTCTCAGCAGTTCTCCCTCCGCTTTAATGGTGAGTAGCAATTCTTCGCTTTCCTTGTTCATCTCGGCCAAATGTTCAATTTTCTTCTTGATGATTTGCTGTATCTCCTTTATTTCAGCAAAAATCTTTTCATTGTTGCTGGTCGGTGCCGGTGTTTGAAGCAGCTTGATTTGCCTTTTCAGCTCATCTATCTGGTCTTGCAGGTTGAGAATTTTCCGCTTGTGAGCTGCCCATGGCTGTCTCGTACCTACGCATTGCGTCCTTATATCGTGACCTTTGTGTTGATGGCGAACTTTAAGACGTCTCTGTGTCTTTGGAGGTACGGACAACCCAAGTATCTTGCTCCATGCTTGCCCAGGCAGTTTGCGCACTTTCTTTTGTTGTTGGGTGCTCGGAAGTCCGTGTCCAGCTTGGCCAGCGGACACTCCTTGAAGGCGTGGTGATCGGCGCAGTACCGGCAGATTTCCGTTTTGCTGCGACATGCTGCTCTGCTGTGGCTGGCCCTCTGGCATCTGGAACATTGATTGACTCTTGGGATGAATCTGTCTGGCTGTTGTATTTTCTTGTTGACTGATACTGTGCTCGGAATCTCGCGGCACTCGGTCGTCACCACCGCCAGCGTGGTAGTTATCTTTGAGTACGTCAGGATCCGCTCCACCTTCAAGATTCGGATGTTGAGATTCTCTTCTTATAGCTGCTTCATGATTTGTTCGTCTGACAGATCCACTTGAATACGCTTAACAACCCACTTGATAATCGGTGAGTCGGTGTTTCCGACTCTTGTGTCTTTCTCCTCTCTCTGCTTCTCCGTAGGTTTGGCTCTTGTTTGTGGTGGGTTGTAGACGTCATTCCTCGTGGTAGTTTCGTTAGAGGTTGCTTGAGGTTCTTGTGGTTTGCTGCAGCTCGCAGGTAGATTCTCTCTCCTCGTCTTCTTGTCGGCTCCCACGCTGCACATCTTTGATGCCACGTGTCTTTTGGTGTTCTTGCGTCGTGCCTTTCCCCCCATATGAGGCTTCTTGAAGTGTTCATGTGACTTTCTTGATAGCGCTCGAAGTTGCGAATGATGACGACGCCCTCGCTACATATACACTTATCTACTGATATCTACTACATATCAGTTTCGTTTTATACTGACATACATTGCTGTATTCATGATTTCTTTTATCCGTTACAATACTAGCACATACGTTTCTCCATGTTGTGTCAAGATCCTTATCAAGAATGACTAGAAATAATTCACCATAGGTTTTATAAGTGTGGACACGGCTTTATAAAACGTAGTTATGTGTCCATGGTTTGTGTGAAAAACAGTTGATACTACTTGTGTAAACTTGTGTAACGAGTAAGTTCAGCCGAGTATTGTCGATCAGCTTTGAACAAAATGATTTATTACCCAAGTTTGGACAAAGATTCATTAACATTCAAATTAATTAGATATACGAATATAATCTATGTGAAAAACAATTGACACTAATCTTGTAACGAACAAGTCTAAGTGTTTATGGTAGCTTGACATTGAACAAAATGATTGTCATCACCAGACCTCAAAGCGATCTGTTCCGATTGGTAAATATCTCTACGTTAAGCGCATTGATTGGTTTATTTGGAATAGTCAGCAACATTATTAACATGCTTGTATTTTACAAGCAGGGATTCACAACAACTGTCAACATTAGCTTCTTTGCCCTGGCTGTTTCTGACCTCTTGTCTCTGGTGACAATCGAATGGTACGACCTATGTCTCAACCCTTACTTTGAGACAGATGCTATTCCGTTCATCCCCAAAGAAGTTCAGTACCTAACGGGAGGTTGGTTTCATGTTTGTCTTGGTCGGGTCACAAGTTGGATCACCGTTTACATCACGGCTGAACGGTGCTTAAGCATAGCTCTGCCTCTGAAAGTCAAACAGATCGTTTCGCTTAGAAAAACCACAATCTTCATGTGCGCCATCTTTGCTGCAAATCTGGTGATGCTTGTACCGGAATATTGCATTGCATATCTAGACTGGAAATTTGTCCCGGAAAGAAACAAAACATTTATTGGTCTTGTTTATCGACACAACAAAGAATATGCCTACGGTTTGGTATTCGCGCTAACATCAACATCAGGAATGCTGTCATTTGTAGCAGTTATAATCCTAACGGCTTTTCTTGCCATCAAGCTGGCGCAACAATCTAGCTGGTATGTTAAGGCGTCTGTCAGAAACGCGAATTCTTCTGACGCTAGGTCCACTCGAGACAGAAAAACTATGAAAATGGTCGTGATCATAGCTTCCATCCTCATCGTCTGCTACATTCCTGGAACAACTGCGTCCGTTGTAACATCCATAGAACACGATTTTATGATTGGAGGGATGTATGAAAACCCTTTCTTTGCCTACTGGTCAGTGGCTTTTGTATGTACGGCCATCAACTCCAGCGTCAATCTGCTATTGTACTACAATATGAGCAGCAAGTTTAGGGAGACGTTTCATCACATCTTTGCGAGGTGCAAAACGTGTCAAAATATTAGAAACAATAACATGTAACTGCAGCTTCTATTTAATCATACTACCTTGTCATTATGTACCAAAGTCCCATCTTCCCTCCCCCTATTCTTCATGTTGTAAAGAAAAGTCTAGAATTGGGCAAGTTGCATGAACAGGCAATTTGTTAAAGGCAACACACAGAGATAATGATGTGCAGACTATTTGTCGCGTGCTTATGGAAAGTAGCTTGGATATTTTCGCCTATCCATCAGTACCAGGGTTCCTCTACCTCGATTTCTATCGAAGATAAAAACAAACGGACTATACAGCTAATCATGTCTTACTAGATTTAAGCAGTTTGCGACGTATATTACATACAGTCAAATATGATATTTACTTAGTAAATTGAATGATAACTTATGTTGATAGATTAGTTTCATTCAGTATATAACAGAGTAGCCTGTAATAGGGGTTAAAGGGCATTGAGGGGCCAGTTGGTGCGCAACGTAAAGGGTTATTGCTGACCGGTGCACGGGTGAGCATCATAGTTAGAGGTAACTAAGGGGGTGTCGTGGGGTGTGACGACAAGCTAGTAACAGAGGAGAAACTGTGATACCATCCGCCAGATGGGTCATATGAATTGGGTTCCATCCGGAATGCTTTATGTTGAGCGGGCTTCGGTTTTGAAGAGTAGATCCTTGTTTTGTCAACTGATTCGAATACTACATTGCCATTTTTGATATGACAACCAATAAACGATGGAAATTGAAGGCTACAGACTTGAGTTGCTTGTATTCAAGATCACCTCTGTACGACACGGCTAACCTTGGCTCCCCTACTCTGCTATAGGGGATAACCAAAATTGGTGCCGTGACCAGGATCCTGAACTGGGTCGCGCAGCAGCTCTACAAATTTGCTGCACGTTTTACGCTTTCTTCGACACCTGTCCAGGGGCAAATACTGCACATCCTATGTTTTTCACGACTCCCGACCAGAAGTGGCAGTTACATTCATTCAGTTGTCGCATCCTGTTAGAAGAGCCCGGCCAGGGTGGCAGCAGTCGTTTGTCGCATCCTGTTAGAAGAGCCCGGCCAGGGGTGGCAGCAGTCGTTTGTCACATCCTGTTAGAAGAGCCCGGCCAGGGGTGGCAGCAGTCGTTTGTCGCATCCTGTTAGAAGAGCCCGGCCAGGGGTGGCAGCAGTCGTTTGTCGCATCCTGTTAGAAGAGCCCGCCCAGGGGTGGCAGCAGTCGTTTGTCGCATCCTGTTGGAAAAGCCCGGCCAGAAGTGGCAGCTGTTAGTTGTCGTCAAAATTGCTGTCGTCGAGAAACACTTACGTGTTGAACTAGAAAGATGGAGCAGCAACAACTGTGACTACTAGGTTTGTAAGGTCTGGTTAGAACTTTGATATAGATTTCGTATTATTGTCATAATAATGGATGTGCAAGATATCTCACTAGGATAGGAGGAATTAGTTTAAAAAGAATAGCGTGAAAACGTAGTAGGGAATATGAAAGGTCTGAGCAGAGATTTGGGACGGGTGACCGTGTGGCTAGAGGAACTGAAAGTAGCAGTCAGTGAGGTGGCAGGTTTTGTGAATGGGCTGCAGAAAAGGCTTAATGCCGGATATAATGGTGTAATAAAGCATAACTGAGGACAGACACAGGTTAATGAAGACAGAAGGCGATATAAACTTATGTAAGAAGCGGTTACGTTGAGCCAGATATGACTGGGGTCAGGAGCGGCGACAATCGAGGCAGGTATGAAAGGTCAGGATGGTACAATTATCAAAGATATAGAAATGTGCCTGAGAGAAATCTGCCAAAGAAACAATGGGGTTGACCCTCTCATAGTGCCACTGCAGGAGAGATGCGTGATGACTGGTTCGAGCAAAGACATTGACGGTATTTAAATTCAGGGTCGAAGGACAGAGTTGAACACATAAATAAGAACTAAAGTACTCCTAAGGTGGTTGCAAATGTTAGGGTTGGACAGGAAAAGAAGATGTTATTGATAAAGAAAATAGACCGGGGGACACATACGCAGACAGCTAATACGAGAGAGAATAGTACTCTGACTCAAATAGATACCATGGAAAAGAAAACCCAGGTACAACCAGCTGGCAAAATAGCAAGAGGAAGTCAAGCCAAGGTAGTAGAAATGTTTAAACCACCTCAGGTGAAATTAGAAAAGGGAGTGACACAGTTAAATTTAAGGACGATAGACAGACAAAGACAAAGGATACAAGGAGGAAAATTAGAAACAGTGCTGCAACAAGTTTGTTAGTAAATGTAGGAGATGATACGACAGATGTGTCAGACTCCTCAGATTGGGGCATTGAATATATCCCTGATCGGAGTACGGAAGGTGGCAGAAATAAGAAAAATGTCAGATGTGCTAGTTCCGACTACAGAGATGTTGCTTCCTCGTCGGCAGTAATATGTAGTGAACAGGCTGGTCAAACTATAATTAGTGCAATCTTCGGAGGACGAAATAGGGAGATATAAGAGATATAGCGAATATAGTGAGCAGACTGACGCGGTAAAGACGCGAACAGCAAATAGAGGTAAAAGAAAGAAAACAGTTAAGAAAAGTAATAGGGAGATAGCAGGAATATAGATTTACCCGACTTGTACAAACGATGAAGCGAGGAAGATCAAATAATATATGATGTTAAGGCTTGAATGCTTTACTGATAGTTACAGATATTAAAAGGGAGGTAGATGAAGAGAGACACTCTTATTAGGAGACAATTTGCTAAGAATAGAGCTTAAAGCTGGAATGAAAATGAGCTCTTTGGTGATAGAACGCGTCGAGAGGTTCTGAGACGTTGGCAAAACGGTTTGTGTGTGTAGCGGGTGTAGATGTATAATGCTTGCCAAAATAATATAGGGTGAATTTGACACTCAGATCTTTCGTATTTAGAGCTGGGTGGCCTCAGATTACCATTCTTGATTATGTTCCAGAATTATACATGTTTAGTTAGTGTGAATTCTGAGTGTCAAAGTTGTATTATTGACAATTGAGGATTGATGAGGAGGATGCACGGTTAGAAAGAGCAGGGGGTATACGTGAGGATTGAAGTATTTTGTAATTGAGGTTGGAGTAATTCGAGTTTGATGCGAGTTGCTGTCTAAAATAGACAAACCGAGTAAGTGGTATATGATGTTGGGGGCTGGTATAGCTCAATGGTGTTATTTTGTGCGGTGAAGAGTGAAAAGCGGTGGAGAATCACAACAAGTGATATATAAATTTAGCGTTGATGTGACACCGTCTTGTGATTTGTCAATTGTAGTACTTAGTATAGAAGAGCGAGCGTAGGGATACGTGAATCAGTTATGGAGTTATGATAGATTGGGAAGTGCTGCTGTTATAGCTTAGGAATAGTGTGAGAAAAGAGACAAGAGGGAAGATGTAGAAAGAATGTTCGATTGTTTTTCCGAGAAAACAAAGTGTTGAGTGTCAGAGTGATCTGCGTGGTTACGCTATAGAGAATTAGAAGGGCAGAGAGTGTCCTTGCGTGCATAGTGTGCATAATGTAGGCAACCTTGTGTTTGGTTGTGGTGATTGGAGAGTGGATGATTTATAATTTGAGACGTCCTCTGTCTGGAATGGCCGGATGGAGTGGGGTGCTCACAGTAAGTGATGTATGCTGGAGTGGTTGACGTAGTGTAGAATTTACACGGAGAGATGTAAGCTTATTATGAATGTTGTTACTAGAGTTAATACGTGTCTGCGTGTTGACTCAGAGGTTTTGAAAGAGGAGTTTAGAAAAATTGAGGCAAGGGAGTAATTGGATTGTGAAAATTCTACGACATGATGACAGATATTAAATTAACGTTTTGTTTGTTGTTTCATGAAGCAGATTCAATATCGTTGGCGGATGTATTCTGAGGTGAGCGTGCCCGATGCGGAGGAATGAGAGAACATAGCGAGGACGTACTCAGTATGTCTCGTCAGAGTGAGGTTTGTTGTGATGGCCGTTGACAAATTGGATAATTGAGTGTTAGCGTGTAAAAGGAATAGGCAGCAGGATATGGTGTGCTGGATTATTTCTGTACGTTTCTAGTGAATGTTCAGAACTTGGTCCATGTGAGTAGCATGAAGAAGTACACATATGAATGACCCCTAATTAATGTGGGATGAGAGGTGAGAAGTTGTTGGAGATTGGTGAGGAAGTGAGTAGTCTGTGTAAAAAACCAGCGGAGCATGAGTGTGTTATGAGTAGATGATTTTGAAAGGTGATGGTTGAATATGCGAATATTTGTTAGTAATGGTGATGAAATAATTGCGGGGTGTTTGCGTCAGGTGGATGAAAGAGTCGGATTGCTAGAATGAGTGGTTGAGGTGAAAGTATAGTAGTTGTTAGTACATGTCCAGAGAAAACTAGATAGACAGAAGAATAGAATGAGAAAGTTTTATTACATAAAGTCTCAATGGGACAATGTAGGGTAAATGTGAGTGTTTTTGGATTTTTTTTTTTAATGATGTGAGGAAGTGTTCTTCTTGCCTTCTCTGGTGGCCACCAGTTCTGTGTCTTTTTATCCTGTGTTGTGTGGGTCGCTTCAGGAAGGTTATGTTGAATTTTTTATCATATTAATGATTAAGGGTGATGTAAGTGTAATAATTTTAATAATGTATACATGTTAATGATGATAGTAGAGTGTAAGAAGTGAGGTCTTAAGCGGATTGCTGTGACCATGGGGAAATGATGACGAAGAAGAAGCATTAATGGTCCATAAGTAGTTGAGTGTTGAGAAGTCTTGTGGGAATAGCGGATAGCTATAATTTCCATGGGTAGTTGAGTAATGTGGTGGGTAATAGCGGATAGCTATAATTTCCATGGGTAGTTGAATAATACTGGATATTAGTCGTCCTTAATTAATGAAGAAAGTAATAGGAGTCGGGAAGACTCCTATGACTGGTTTGATTTTGACTTACAAAAGGTCCCATGATATATTGTTGTATAGAATATGGTAGTTAGTTGTTTTTCGCGTATGTTTTTTAGAATTTAGAGGTTATGTTAGGGGTTGAGTGTTAAAGTTATGAAAAATATAGGTTTCGTTCCAAAGTCTTGGTCATAGGGAAAGTAGACATTTATAACAGAGTAGCCTGTTATAGGGGTTGTATGGCATTGAGGGGCTAGCTGGTGCGCAACGTAAAGATTTATTATTGACAAGTGCACGGTTGAGCATCATGGTTGGAGGTAACTATGGGGGTGTCGTGGGGTGTGACGACAAGCTAGTGACAGAAGAGAAACTGTGATACCATCCGCCAGACCGGTCGTATGAATTGGGTTCCATCCGGAATGCTTTATGTTGAGCGGGACTTCGGTTTTGAAGAGTAGATCCTTGTTTTGTCAACTGATTCGAATACTACATTGCCATTTTTGATATGACAACCAATAAACGATGGAACTTGAAGGCTACAGACTTGAGTTGCTTGTATTCAAGATCACCTCTGTACGACACGGCTAACCTTGGCTCCCCTACTCTGCTATAAGTATTCTACACTTTATGTCTGTATCGAAAGAGAATTGATTCTTGTGATCAGCTTGCAGTGATTAACTCCTCCAAAAAAGACTTACACGATAGTGTCTCTGTGAACGAACATATTATTGGCCGGTATAACAGATTTAAGTATTGTGTCACGTTCATTGGTTGGTTGGTGGGATGAATCGGCTTGTGTGTGTTTTTGTTGATTGAAATTTACCCTTTGGCAAAAGCCCATATTGATTCTCCTTTTCTCTCTGGTACCTTTACCTGTGCAATACTGAACAACCCTTGTACTGATTTAATTCTGGGGTGCTTACCCCAACTAAAACATTGTACGATTGATGAAATAGTTGCATGGGAAAAAGTAAAGGCAACTATTACAACAGCCAAAACAGACACTTCAAAACATCATAACATATTACAAGATGAGACACTACTGATGCTTTCTACAACCAGCACAGATGACACAAACAAACAGAAACTTTTACACCACCAGAAATCTACTCTTAATGTGCCTCCATACTTAAAATTGTTAAAGGTCAAAGCCAGAGTGACCAAAAATGCATCTTGTTTATTTAGACCTAAGAATGGCATTTCAACTACAGGTCATGCTACTGGTAACCATGAACAGGTGTTACCTGAACAACACCGGTTAACTATGCCAAAATATGCACATAAAACACCGGTGATTGGTCATCTTGCATACAACAACACCAGACCAGGGTTTTTCAAGAAGATAAAACTATGTTTTCATAATGTATTTGCGTGTAATGTCTGTCAACAATTGGTACAAAAGTTTAAGGGTAGACATCCTACACCTGAAGTACAACCTTCTATACTGGCTCCCAAGCCATTTGATAGAGGAAGGGTCAGTTCTACCACAAACACACAAACAACGGTGCAAGAACCAGTGATCTTGAACTTGATCAAGACAGATTTAGGCTACTTCCATACCAACGAAATGGCAACGACTATTCAAGGTGGTACATAACCATGGTACATGTTGACTATGAAATATCGATAAACAGACACTTAGAGATATTCCATGTCAACATGCGTAAACTTTACTTTTCAAGACAAGAGACAGAAATAGTGACAGACGAACATATTGCATCCACAGCTAATAATAAGACGACAGACATACACAACGCAACTACACTAGCTAGCGAGACTGGCAAATCCGACAATGTACATACATATAGTGAACTTATAGAATACACATGAATATATCAGAAGACTGATGACTGGACAAAACACTGACTGAAGCTCAGACATGGCTTTAATAGGTTGCGACTCTTCGGTCTCACTGTCAAACCGAGAAAAATCGAATTAGGCCTAACAGAAATTCATCTTGGGTCATGTCATTTTTCAAGATCAACTAAAGACTGACCAGAAAATTAGTACCAAAAGAATGAATCTGACCATGTCTACCAGAAATAATCAGGTCAGAAGCCTTCTGGAATTAGTGAATTACTCAGAAATTCAATATTCCAATGTTTTATAAGTATTTGTAAAATGAAATGTGAAAGATGCATTATTAATTTCTGCATTGTCAAAATTGAAAATTCTTTTTGTAATATTCCAATCCTCCGCTTGCCTAATCCGAGGCTCGTTTATTATTTTAGGACAGATGCCAGCAGTACTAGGCCAATTTGGTGAGAGCATCTCCCACCCGAGCTGCTACGTGAGCCGTAAGATCACACCTGCTGAGTCCAGAGATTGTATATCACAGGTGCAGCACTATGGGTCATCTATGCGGTAGCAAAGCTCCAGCGAGTTCTGACGGAGGTGCGCTGCAATGTCCAGACTGACAACTCCCCGAGTGCGGTCATTCATAGCGTTATGCATCAAAATGACCGGATATACAGGTGGTCACTAATTCTACCATCTGAGGTAATAATACCTGAAATCCCACATAATAATGTAGAGTGATAGTTAGTACATGAATACAGTACAATATGCTATGTAAAATAGGTTACATATACACCCATTGTGTGCTTAAGAGTGTACCAAGTACAACGAACTATCATGTGTCCGTAGACATTAACTTAAGAACTGTGCTACAGAACTTAGATACTACCGTGTGAATCAGGACAGCTCATTTCCAACTAAGCTCCAGTCCGGTGTATCATTTGTGTGAAATGTAGAAAACAGTGTCAGAACAGTGCTTAATTTCAGACACATAAAGACTAAGCTACGACACCAGCGAATCTCTACACGTGCACTACCGATGAACATTATTATGACCGTAAAATGTATTTCAGATACCCAGGCAAATTATGTAGTTATATTGTGCCTATACCAATATTCAAACATGAAGGCAACTACTAACCTGAGAGAACTGAATACTGTGTATATAAACTTAATGTGATATGTAAAATAATAATTTTTTAAAAAATAGTTATAAATAATTAGAGGTAGAATTAGGTAATATAATAGTTCTCATTTATTTTAATAGGATAGTTAGTACAGTAATTAAACCATTTACTTAGCTTAAGAATTAAGTTAAAATATTAGGTTAGACGTAAAAAAAAATAGGTAATTACAAGCTAAAGTAAAATTTTAATAGAAATAGTACCATTTAGAGTGTTACATTTCATTTAGCTTTAGCTTTAGTTAGTTTATTCCATATTAAGGAAAACCATACCATCGATCAAACATTACCAGTAATTACTAATATCATTTTACATACATCATTTACATAATTTAGATTAAGAACATTAATCATATGATTCATTTTCAATCTAACAACAATAGATAGTATAGTATTAGAAAAGTACATAATTTATGTTCACATCATCCAGGTAATTAAGGTACATAAGGCATATCACACTAATTACATTTAAATAGTTACATTACATCCCCTAGATTAGATGAACATAACGAGTAGGATAAACAGATAATATAATTAACATAATAGAACTTAGTTAACACATTAAATACTTAGTTATAAAAGGAGAATAGTCTATTATAATATAAAATATGATACTTTAGGTTAGTGTAACATATTAGATGATGAGATCAAAGGGACAAGCCACCAACCCTGTCTCGCCCGTGTAAATATATTGTAAATACATGACTCGTGCAGCGATTTTCGCACAGTCATTGAGCTCAAATTTCTCAAACTGAGCCAAATCTGTACAGTGTCACTCAACGGTTTTTAAATGATCAGAAGAATTAGTGTGGAAGGATAATAGATGTGTGACAGAGGTAAGGGTGAAAGGAGTATGACAGAAGTGTGAAAGTGAGAATGAATGAAAGATAGACGGGAGAGAATGCAAGCAGTCAGCAAATTCTTCTGCTGCCTGCAACGACTTTTAATATTGGTTTGCACTAATAGTGGTTTTCGCTAGGGAAATTATGTTGTTGTGAATGTGTTGTCTGTGATATAGTTTAGAACTTAGAATACAGTATTTTGGGTCTCATAACAATGGAATGTAGTCACGAATTAGTGTTATACACCTGTTTGTGGCCACATTGAACAAAATTATGGCACTCAAAAAACTAACATACATACACAGATAAGTTAGAAATATAGGGTAGAAGTTAGATTAGTAGATTTATTACATCCAAACACGCAAACAACCAGAAAAACAAACATATAAATTGCATACACTATTTGCAGATCAAAGGCAGATAACTTTGGGGCCAGGGGACATAATAGACAACGAAGAACTAAATTAACAGTGAAATGAAGTCTTACGCGCGGAAGCGAAGAAGGTAAAGCCTGTCGCACACACTCTTGTAGATTGGTTGTTAAATATTATATGGGGGACATGAAGCAATTCATGTGTTGACCCTAATAAAGTCAACTTTGTATGGGTAGTAAGTTAATTTACTATGTGAGGGCAGGTCTTATAAGACAACGGTCCGGTTCAGACATACCTCTGATAAATATAATATAGCATGTGAGAAGGGGCTCACGCCAACCAGGCAAGTTTGTGGCGATTGCCAGTAGCCAAGTGAGGCTTTACTACATTGTGACAATAGTTGTTAAATAGTCTATTGGAAAGCCCAGAGCCAGGTTATCTAGAGTCTTTGACAAAAATTAGAGACACTAATTTTTTGTGTAGAAACCTCCTTGCGTCACAACCAATAAGTGAAAGTTGATGACGCAACACAAGGGGGGCGGGTGTGTGTCAAAGACTCAACCGCATCCCCTACGCCAGGGAGAGCGGTCAAGCCTGGAGGGACCAGAGGAGATACGGTGCCCGAGGCAAGAGCAGGGGAGATGAGGGAATCGTGGAAGGTTAGCCACTCCCTCAGAATACACGCAGGCGGTGTTCAGAGAGTTAGCACTCTAATCACGATACCACCGCACCTCATGAAGCCAGAGCACAGTTGAGTAGACACTCAACAGGCCACGTTTTGCCAGCAGCGTGCGATGTGAGGTAACACGCACGAAGGAGAAGGTCACCCCCGCGGGGTGTGTAACCACGGGAGAGATGTCCGGCAGACGGGAGACTGGACTTGGGGCGTTCACATCGTGTAGAATAACGTTAGGGGTTTTGTGTTCACTCGTAGATAGAGTTAGCATAGGGTTAGCAGTTTGTGTTAGATAATTCTGTGGCTGTATATTGTGTATTGCATTAGCGACTGTTTACCGCTTGTAAGCGAGCCAACGGCAATAAAATGGACCATGCATTTTGCCTCCCACACGACTTGCAAGTTGTCTTGTACGAGTGTGTGAGAAGTACCCGATGATGCCTGTCAGTTAAGTTGTTGACAGTTCCTTTTAGAGGTATTGGGGCGGTTGGTTGTGTGAATGTTTAAATGTCGTTGGCATACTTAGTATCTTAAGCCTGTTAGATTGACATTGAGGTGTTCTAATTCCGAAGATTGACAGTCATCTATTAGGATGAGTAGATTGGCTGTCATCCATTAGGATGAGGCTGCTGTAGAGATTTACTTCCCGACCTAGAACCAAAGTGCTATTTTCGTAGGGACTGTGTTGTGAATCTATACATCTCCTCCTCAAGAGCTGGAATCAAACAAACAAGTGTGGAATACCTATACACCAGTTTCACTTCTATGGGTAGGCATGGCGATTCTTGGAACGTTAAGCAATCATGGGAACCCACTCTATGGATAGGACTCGTCACCGATAGATCCTGCAGTGTCTGGGTCTGTGTTGGTGATAGTTTTGAGCTTGTGACCTCTACGGCCAGCAGCTTTACGATTGTTCGTATTTGTTTCTCCCAGGACCCATAGCATAGAGCCGCAGCATTGCCGTGTCTACCATATAGAATTCACAAGGTTGTGGTTTTTGTGTGTGACAATATGGACCTCCTAGGTCGAACAGAACACCAGGGGTGAAAGGAAATGTCTAGAGAAGTAAAGAGAGAAGTGATTATATTTAACTAGTCACCCCTCCATTGTCAATTCATCTATCAAATATCCATGTTCTAGATAACCTAATGTCAGCACTTTACCCAAAATAACCGGTCTCCCTGGTTAAGGAGTTAACGACGTTGTTCGTAATCCCGTGTATTCACGAGGGGAAAACAGCTGCGCGAGATTCGGCAGCGGATCGCGCTGCGCTAGTAACTTATGGGGTATGTGAGCAAGTTGTTCAGAAAGCATTGGCATTCAACTGAAAGTAAAACGTGCCTAGTACATCAAAAGCAACTGAAAAATGCTGGCGTTTACTGCAACATCCTGTAAGTGATATGCAACATATAAAGAAAATCCCAAAATAACACCATTTACTGTAATTGTACATTGTCTATGTTTACCTTCTTCAACCACTGTATTTACCATGTAATGTAGTTCATTGTAACTTATTACTGCCATGAGAATACCATCAGCATCATTGAAATTATGCACACTATGTTCACCAGCCATGATCGTTGGCATATGTTCTGTAGATCTCAGTATATGTCGACTGTACAATGAAAACAAATCAGGAGACATTACACATATTTGACTTATATTTACCTTCCGTTCACCCCCCCCCCCCCCCCCATGTTTACAAAGAGTATATATGTCATTTAATGCATTTATTTTTGAGGTATTACTGTCACCACTGTGTCATCAATTTTACTACTTATTTATAATATGAACACATTGGCATACTTTCTGTATTGTATTGTTATTATATCGCCACTGCACAATAAAAAATTTAAAAAATCATCAAGTATCTGTTGTTTATTATTCGCAGATATTTTCCCCTCAACTTTTAGTTGTTCTAGTAGTTTGATTACTTTCTCATGTTTCACATTGTAAAATGTTAGTTAGTTAGATAGTTAGTTAGTTAGTTAGTTGGTTAGTTAGTTAGTTAGTTGGTTAGTTGGTTAGTTAGTTAGTTAGTTGGTTAGTTAGTTAGTTAGTCGCGTTTCCAACTTCACGGCAACGGGTCGTCCCTATTATGCTCCGTTCCTGTGCCTGTGAATAGCACACAAAATGTTCCCCACTGCCCAAAGTGAAAAGTGGAAAAGACAAGAGTCTCGACAAATAACAGCCCGCACAGATACACTGTGCATAATGCCGCCACCAGAATGTCAACACAATAGTCCCCCACAAAACACCCAGTTCATTTCTGATGGAATCGGCAGTCATTTTCCCATCTGGATGTTTCCTAGATGTTCACCCACACAGTCCACGAAATACAGTTCATCGTCGATGGCAGTGGCAGTCAATCAGAAGCCCAGCAGCCACGCATTTCTGCATAAGGCAAAAACCGGTCAACTCTGGGACATAGCCATCCGCCATCGCTCCGAACATGCAGCCACGTTCCAAAAGACCTTGGGCAGATTCAAAAGCACTTCACACGAAATCTCACAGCTCACAGTGTCGCGCCACGCACTCAGTAGCATGGTGACGGAACAATGAAGCCTCCTTAGTCGCCTCTTACGACATGCGTGGTAGGCTGCAGTGTTGCTATTCTTTGCTTCCCTTATGGGCCCCGGCAACACTTCTTGCATACTATTATTATACAATAGTAAAGTGTGTGTGTGTGTGTGTGTGTGTGTGTGTGTGTGTGTGTGTGTGTGTGTGTGTGTGTGTGTGTGTATATATATATATATATATATATATATATAAGTAGTCATATAAGCTCCCGTTCCCGTTCCCGACTATCTGTCTCTCTGTCTCTCTGTCTATCTGTCTGTCTGACCCGGCCCGGCTTCGCTCAGCCTCTGGTGGGGAGCATCTCATTTAATTCATATAAGTAGTCATATAAGCTCCCGTTCCCGACTATCTGTCTGTCTGTCTGTCTATCTATTTGACCCGGCGCGGCTTCCCCCAGCTCCTGGCTGGGAGCGTCTCATTAAATTCATATTAAAAAAAATAAAGTAACTTAAGAATGTCCTTCCACATATCATCCAATATTTTTAATGAAAACTGTTTTTAATCACCTACGTCTTTAAACATAAAAAGATGAGTTAGAAAATTTTCACTATTTAAATAGATGCATTATTTTTATGAAAACTTTGAACATGCCTTAAACATTATATCATTGTTTATTAAAACTTATATGCCTGTAAATAACTGTAGACAAAGAGTTTATAAATCTTTGAAAACAATGCAACAATCTATATATAAAATATATAGCAATGTTATTAAAAGTTATGCCCCTTGAAATAACTTTTCTTAAGTTAAGTCCCCTCGCTATATAGAAATGATAATGTAAATTTAAATATTAAATTTTAGTAAGAAAATAGCGGATTGTACACTAACAAACTATGACAGTTGGCTGCACGAGAATGAAAAGAAAACATGTAGAAAATTTCATCTCAATCGGATGGACCGTTCTCGAACGCATAAAGATCGGACATACATACATACATACATCGTCTTTTATATATATATATATATATATATATATATATATATATATATATATATATATATATATATATATATATATATATATAAATGTGTGTGTGTGTGAGTGTGTGTGTGTGTGTGTGTGAGTATGTGTTTGCGAGCTTGCGCGTGTGCGTGTATGAGTGAGTGTGGCGCGACATCGGTGATCTCCATAGTCATGCCTGGTGTTGTTGTCTGGAAAGTCATGTAATCCTATTTCTTGCGACGACAATGTCCAGGTTCAATCCTCAGCGGTGGTAATTTATTGTATTTCACGACAAGTACGGCCGTTGTGTCTATACAGCTTGATTTAATGAGAACCGGATCATTTCCAGAATTGTTTGTGCATTGTCTGTTAAGTGTGTGTGAAGTATCTGTGAAGTGTCTATGAATTTTCTGTGAAGTGTCGGTGAAATGTCTCGTCAAGTGTTTCTGAATTGTCGATGACGTGTCTGTAAAGACAGATGATCAGAAAAGGTAACTGGCCTCCCCACATATATCTTCTGTAACCTAGCATATGTGAAGGCACAACACTTCACATCCCAACGACAGTATCTGCCAGGGTGTTACCTTTTCTATATTTTCCAGTTGCTCCTGAAACAATAATAACCACATATTTGTGAGAATGGCACTTGGCATAATCCAGGCGACATACATTCATGAATTCCTAATTAGTTATACAAAATGTATGTCGGTAGTGCTGTGACAAGTACGCTTGCTTCCCGGCCCAGTGGTTATATAACCGAACCCCCATCGAGGCGCACTTGTTTAAATTGACCTGGGCTCTCAGGTCGACCTAGCCTAAAATGGGTACACGAAACATCGTGGGAAGTAAAGGCGACTATTGTGATATTTACCATAACATTTAGCGAGAGCCAGTTGGTCTATGCAAGGTGTGTAATGACAGCATATACCCAGATCTCTTCAAGGAGTGTACAAATGCGTTTTACTCACTTAATTTATTCTTATTGATATATCTGAAAAGAAAATAATAGTGGAAACAATTGTGCGTATAATATACATGATTATTACAACTGGGAGAGCGCTAGTAGTTTCTTGATAAGTGTTTTTTATCATGTGTTATATTTCTGTACAGAAAGATTACACGCTCTGCATTGTAGAACAGAGGAGGTATCTGACGAGACAGTATTCTTGTTCTTTGGGTGCCCTGTTTGGAGAAGACATCGGCGAATCAATTCCCCATTACCGTAATGTGTATTTTGATGGCATTAATGCTGCATACATTATTTGTTCTCCAACTGTTTAATGGTTTCACAAACGTCTTTCTCTGTCATTCTCAGCCTATCCTGCCAAATATTGCCCCACACAATGTTTTACTTTACCTGTTCTGTGGCACGCCTTATAAATAACATTTATGTTTTCCTTTTGATTTTGATTTGTAGTGTTGTAACACATGCAGCGTTTATTACCTTAGTCTTTGGTTTCTTCTCTGTCTTCTGTAATTTTAAAATTCTTCTAAAATACCACACATCTATTCTCCGAGATCTGCAACATTGAATTACTCATTGTACAACATTCGAAAATTACTCATTGTCCAACATTCGCTTCAATAACGAAGAACAGACGAAGTACAACTTGTCAATAAAAGATGTTTATCTTTGTCGTGATGTTTATGCCTCCCATAGTGTTGCTCGTTGCTAAACTATTAAACCTGGAACTGCAAATACTTCACCACAATGTTGTCCATTAAACTGAATTTAATCAACTAAAGCTCCATGCAAGTATGCACTAGTACCTAACAATGTCTACGTTAGTAACCTATTAACATATCATTTAGAATCCGCTCTTTGTATGTTGGTATGAAGAGCTGGCGGAACGTCTCCCTGTACTTGGTGCTCATATTGTAGTACAGAAGCATGTTGATGCTGGAGTTGATGGCGCTGCAGAATAAACACAGTGACCAGATATCGAAGAAAATATTGTTATACTTCCCTGAAAGAATAAATTCTGGTTCGAGCACTGTTACAAGAGAGGCAATAGTTCCTGGAGTGTAAGCAATAATCAGAATAGTTGCTATCACAACGACCATCTTACTGTCTTCTTGTCCCTGACAGCTCTTGCCTCTGAATGTGCATTGTTGGAGGCTGTATTGATAAGCCAGCTGGACTTCTGGGTCAGTTTGATGGTAAGGAAAGTGGTCAGCATTATGACTGCTATAAACGACAACATTCCTGATATTGACGTCAGTGTATAAACTAAACCATCGGCTTCCTTTCTAAAACTTCTGTACACAAGCCCAATTAAAGTCTTGTTTCTTGACGGTACAAACTTCCAGTCTAAATAAGCAATACAGTATTCAGGGAATAAGTGTTACAAGATTTATAGCAAAGATAGCGCACATAACGACTTTCGTTCTTCCTGGAGAAACTATCTGTTTGACTTTCAGAGGTAGAGCAACGCTCAAGCACCTTTCAGCCGTGATGTAAACAGTGATCCAGCTAGTGATCCGACCAAAGCAAACATGAAACCAGCCTACAATTAGATACTGAAATTCTGTTCCAACAAATGGAATATTGTCTCTTTCCATAAAAGGATTCACGCAAATGTTATAGCACTCATATGTTACCAGACACAAGAGGTCAGACAAGGCCAAGGCAAAAAAGCTGATGTTGACAGTTGCTGCGAATCCTTGTTTACGAAACACGATCATGTTAATGATGTTGCTATAGATTCCGAATAGAGCAACCAAAGCGCCCAAAACGACGTTGTTAACCAATCGGAAAATGTTGCTCTCTTTTGTAGTGGTCAAGTCATATGTGCTTAGAATATATCGTCATATCCATTTCTTGAAGTTTGTAATAAAATGCGAACTGACTGTCTTCAGTAGTCACATTGAGCCTTTTAAAGCCATGAGTTTCAGCAGTCTTCGTCAGAATCTGTAAAATGATAACTGTTGAAAATTCCATACCTTACTTGATTGATATGTTTATGAATCGAACATGCTTCTGAAAATATATTCCCCCCCCCCCACCCCCCCAAAAAAACACACATGTAAAATTATAATTATAATCTTACAGACATAATAAACACATAATTGTTGTCTATTGATTAATTTTGTCTGTATGTAATAGAATTATTCTTCTGTATGTCCGCATTTCCAGGACCTCACAGTCATGCTTTTGTCATTATTCGGTGCCTTATATTCTTCTTCTTCGTAACTCTTCTGAGAGGAATGTAAACAATATAAAATGACACAAAGTAGTGCAGCTTTACATAACAGAGTTAAGACACATACAGAACGTTGCGGCGATTAGCCTTCATCAGCAAACAAACACATTCACAAACACAACATACAGTCAAGGAGATATCCTGTGACTACATCAGAAAGTGACGACAGGGCGAGAAGAACAAAAGCAAGGAAAAGTGGAAGCAATGAAGAGAAAATGAGAATTGGAAAAAAACATTTTAATAGAAAAGAATGTTGGTTGAAGAAAATGTTTAATTTATAAAAATGTTAATGGAGAAAACGTTAGTACTCAACTCGCCTTACGGATCTGTAAATGACTAAGAAAATTCCCGATGGATTCTGATACCTGGTGACGGGTGTTACGGTTCAGTGAGCACATAGAAGGAAGGGGGCGGGACAGAAGGACGTTGACTGGTCTGGTAAGGCTGAGGGTGGTACTAACCAAGACCCCATTGTGTTGTTTATAGGGGCGAGTCTTAAAGTCTGGGTGGACTGATATGCGTGAACGCAGCATACCTACATAGACACACTTCAACAGACAAAATGCTTGTGTATGTGGGCATGTGCAAAGTACATGTAAGAAGAGAGAGAGAGAGAGAGAGAGAGAGAGAGAGAGAGAGAGAGAGAGAGAGAGGGAGAGGGAGAGAGAGAGAGAGAGAGAGGGAAAGTGTCTGTGATATACCACATGAGGTATGTGGAGTACGTCGGTCTACACGTACGACGTTCCACTCATACTGTACTCTATGAGACAGTCAGTATGGTTGGTTGTTATACAACTTATTCAAGGATCTACTCACCCAGTGCTTGAGTTATTGGGGCTGTATATGATCCAACCACTGGTAATAGACGTGAAGTAGGTAGGCACAGAGAAGCAAGATGTAAGGAGAGAGAGAGAGAGAGAGAGAGAGAGAGAGAGAGAGAGAGGAGAGAGAGAGAGGGAGAGAGAAAGAGATAGCGAGAGAGAGAGAGAGGTTGCAAAGCTGTCTGCGAAATACCGCATGAGGAATGCGGATAGGTCAGTCTACACCTACGAGGCTTCACTCGTACTGTTCCCTATGAACTAGAGCCAGTAAGGTTAATAGTTATATACCGTATTTGACAACCAAAATCGCCCCGTGCTTGTTTTATAGGGGCTGTGTAAGACCCAACAACTGGTAATACACATGGCGTAGGTAGGCACAGAGAAGCAAGATAATGAGGAGAGAGAGAGAGAGAGAGAGAGAGAGAAGAGAGAGAGAGAGAGAGAGAGAGAGAGAGAAAGAGAGGGGGACAGAGAGAGAGAGAGAGAGAGTAAAAAATTATCTATAAAATAAAATAAAAGAGGTTGGAAAACTGCCTGTGACATACCACATGAGGTATGCGGAGTGGGTAGGTCTACAAATACGAGGCTTCACTCATACTGTTCCCTATGAAATAGAGGCAGTGTGGTTGATGGTTGTACAACGTATTTGAGGATCAAATCACCCAGTGGTTGTGTTAAAATCAGACCACCAGCAGTATAGTTGGAATATGTAGGCAACGAGAAGCAAGATGGAAGAGAGAGAGAGAGAGAGAGAGAGAGAGAGAGAGAGAGAGAGAGAGAGAGAGAGAGAGAGAGAGAGAGAGAGAGAGAGAGAGAGAGAGAGAGAGAGAGAGATTGGAAGAATGCCCACGACACGCCCCCGATGTATGCGGAGTCGGTCGGTCTGTAAATACGAGGCTTCACTCATACTGTTCCCTATGAAATAGAGCCAGTAAAGTTGATTGTTATACAACGTATTTGAGGATCAAATCACCCAGTGGTTGTGTTAAAATCAGACCACCAGCAATATAGTTGGAATATGTAGGCACCGAGAAGCAAGATGGAAGAGAGAGAGAGAGAGAGAGAGAGAGAGAGAGAGAGAGAGAGAGAGAGAGAGAGAGAGAGAAGAGAGAGAGAGAGAGAGAGAGAAAGAAAGAGAGAGAGAGAGAAGAGAAGAGAGAGAGAGAGAAAGAAAGAGAGAGAAAGAGAGAGAAAGAAAGAAAGAGAGAGAGAGAGATTGGAAGAATGCCCACGACACGCCCCTGATGTATGCAGGGTCGGTCGGTCTACAAATACGAGGCTTCACTCATACTGTTCCCTATGATCACACCGCCTTCTGCACCTCAAAGGTCGGCGTGCCCGACTTCAGAGTGCATTTGTTTAAGGATTGCTTCCTCAAATTGATTCCATCTAACGTAATCATTCACTAGAGGAGTATTATCTCCACTGAATAAAATTACACCGGACTTTCTTCCAGAGTGAAATAATTACTCGTAAAAATGTTTCTCTATTGGTGATGTTTCCATTGCTGTATTCGGGGTACTGCATTGTGAGGCATATAACTCTTCTATAGTGTCCAGCGGTAGTGTCTATCGTGTCCCGAACACGGCTTATTTGTGTAGCACACATTGAAGGTTCACTTTACAAGGCGTTGATATATGGATATTCAGACTTGTTCACCGCTCCAGTCTTTCGAGTACATGGTAATGTTGTCTAGAACGCCATAACTGCTATCTCATCGTGTAGGTTAGCCAGTCAGCCAAGTCTTTTGCTCGTGGTGTGGCAACCGCAATGCACAAGCATTATCCATAGAGATAGGTAAAGAGATGAGACCAAATATGACAAAGGAACAAACAAACGAACAAAAGAATGAACTTTATTAATTAGTACATTGCTGCCACTCATAATGAGTGTCGTCAGTTCACGCCCTATACTTTACCAACCAACTGGCATTTAAAAAAAAACAACAACAACAACAACACTAAACGCATCGAATACCAGAAGAATAACAGAAGAGTAATATTACGGTGGGAACTGACATATTGTGGCATACCAAGAAACGTGAGAACAAACACGTTGTCAAATGAGGGGACAACACACGAACATACGAATCATTCTATAATATTCAATGAAAAGAGGACCAACATCTTGGCCGTTAAGAAGGAAGCGCACAACAGAGACATTAACAGCTATATTCGTCGTGCAAAACAGGCAATAATCATGTTCCGTATCTGAACAGTAAACAGCAGAGTAGACAATCTTTTACGAAGACTCAAAACGGTTCTGTCACCATTGTGTACACGTGAACAAACTACTCAGACAGCTGAACAGATCCTTAAAGATTGACACATTATGACTAAATTGCTGTATCATGTATGGTCACTACATACGCACATTAGCGCGCAGCTGTTTGGAAGCCATCACGAACTCCATATAAAAAGCTAAATGCATCCTAGTACTCCTTGTGTAAACATTATAAACAAGAATCTGAAGAAACATGAAGAAAAAGAAATATAAGGTAAGAAATATGACATAAGCCTGGGTCATTGACATTGAGTTGAGTGACCGGGCATGAGGAAGAATGGAGATGAGAGTGGGAGACAGTAAAGTGACTGACCTGGCTATGAGAAAACAGCCAGTCCTGAGAAATAAAATAATGGGAAGGGTGAGCGTGGACCCCAGGGGATGGGGAAAGGACAGGTTAGCTTTGTGTGAAGTCAAGGGACTTCAGGGCAGTTGATGTGTAGATGCCGAACTGATCGGTAGTCTAAGGAGAAGCGGAGTTAGAGATCTCCGTGTTGTGTTGTTCTCCGAGTTATGAAGACAGGCCTGAACCAGAGTGGGTTCTATAGGGAGTGAGGGCCTAAAACCCAGAGTGGGTTATATAGTTGAGCAGTGGCTCCGACCCAATGTGTGGGTTGTATTGTAGGATTTCCAGCCGTGGATAGTAGCTGGATTACCTGTCTTGTGGATGTGATAAGAAGCAGGCCGTGAGAAGGCATTGATGTGTGCTGGTTAAATTGTGAGGAGGATATTTATATTCTATGGATTACATTGTTTCTGGATATATATATATATATATATGTTCCGTCTGTTCGTCTTATTTCTGGAATAAATGATTATGTGCGCCAACTCAATCTTGTTTCATGACTGGTGAAGGTGCACTTCTGGGGTGAGTTGGATTAAGAGACAGTTAGATAGCTCAATTGACACACCATGAACATCGTTACCTAGACAACGACCATCACACGACAATATCAAGCAAAGATCATCAAGAACATTGATATTATCATCAAGAACGACGTGTGACAATCTGGGAGCTCGTCGCTTAGTAAGGAGTATCTGAGGGCTACGTCTAATCAAGAACATTATAGACAGTGTTGTCATTCTGAGATATTTGTGGGCTCTTCGCGGAGAGAGGGTGGACAGCGGAGTGTGTCCACCGTATAAACACTGAGTTTTTCTCCGTGCGGGAACTGGCTACAGACAGTTCACGTCATGTCCACTACAGGTGAATTGGAACCAACCATATCGCTAAAGCGAGTGGGGGTGTCAGAGAATTAACGCAGCACAAAAGTATGCACGGCGAGACGGGCTGCACATTATCGCTGTCGGTGATAAAGACACGCCATACAGACTAACCGGGAGAGTCCATTACGGTGACAGGTAAATTTGATACCAGGCAGTAGTGCTGAAACTAGCAGACGCGGCAATAAAAGACCAGTGTTGAATCCAGAGTGGCGAGGGCAGCGTGTGTGTGTGTAGGACATCGCTGGCGGTGATAATGACAGGATTGGGAACCAAAGATATTTGACAGGTGTGTGTGGTGAGGGAATGCACCGTGTGGTCGCTTTTTGACTGGTCAAGATTTGTCGACGCCGTTAAAAGATGAGGCGGAGTTAAGAGACAGTGCAGGTGGAAATTGTGAGTCTCCACGGACAATTCGGGTCAGCACTGTTTACGAGAACATTGAACTCCCGGGAAGGGGAGAGTTAATGAATGTGTAGAATACACTGAGAAAATTGACATTTCTGAATCACCGGGAGGGGTGACAAAAGTGGGTGGAAAGAACCCTACCGCCAGAGTTGGGGCGGGTTAATGGTGTAATGTGTATTTCCACGGAGTTACCAGAGCAGCCGGGCGGGGCTGAGAGGTTGGGTGCAAAGTTTTTTTTGTATGACGGAAAAGTGTCCGGTCATTTTACAGACAGTCAGTGTGGATTATTGTGACAAAGAAGACCGAGGTACTGACTTGAGGTGTCCGGCAAGGTCAAGGTTGGGGACAGTGGAAAGTTACTGGGATTTTCCACAGGAGATCTGTATAAACAACGTGTTTATGAACGAAAACCAGACTTTATGTGTCGTCTTTGTTGAACTGTTCTACTACTGTCATCATTATTCTGTTATGAGCGAACAATTTTAACGTGTCATCACCGCACACAAAGGGTGCATACAGTTGCCAAAAAGAACTGACGGTACAGGGTTATAGCACTGGGCATTTGCGGCCAATTTTTCCTTTGAAATTTCTTTGAAGTTTCCTTCTTTCATCGGCAATCCAGAACATTTTGGGATAATTACCATCATCTTCAATTCGTACGACAATCGAAAGAACACTTTGGATTATTACTGTGGTGCCACCACGTACAGAGAAAGTACAATAACGTTACGGACTGTGTCGAGACAGAACAGTTTGGATATCACTATCATCTTCAAATTTTGTCGACAGTTGGAACTTGTGATCACCACGTGAATTCAATAACCACTCAACAAAACAAGAAGTCGGTTTGAAATCTAGCGTCGTAGACATTTCCAGCGGATTGCGAATAACTATTAACACGAACAAAATAAGAAACTTTTGGCGACGGATTAATAGGCACATATTGTCGGGCCAAACCAGTTACACATTATTTTTTTTTGCTCCCATCGTCATATTTATTGTTGTCGGTTGTTACGAAATTATTTGTATGTGGTCCAGTGTTTGTCAAGAGTAGGGGATTTTTGTGTTGCTTCTCGAAGGCCGGGAAGGCGGGGCGAAAATTTATTTTTCTTACGTGGCTACGATAGTGTGTTTGGGAAGTAAAATCGTTAAGTGAGGTTTACGTGTCGTGCAGTGGCATTGGAATAGTCTTAACCAATATCTAGAGCCGAGTTGTCTGACGTCAGATTTGTGTATATGTGATGCTATAAATTGTTTTCGTTTCTCTTTCTTTTCATAATATTTGCATATGATATTTGCTGTGTTCGGATATATGGTATTATTGTGAACTTTTGTCGTATCTACTATCTAGTGGTATCTGAGTCAGTTTATATTTTGCGCGCACTGTGGGTGTCCCTACACAAGCTTGTGGTTGTTACTGTGGTTTATTTCTATGTGATCATCGTCTCCGTGTACTCAGCTTGTGAAGTCTAGCGTTGGATAGTCATCACTTAGTGTTATCATCCATTTGTTTGTATATGTATTTATATGTATGTTTAACAATATTTCCAGGGACTTCATGAACTTGTGGTCATAGATATATAGATATAAGGGAGTATAGGTGATACTTCCCCCCTCACTACCTAGTGCTTATAGAGTGACTGGGTGAGTACAGAGTGATATTTTAGCACTACGAATTTACGTACACAGGGAGTGCTGGCGTACGTAGGGAAGTGACACAGACTAGCAGCAGAGTCTGTACATTTATAGTTGGCTGATTGACAGCAACGTGTCCACAAGTACAAGATGCCTACTTTAATGGAATATATTGAAGCAGGTGAACGAATAGGCCTGAAAGGTAAAGAGTTACAGGAGTATGCAGAAGCAAAAGAACAAAAGCAGACGGAAAGAGAGGAGAGGCATAATGAACGCGAGGCAAAGCGTCTACAGGAAGAGAAAGAGACCCAAGTAAAGTTAGCTGAAATAGAAAACAAGCGTCTACAGGAAGAGACACAAATGAAAATGGAAATTGAGAAAGAGAAGATTAAGATGGAAGCTGAAATTGCTTTCAGAAAATTAGAAATATCAAAAGGTCAAAGTGAGGAAAGCAGAAGACCTTCACAGTCATCACAGAGATTAAAACTGCCATACTTTACGGACCGAGACAACCTTGAATCTTATTTGGACAGATTTCAAGCAAGTGCGAAAACTTTAGGCATCCCAGAAAACGAGTATGCGATACGACTTGGCTAGTTTCTTACGGGCAAGGCACTAGACACCATGTTCAATTTACCTGTAGAAGAAAGGAACAACTACAATATCTTACGTCAACGTTTGCTCACAAAGTTCCAACTCACTGAGCATGGATATAGAACAAAGTTTAGACAGTTAGTGCCGGAGACACATCAAGATTTCACAGACTTTGTTAACACAGTAAAGAATACATTTAACAAATGGATGGAGCTCGCAGAAGTAGGGAAAGATTTTAATAAATTAGTAGATCTTAGTGTTAAGAGACAAGTAGTATCTTCATGTAATTACTAATTTAGTGGCGTTCTTAGAGGAACGGAAGCCAAAGGACATAGACACAATGTCTCAGTTAGGGCAAAACTATATGACTGCACATCCTAACAGTATCTATTGGGAAACTAATGAGTGAGGAAATAGTCTGTGCAGCGTACACTAAACAGGACCAGAATCCAGTCATCAGACCAAGGGCGAAAAGTGTGGATTCAGCACAGAAAGGTGAGCAGCAAGAACTTCAAGATAATGGTTTCCGAGGAAACAATGTTGGTAGAGTAGGACGGTACCCATATAGAAGAGGGAACTTCCAGAGACGTCCAAATTATGCCGGATGTTGGAATTGTGGGAGCTGGAGACACAAGGCAGCGACAGTGTGACGTGCAAGCCATCCAGATGGACCAACAGTAACAACAAGGAAAGGGAGATCATCTGTTTCAAATGTGGTAAGAATGGGCATATCAGCCATCAATGTAGGATGAGAGAAACAGAGCACTCAAATGCAGCGCAAGTAATTGAGACGCTGAACAATGAAGATTGTAGTGGGTGCAAACCTCTTTTTGAAAAAGACAGTCAGCCAGTCCTAATATGTGGTCATACAGTGAAAGCAGGATCAGCAGTACATGAAGGAGGAAGTCTGAAGATGCATCATGGGTTCGTTAATGATAGGCCAGCGTTAACAATTAGGGATTCCGGATGTACGTCTATCGGAGTGAGGAGAAGTTTAATAGATACCTCGGATTATACAGGGAAAAAGATTAGATGCATAACATTCAACGGCACAGTAGAGTTCTATCCATTAGCCATAATAACAGTAAAACACCATATATCACTGGAAGAGATGACAGCGTGTGTTTTAGACTCACCAGTGGCTGATTTGATCATAGGAAAATGTTATAGGAGTTAAAGATTGTACAGAAGAGGAAGTAGTTATTGGGACCGAAATATAGTGTAAGCAGTAATGAGGTTAGTTACCACAAGAGAACCTAAATTAGAGAGTATAGCTGAGGTAGAAGAGGCACTTGAAGTAGACACAGGAACTCAGGACAAGGATAGTACAGCTGAGCAGAGGAGAATGGATCCCAAATATAGTGCTAGTGAATCCCAGAGACAAGATACTACCCTGAACAAATGTTCCCAAGGGTGTAGGAGAGTAGAACATAGGCAGTCAAAGAAAGGTAGATGGTGTTTCGAGAGGAAGAACAATGTTCTCACTCGCAGGTTTTCAGATAGTGCAGAACTGCACGTGGGCAAGTAGCAGTACCTATAGCACATAGAGACCGATATACTAGAACAGCTCAGGATAGTGCATGTGCAGGGCACATAGGCATACGGCGTATGCAGCAGAAAGCAAAGTGCCAGATACATGGGCCGAGATTGAATAAAGAGTTCAGACTAAACAGAGACTCAAGTGTAATCGGTGCAATATGCAGATAGGAAAGTTGATTTAGGTCTAAAGAGTGTTCGCGACAGTACTGACCCAGGGCGAGGGATAGCAAACGGATGTTGTAATTGTAGAGGTACCATGGGTCATGGGTACATGAAAGGTAGACACAGCATCGACAGGAATCAGAGGTGGGTTGATGCAAGAACAGAACCACCCGATATAGGGTCGGTACACAAATAGTATTGTGAGGTCGTGAAGTAGTAAGAGACCTGTGGGTATATAAGTATAATGCTTTCCTATGATGTATTATTATTATTATGTGATGTATTAGTTCATGCAGTGATACACAAGATAGACAGTTGTTTGTATTTATGTGGGGGGGGGGAATATGGGAGTGTACTATGAGCATTTGGTGTATTATTTAGGGTGGTAGCTGGAGTAAGGTGCAGCCATACTTAGGGCTACCCAGGCTATATGTCTGGGTCACATGTTTAGTAAGTTTTAGTCTCCCAATATTTGAAAACGAAGTTTTATTTTAAGAGGGAGGTGATGACATAAGCCTGGGTCATTGACATTGAGTTGAGTGACCGGGCATGAGGAAGAATGGAGATGAGAGTGGGAGACAGTAAAGTGACTGACCTGGCTATGAGAAAACAGCCAGTCCTGAGAAATAAAATAATGGGAAGGGTGAAGCGTGGACCCCAGGGGATGGGGAAAGGACAGGTTAGCTTTGTGTGAAGTCAAGGGACTTCAGGGAGTTGATGTGTAGATGCCGAACGGATCGGTAGTCTAAGGAGAAGCGGAGTTAGAGATCTCCGTGTTGTGTTGTTCTCCGAGTTATGAAGACAGCCTGAACCAGAGTGGGTTCTATAGGGAGTGAGGGCCTAAACCCAGAGTGGGTTTATATAGTTGAGCAGTGGCTCCGACCCAATGTGTGGTTGTATTGTAGGATTTCCAGCCGTGGATAGTACTGGATTACCTGTCTTGTGGATGATGATAAGAAGCAGGCCGTGAGAAGGCATTGATGTGTGCTGGTTAAATTGTGAGGAGGATATTTATATTCTATGGATTACATTGTTTCTGGATATATATATATATATAATTAATATATTATATATATATATATTTATATATATTATATATATATATATATATATATAGATATATATATATATATTCTCTTCTTCTCGCATTCCGAGCCATTGAGGTTCTCTTGCTGCAAATACATCTGTCTCCATTTCGTCTCTCTGGTGGACCTTCTCTTGCAGTCGTTGATTCCAAGTGCTTGTAGGTCTGTATGTATATTATTATATAACATATATATATATATATGTTACGTCTGTCCGTCTTATTTCTGGAATACATGATTATGTGCGCCAACTCAATCTTGTTTCATGACTGGTGAAGGTGCACTTCTGGGGTGAGTTGGATTAAGAGACAGTTAGATAGCTCAATTGACACACCATGAACATCGTTACCTAGACAACGACCATCACACGACAATATCAAGCAAAGATCATCAAGAACATTGATATTATCATCAAGAACGACGTGTGACAAAATATAATCCTTCTACTTTCCTGCCCAATTCAATTTCGGTACCACATTATTTACACCTGTTATTTTTTTCCCTAAACCTGCGACTGGCCTAGCAAGTCGGCAGGGGATCTTCAAACCGCTCGTAGAAAAAATAAGAAGTATAAACGGACTGACCCAAACGGATATCTCTGGCAATGTTAATGGACTACGAGATAGATCAGGGACTCAAAAAATATGCACAATAAACGTCTGTGGTTTCAATAGTAAAGAAGAAGAGCTTATAGAAACAATGGAAGAGAGGAAAATTAGACTGATGGGAATAGCGGACACCAGGACAAAGGGGAAAGGATTAAAGGAGCTCCACCATAGTTACACGTTTGTCTACTCTGGAGCAGAACAGCAAGAAAGGGCAAGACACGGTGTGGGAATAGTCATCGAACCACGGCTAGCAAGAGGAATACTAGAAATAAAATATATATCAGAAAGAATCATAACAGTGAGAATAAAAGAACAAACAATTACAACATATGTACAAACATATGCACCATGTAATACAAACAAAAATGAGCATGAATGATAGGAATTCTACGAAGACATCCATGAAGTGCTAAATAAAATAGATAAGCAGGATAACATCATAGTTATGGGAGACTTCAATGCAAGACTAGGACATAACAGAGTGGGCATAGGAAAACATCTGGGAGCATTTGGAGATCAGGATAATGAAAGGAATGATAACGGAAGTAGACTGATAGAGCTGTGCAGCCAGTACGACCTCTACATAACAAACACATTCTATAAACATAAAGACTCACAAGTATACACCTGGTATAAATGGAACAAACTAGATACTAAAACCAAATTGATTTTCTATTAACAAGAAATAACAGAAAGAGAAATATATTAGATGCAAGGGCAGTGCCCAGTTTAAGTATAAACACAGATCATAAAGCAGTCGTTGCCACAATAAGAACCATCAGAAGAAAAAAGCAAAGAGCAGGAAAATACATGCCACGGGAATCAGTAAATTTAAGAAACCTTAAAGACGAGGCAGTAAGGAGAAAATTATGAGAAAGAACTAACTTGAAATCTTTGTAAAATTACCCATAGAAAGAAAGACAGTAGAAGATGAATGAGAGATGTTCAAATCAAGTATTTTAAATACTGCAAAAATGACATTTGGAACCACGAAAAAAACGCAAAAGACGGATAAAGAAAATAACAAGTTGGTCGAACGCAGAGGTAAAGAAAGCAGTAAAATACAAAAAGGAAAATAAATATAAAAAGTGGTTGAAGAGCAAACAGGAATGTGATTACATAGAGTATAGACTAACAAGAAGACATGTGAATAGAATAGTAAAGAGGGAAAAACAAAAAGACTGGGAAGAGTATGGGGACACCCTATATAAAATCTACAAGGAGGCAAATAGAAACTTCTGCAAAAAGATAAGTGCAATGCGAACCAGAGGAGAACCCTTTGACCCAACTGAAATAATTAACAGCGAATATGGAGAACCAATAAGTGAACAAACACAAATCCTAATAAGATGGAAGCAGTATTTCGACAACTTCTCAACATCCCGTCAGATGTCACAGGAATTAAAGAAACCTACATGCTACTGAAGAACTAGAACCAGACATACTAAAAGAAGAAATTGTAGAAGCCATCAGATTAGCCCCATTGTCACGGGGACAAGATGAAATACTAAATGAACTAATTAAAGCAGCAAGAGAAGTAGGAACAGCATGGCTACATAGACTATTTAACTATTTTTGGGTAGAACAACAGACACCACGAGACTGGGAAACGCCATAATTATCCCAATTTGGAAAAACAAAGGCAGCAAAAGAGATTGCACACAATACAGAGACATTTCACTGTTGAGTCATACTGGGAAAATATTTGGTAAAATTCTTGAGAAAATATTACGAACAACTATAGAACCCCAGCTAAGTGAAATGCAACCTGGAGTTAGGAAAAGCAAAGGATGCACAGATGCCATTTTTGCTCTTAGACATCTTATAGAATTATCGAATTCAATGAAACACTCTATTTATCCTTTGTCGACCAAAAAAAAGGCATTTGATAGAGTAGATAGAAACAAGCTGTGGGAAATTCTTAAACAATATGGAGTGAGTACGCATCTAACAAACTTATGTAGAAGCTTATACAACAACAGTGAATGCATAGTGAGGGCAACTGGAGGACACTCAGAACCCTTCACCATAAGATCTGGAGTTGTGTCCTGTCCCCTCTCTTGTGTCTAACATATATAGACAACATATGTAAAGAAACCAGCCAAACAGAGACCGCAAGAATACCGCATGACGAGAACACAGGAGAAGAACCATCTGCAAATCTAACCATTAGAGAACTGTTTGCGGACGACCAGGCACTAATAGCAAAATCGGATGCTGAATTAAGAGACCACATGAATAGTCTAAATGAAATGTGTAGGGAACATAACATGAAAATTAGCACACGCAAAACAGAGGTAATGACTATAACTAAAGAAGTAAAAACAACAACAATTCACCTAAACGAACATCCATTGAAACAAATAACGAGTTTCAAGTACCTTGGAAGTAAAATATCATCAAATGGCAGATCAGAAGACGAGATCGAAAATAGATGCAATAAGGCAAACCAACTTATTGGACAAATGGCACCAATACTAAAGAACAAACATGTATCAATAACTACTAAGAAATCACTTTACAACACAATCTGTCTACCAACTCTATGCTACCAATGCCAAACCTGGACAATGACAGATAAAGAGAAAAAGAAATCACAACAGAAATTAGAATCCTGAGAAGAATACTCAACGTATCAAGAAGAGATAAGATCATAAATTAAGAAATCGGGACTAAAGTGAGGGTTAAAGCAGCACTAAATTTTATTAGAAAACAGAAAGCCAAATGGTTTGGTCATGCAGGTAGGTTACGATTCAACAGCATACCACAACAAGCAATGGTGTGCAGACCAGATGGAAACAGAGGTAGAGGCCGAACACGTAAACGTTGGATGGAGGGAATAGCAGAGTCCATGGGAATATCGATACATGAAGCCCATACTCTGGCACTCTCACGATGTTTATACTTCACCTCGACATCGCAAGGTACAAGAGGAACATGATGAGATGAGATGAGATTATTTACAACATCCCTCTGTAAATTCTGTCTTTACTTATATTACATACACATTGCATCCACTCCCATAAAAATCTGGATACGCCATGTGTCGTCACCGGAATTGAGGTGCGGTACTGTAAAACTAGTTTGTTAGCGTGAATTCACTAGATTTTCGCCAAAACGTCACAGGAATTGTCGCCGCTTTCCATGATTTAGGTTGCCTTTGGGCCTATCAACGGCATATTCCTTGGTGGGGGTAAATATAAGACGACAGGAAACATTTCATAACGATGCAACAGACAGTTTTCAAAATAATTGATCGTGAATGAAAGCATTCATTTCTGGACAGACAATAGTCGTGAAAGTACATGATGAGGCAGATGCGAAAGATCAATAGTTTTCGGGCTGGTTGTGATGAGAGTGATAATCTGCAAAGAACCTTCGTTACGATGATAAAAATAATGATGACAATGACCGTGTATAATTTCTTGACAGAAAAGAAGGGATAAACTCGTGCTCTAGCAGTGATTGAATTGTCTGTATCTCCATCACCTACCAAAAAGAAGGAAAAAGAAATTCAATTTATCTCGTATATCAACAAGTGAATGGCCATGGGCGAATTATATGTCAGTGAGAATATACTATAGAGGCAGGTCCATTTTATATTATATCCTAATCCGCGAACGATGGGCCTCAAACTCAATGATTTAAAGGACATCTGAGAATTCAGTGGCTGAAATTACATGGCAAGACTACCGAGATGGCCTATTACTGGCTTTATAAAAACGGCAGCGATCCATGGATCTCGGAGACTCATAGGAGTCGTCACTGGAGATAGAGGTCGTGTTTTATGCGATTCTTTCGGCATACCGCTCTGCGGAAAGAGACAGAGACGTATGGGATAGAACCTGGTACAGTGAAGTCGAACCTACAGCCTTTTAAATCTTGGAAATTTACTTCAGCAGTATCTACCATATGTTTATCTTTCACACGTCCCTGTATCAACATGTCTCAGTCTCTCTCGCTCGCTCTCTTTCTCTATCTCTCTAACTCCATCGTTCACTTATTATCTATCTACATGTGTGCACACACACACACATATATATATATATATATATATATATATATATATATATATATATATATATATATATATATATATATATATATATGTGTGTGTGTGTGTGTGTGTGTGTGTGTGTGTGTGTGCATGTTTGGTACCGAACTAAATAATGCATAGTCTTAGACAAAGATACTTTTTTTGGGGTGCATATCCTTTACAGGACATCGCTGTCAACAGCAGCATCTTTCAGCTGTCTGTTGATTTCTTGGCAAGATTACGCTCAGTAGTTTGCCATTGCTTTCTGAGCGGCCGGCTCAGTATCACGCAAGTCACCAGCGGGTGTCGAACCGCTCCCAGTTCTCTCCCGCCACGAGACTCTGCGTGATAAACGGGATTACGGAGAAAGTGTTGTAACCCCTCAGCCAGAGAGACCGGCAGACAAAGATACTAAGCCTCTTAAAATACAAAGAATCTTTTATAATTATTAGTCTCATAAAGTAAGATTAGATAACAATTACGTCTTAGCAACATAATCGTTACAGGGTTCGACCAAAACACTGGTGGACAAAGGGCAAAAGTAGGTATTTGTACTTATTTCATATTTACGATATAATAACAATACGCTGTGAAAATTATATGACTACATTGTGAAATTATAATATTATTTTTGAGAAAATAGAGTTGTAGCCCTTAGGGAAGTACCTCGTAAGTTCTAATCTGTAACTATCTACATCATATCTTTTAACTTTGCCTTCCCCGTATGTTTTCGCTCACATATAGGCCAGTCATAATCAAAATAAACGTTATTAGTTATTACATGTGCTATTTGATATGCGAGAAATATAATTTCCATGTCGAATACCCCGAAGATAAATGATAAACGTTCGTTGTCAATGTCATTTTGATTCAACAACGAATTATAACATCGTAATTTAATTTAGATCGTATTCGGTTTTTCTCCAATAACATTGGCGTGTACTTTATCCATCACCATGACAAAAAAATTATATTGGTCATTACATTCTGGGAAGATTGTTGTTGTTTTTTAACATTATAATCATACATTCATCGCGTGTGACATTTACATTGATTGTTGTAGAATGGGAGAATATTGAAAATGGGGGATGCGTGGTCTCGAGGTATTGTGTCCGCCTCGAGTGCTGGAGGTCCCAGGCTCAAGCCCCGGCGATGCCGGGATCCTTTTTTCTCGTGGATCTCTAGTAATAAATTTCCCCTGGTCTCTGGGTAGTGAGATCGGACGCCCGTGTGTATTGTTTCGCACGTAAAAAGTCCCTTGGCAATTTGTAAATCGAAAAAGAGTAGCCTAATGGCGCTGCCCGGGCAAAATTTCGAGTTAAAAATCTACCCAAAGTATTTCAGGATTCTCGCAGGTGCTAAGGAGTTCGTGCACTGAGCTGAATTTCTCCAGACTCAGGTTTGAGTTAGGAGGAGAACGGAGCACTTATGGGTTGCACCCGTGTGCCGTGATGTTGATCCATCGACTAAACTAAACTGTTGTAGAATGTCCGTGGTGTAGATCACCGCTAATATGCATACATTAAAAAAAAATTAAGCTTTAAAAATATTATAAATATTGATACGTGGAATGTCAGAACACTTAAACAGAATGGAAAGCGGGAAGAGATTAAGAATGAAATGGATACATTAAAATATAACACCTTTATTATTGCTGAAATGCGAAAGCCCGGGGTGTGAGAAAATAGATAAACACTCCGTGGCGAAGTGGTTAAGTTGTCTGTCTCGTGCTCAGAAGGTATTAGGATTGTGTTCGGACTCTGTTTCCCGGTTTGCCAGAACTGTTGTTTCCGAGCCACCCTGGAAGTGGTCGCCGGAGAGAGGGAGGTGGAGCTATGTCTGACGTTGTCGGTGCTATGTATGACGTTGTCGGTGCTATGTATGACGTTGTCGGTGCTATGTGAGACGTTGTCGACAGGCGGTTAGATGTTCTGCGTAGAGAGACTGGGCTGGGCGGGGAAAACCCGGTGAAATGATGACGACTCACTTACCATAAGCCTTTTTTAACAAATAATTATGTACTCAAGTGGAAGGAGTGATCAGCTCTCGGGATGTCGAGCAAATCCAAAACTCAAAATCCACAAACATTCTTAAAGCGAGTTGTTTGACAAGACGACAGAACAAGCATCGTTGCTAGTGGTAACGCTATTGTTTCTATCATTGTCGTGGTTGATGATAATGTTAAAGTTGCTGATTTTGTTGATGATAATGCTGTTGCGTGAACTGGCATTAGTAGTGACGAATAATCTGAGCCACAGTAAGACTTGGGAAGCGGTGGTCATGAGTTCGAGTCCCCGTGCAGGAGGGACTGTTTATTTCAATGCACCTGGAATTCCAGGTCAACTACGCCTAAAATGTGAACTAGAAACGTCCTGGGGGGTATTGGCAACCAACCTGATAGTTACCAGATCACCCTGTCAATACAGATTCAATCAATCATGTGCCATGCCGGATAGCGTGGGCGGTCATGACTCGCCATTTCACTCGATCACCAGCGTCGAGGATCAGCTCAGTGTTCCTGTCTCGTCCATGCCATGTGGCCAAGCCATCCAGGTATTTTCCTCTCGGTCTTCCTCTTGGTCTGTTCCCCTCGATCTTGCCAGTTGTCACTAAGTTCTCCAATCCATTTCTTCTCATAACATGTCCAAACAATTTTGACTGTCTACGTCTAATTTCTCTAATCAATTTACGATTTTCGTTTGTTTCCTGTAGTACTTGGTCATTGGTTTTTCTGTCTGTCCAAGGTATTCTTTGCATTTTCCTCAGAAACCACATTTCTGCAGCCATCAGATGTTTTTCATCTTGTCTGCACATTGTCCAAGTTTCCATACAAAAGAACAGGCTCTATGTATCCCCTCAACACTCTTTTTCTCGTTTCAATTGACATAGTTTTATTGGTCAGAATGTTTTTCATCTTGCTAAACGCTACTTTCGCAAAGGCGATCCTTGTTCTAATCTCTTCAAGGCATCTCCCATCAGATGTTATGACTGTTCCGAGATAATTGTACCGATTCACTTGTTGAAGAATATTCCCATTTACTTGTATATTACATTGTGGTATGTCCTACTTCCTAGTGACGACCATAATCTGAGTCTTCTTACAATTCAATTCTAACCCTAGTTGTTCACTGTGTGCAACAACCGCGTCTACTAAATGTTGCAGGTTCTGTTCATTGTCTGCAATCAAGACTGTATCATATGCATATCTAATGTTATTGATGCATCGTCAACCAAAGTTGTTTCTTCCATTTCTTCTAATTTTTTTTTCGCGTTTCCATCCTGTTTCAGGATATTGCGGTCAACACCAGCATCTTTCAGCTGTATGTTGATTCCTAGGCTAGATTACGCTCATCAGCACGCCACGACTTTCTGAGCGACAGGCTCCATACTCTCGTAAGTCACTGGCGCAAATCGAACCCCTTCAAATTCTCGTGCGCTCACGTCAACCACCAGAGTATTCGGGGTTACGGAGAAAGCTGCTAACTCCTCAGCCATGGAGACCGGCCATATCTTCTATAAGACTGAAAATATTTTCACAGTACAGGAGAAAAAAGATCTTGAGACCTTACACATCCCTGTCTCACACCTCTCTTAATAATCTGATATTGACTTACTTCATTATTAATTCTTATGGCAGCTTGTTGTTTCCAATATATGTTTTTTTACAAGTCTAAGGTCTTTTCCATCAATTTGTAGATCTTCAAGCATCCGTATCATGTCGGCATGTCTCACTTTATCGAACGCTTTTGTGTAGTCAATAAAGCAAATGTGTAGATATCTGTTTACTTCTACAGAACGTTCAATTCTGTTCTCAGAATATACACAGCATTTACTGTACCCTTGTCTTCTACAAACCCACACTGTTCTTCTCCTATTACAGGTTGTATTTTCTTCCTAACTCTTTACATGATAATTCATAGGAAAATCTTCGTGATGTGACTCATTATACTAATTGTTCGATGTTGATCACATTCCAAGGATCCTGATTTCTTTGGGATTGCAATAAATGCAGACTTACATATTTCATGAGTTATATGTCCAGTATCATATATTATATTCAGTAATCTGGTAACTTTATCTATTCCATTTTCTTCTAAAGCATTAATAATTTCTGTTGTAATACTGTCTAAACCGGGGGTATTGCCAGATTTAATATGGTTAAGAGCATTCTGAAACTCCATCGTTATAATTGATGTACCTTCATTATTATTTTGAATATTATACTGTTCTTCTCTGTTATAATCATAAACGTTTTTCACTTAATCTGACCATGAATGTAAAATTTGATCTTTTTCTATTATGATTTTTCCATCTTTTGTCTTTAGGCAGCCTGCTGATGTATGTGTTCTTTGATTAGTAAGCTCCTGAATTCTTGTGTGCATTAGTGTGGTATGTTTACTGATGTGTTGATTTTCAATTTCTATGCAGTTTTTCTCCAGCCATACTTCATTTGCCCCATTACATAGTATTCTGACTTTTCTTCTTCTTCTTCTTCTTCTTCTTCTTCTTCTTCTTCTTCTTCTTCTTCTTCTTCTTCTTCTTCTTCTTCTTCTTCTTCTTCTTCTTCTTCTTCTTCTTCTTCTTCTTCTTCTTCTTCTTCTTCTTCTTCTTCTTCTTCTTCTTCTTCTTCTTCTTCTTCTTCTTCTTCTTCTTCTTCTTCTTCTTCTTCTTCTTCTTCTTCTTCTTCTCTTCTTCTTCTTCTTCTTCCTTCTTCTTCTTCTTCTTCTTCTTCTTCTTCTTCTTCTTCTTCTTCTTCTTCTTCTTCTTCTTCTTCTTCTTCTTCTTCTTCTTCTTCTTCTTCTTCTTCTTCTTCTTCTTCTTCTTCTTCTTCTTCTTCTTCTTCTTCTTCTTCTTCTTCTTCTTCTTCTTCTTCTTCTTCTTCTTCTTCTTCTTCTTCTTCTTCTTCTTCTTCTTCTTCTTCTTCTTCTTCTTCTTCTTCTTCTTCTTCTTCTTCTTCTTCTTCTTCTTCTTCTTCTTCTTCTTCTTCTTCTTCTTCTTCTTCTTCTTCTTCTTCTTCTTCTTCTTCTTCTTCTTCTTCTTCTTCTTCTTCTTCTTCTTCTTCTTCTTCTTCTTCTTCTTCTTCTTCTTCTTCTTCTTCTTCTTCTTCTTCTTCTTCTTCTTCTTCTTCTTCTTCTTCTTCTTCTTCTTCTTCTTCTTCTTCTTCTTCTTCTTCTTCTTCTTCTTCTTCTTCTTCTTCTTCTTCTTCTTCTTCTTCTTCTTCTTCTTCTTCTTCTTCTTCTTCTTCTTCTTCTTCTTCTTCTTCTTCTTCTTCTTCTTCTTCTTCTTCTTCTTCTTCTTCTTCTTCTTCTTCTTCTTCTTCTTCTTCTTCTTCTTCTTCTTCTTCTTCTTCTTCTTCTTCTTCTTCTTCTTCTTCTTCTTCTTCTTCTTCTTCTTCTTCTTCTTCTTCTTCTTCTTCTTCTTCTTCTTCAGCGTTCCGAGCCATTGAGGTTCTTTGCTGCAGATACAATCCGTCTCCATTCGTCTCTCTGGTTGACCTTCTCTTGCCAGTCGTTGATTCCAAGTGCTTGTAGGTCTGTATATATATTATCTCTCCACCGTCTTCTTGCTCTACCTCGGGGTCTACGGTCATTTATTTCCTGAGTGTAAGCGAGTTTTGTTTCCCATTTATCTTCCATTCTTTCTATATGCCCCAGCCATTGTAGTCTATTAGCCTTTATGATACCAGGGTTATTTTAGTTGTGTCTTTTTGTTTCCATTTGTTGTAAACATTTTTCAGTCATCCATATATTACGACCCACTTTCTATAATTTTGGAATATGGTTTTCTGCAGCACAACTAATTGAAGTCTTCAACATTTTCCATTGATCATCCACATTTTGAAATATCATCTCTAGATGAAACAATATATCAAATTTGTTCTTTACTTCTATGTTAAAATGATCTTGTATTTCTTTTTCAGTTTTCAATTTGCACAAATGATATTTAAGGTTTTTTGTTGTATACTTGATTTTCTTTAACTTTACCCTTAATGTGCCTTTAATTAATCTGTGATCACTGTAACAGTCTGCATTGGGGAATGTTTTTACGATTGTTAACAGATTTCGAAACCTTCTGCTAATCAGGATGTAATCTATCTGGTTTTTAATCCTGCTGTCTGGACTCCTCTGTGTTCATAAACTTCTAGGATGCTGTGTCTAGGACACAGTCTGCTTAAGGAAGCTACTGAAGATTAAATGGCAAGACAAGATTCCAGACACCGAAGTCCTAGAAAGAGCATCCATGCCCAGTATCCGCACTCTATTGATGAAGAATCAGATTCGCTGGGCTGGTCACTTGACTAGCATGCCAGATCACAGGCTATCTAAACGAATTTTTTACAGCGAACTGCATTGTGGTAAAGGCTCCCAAGGTGGCCAGAGGACACGCTGTAAAGACACTCTGAAAATCTCACTGAATCCTTTTGGAATTCATCATGACACATGGGAGACTGCAGCCAGAGACCGAAATTCGTGGCGTGCATCATTACGCAAGGGTGCAGTCATATGTGAGGCAACCAGGACTGCAAGAGCTGTGAAGAAAAGGCAGGACAGAAAAACCACTGCAGGAAATCCTCCTCCAGAAATGTCAAGCATTCTTTGCCCACATTGTCAAAGAACATTTCGAGCCAAAATAGGCCTTATCAGCCATCTTAGAACCCACGGCTCCATACCTTCAACCCCACTGGATGAAATGAATGGTCATCATCATTCTTGATGGACAAACAACACACAGGATGCTGTTTAAACCAGGCCTTTCCTACAACCATGTTTTGTTCTTTTGCCCATGATACAAGCCTACATGTTCTCTTACCCATCTGTAATTCACCAAAGAAGATGTCCTTTGGTATTCTACCATCAGCCATCCTCCTAAAGTTTCCTATCCATGAAAGTCTACGAAGACATAGCATCGCACACACCGTCAAACAACATGATCTTTCCAATACTTCAGTATTTGTGATTTAATCTTGCCACTTAATACCAAGTATTCTTCGCAGACACCGCATATGAAAGCTGTTTAAACGTTTCACTTGGTGTGAGTAAGTTGACCAGGCTTCATTGCCATAAGAGTACTAAGGAAACAGGCTTGATACAGAAGGAGTTTTTGTTTTAGCAGTAAACTTCCTATTCTCCCAGACTCTTTTTGTTAACCTATTCATTGTTGTTGCTGCCTTACCAAGCCTGATGTTGATTTCCTGATCTAGGTATAATTTGCTGTTTACCTCTGATCCTAAATATGTAAAATGGTCTACTAACTTAAGTTCGGCGTCGTCAATAAAGATTGATGGTACCCGATGTGTACTTTGTGATCCAGTTAACAGTGATCCGGGGCTTGTTTCCGGATACGTTCATGGATAGTGCACTACTGACGAGCTCAAACGAGAGCGATACTCGAGTATAGTGCTTCCATATTGACGTGGATAGGCCTTAGGTTCATACCGGAGTACGATCAGCGTTGCCAGTGGTGGGTTGTGCTCAATATTTAAATTCCAAATCCCGAAACAACCAAATAATCAATTTGATTATTGCTCAATGGATTTTAGGAAGCCTGGTGTTCCTTGCCAGTGAGAAGTCCTGATCGTTCGTGTCCACATCGATTGACGGATGTCAGTCGCGGCGATTGTGCAAGCTTGAGCATAGCCTACGATGGGTAACGTTGTAATATTCTGTTATGATAATTTGGCGTGTCCAGCGTGTGCCACGTGGTTACACACCCGCTTCACACGCCAGTGATCCGGGGCTTGTTTCCGGATCCGGTCAGGGATATGCACTACTGACGAGCTCAAACGAGAGCGAAACTCGAGTATAGTGCTTCCATATTAATGTGGATAGGCCTTAGGTTCATACCGGAGTACGATCAGCGTTGCCAGTAGTGGGTTGTGCTCAATATTTAAATTTCAAATCCCGAAACAACCAAATAATAAATGATCAGTATCACAATCAGCACTGTGATAACTTCGAGTTAATGGTGTTTTGTTCAAATGTTGTCTACGTGTGATGATGACGTCTAGCCGATGCCAATGGCCAGATCTTGGGTGTTTCCATGTGACCATATGCCGCTCTTTTGTTGTTTCAGGTTGTTTACATATGTCATTTCTGGTGCAATACTCCAGCAGTCTTTGCCCATTGTCATTCATCTGACCGATGTTGTATTTTCTAAGGCACACTGTCCATGAACTCGAGTCATTGCCTACATGAGCATTAAAATCACCGAGTATATACATGCTGTCAGATTGTGGTACTGCCTTACTATAGAGTCTAACTCCTCACAGAATAAATCCTTCACATCATCAGAGGAAGTGAGTGTCAGTGCATACGCACAGTGATAATGGCGGCAAAACCACAAGTGGTTGCCAAGAGCAGTGATAATAACCTTTCATTTCCGCCAGTGGAAATTCAGTCATTCCCAGTAATGAATTATCACTGTAAAGCCCACTCCATATTGTCTGTTTACTTCCTATCCGCTACCTTTCCAGAAAAAAAGGTGTAATTGTTTTCCCTGAATGACCCTTCCTCAGCGAGCAAGTTTCCTGCAGGCTAGCCATATCAATGTTGCGACGATAGAGTTCAGCTTCAATGACAGCCTTTTTTCTCACATCGTCAATATTCGTCACGCCAGTTGAAAACCCTGGACACATGGTTCTTACGTTCCAGGTTGCAAGCCGCAGTTTGAGGTTTCTATTTTTCTTGTTAGTAGTACCTGTTGCACTGGTTTTACAGCCTGCTTTTCAGAATTTGTCTTAGCCCCAAGCACCCAATGAAGCAGGCAGGCTATGGTGGATCAGCACCCAATGGGTTGGGGCTGCCCAGCTTGAGGCGGGCGGTAGCTGATCAGTGACACCTGTAGTTGTCTCCTACCGTCACACGCAACTCGTGGCTCCCCATGTCTACGCCTATTGACAAGGACTTATAACTCGTAACTGCTACCTCTCGCTTTGATTCCTAAATCGGTTAAGACCAGGGATGGAGTTATACCTCTCCATAGCACAAAGCCTGTGCTAAAATATAGAGACCAGGTGTTGCCCATGCAGCATGATCCCTCTCTCGACCTGCCTAGTTTACTCCAGAGGAAAGGTAACACCAAAACATCTGGAACAAGACAAGCTGCAGAAGCTGCCGGATCAGCAAAGCAATGCTGTAACTGTCCGCATGCCGGATAATCGATCCTAGATCCGCTGCCAACCAAGGCTTAGGGCCTGGTCTGCCCTGTCATGACACTTTGTCTTTAGGTCACATTTCCTCGCACCAGTCCATGCATACTACTTATAGTAGCAATTGCACAAGATATCATAGAGCACTGAAACTGTATATTGTGTTCCTATACAATATCCTATGCAGATAGAGACATTCAAGAACAATACAGTGCAACTGTGAAAAATAGGTACAGTGTAATAGCTAAAGTGCTGAGTATAGATGACAAATATGAAATATTAAGGGCGTCAATTCATCAGACAAGCATTGAAATATTACCGAAGAGAAGCCAGAAAGCTAAGACAATAAGGAAAACTGACAAGCATCGTAAAATTGATGGGGAAAAAACTAAAACAAAGTTAAATATGACAAGCAAGAAGAGCATTATAAGATATATTACAATTACAATATATATATATATGAAGGCAACAGAAAGATGACTAAACGAGCAGTGCAAGGCAATTGAATTAAATCCATTAAAGAATCAACCAATATGACCTGACAAATCAGTGGGTTGACACGGAGAAAAATAAAAGCAAGCACGGGGTGTTTGAAATCAAAAACAGGATAGATATTATTGAAGGAAGTTGCCATACTGATGAAGTGGTATGAGTATTTACGATAATGACATGATGGTGAAAGAGGAGAAATAACAGAAGAAAGTAACTTAGAAGACCCACCTTTTCTAAAAGAAGAATTCGCTGACGCTATCAAACATATTAAGAAAGGAAAAACAACCTGGTCAGATGGAAAGACAATAGAAGATTTATAAATACTGGAATAATTTTGAGTAGAAATATTAACCAAAATGTTGAATGATTACAACAATAAATATTTATGTGATGATATGCTAAAATGAGTATTTATAGCTACACCACAAAGACCGGAGCAATTGAATTCGACGATTGTCCTACAATTAACCGCATAAACCACGTCACCAAGCTTCTACTCAAAATTATAATGAGAATAACAAAAAAAATAAAATTACACGAGAATAGGTGAAGAACATCGTGGATCAATAGAGACACGGAAAGACATATATTTGTGCTTTATAGATTACACCAAGGCATTTGATACAGTAAAAGTTTATGAACTCCTTATAATGTTGGAAGATATCAATGTTGATTGCCAAGATCTCAAAATTATAAAGTATATTTACCGGAACCAAGTAGCAGCAATTAAAATAGGAAATAAAGAGTGCAATTATGAACAAATAAAGATACGAATAAGACAAGGATATGTTTTATCACCGGATCTCCTCTCCACCTCTGCCGAAGTAATAATAAGAGAGATCAAAGAGAAGCAGGGGATATTAATCGGAGGTTGTAAGTTAAAAAATAAGAGGCCAGCATGGCCGAATGGGTAAGAACGTACATTCTTAAACATAAGCTGTGTTGGTGCTAGGGGGTAAGAGCTTCAACCAAAGGACATTTGGACTAAACTATTGACTTCTTGTCCTTGACTTGGGGACGTAATTTACAAGTATCTGTGAAGTCGGAGTGGTTTCGCCTGGAGGCGGGGGACACTGGTAGAAGTGAAAGCTAATTCAAACGCAAAATTCTGTCCAGTGCTACTATAAGTAGTATGTATGGACTACGCTTTAGTTCAAAGCGAACGAGCGCAATATATATATATATATATATATATATATATATATATATATATATATATATATATATATATATATATATATATATATATATATAAACAATATACGCTATGCAGATGACACAATGTGATGGCGGAAAATACGAAGGATCTACACACGTTGTTGGGCATTGTAGTTAGAGAGAGAGCGCGAGTGCAAAGAAAGAACTCATTTTGAATATCAAGTAAACAGTACCAATGGTCGTATAAAAGATAAAGATGACACCAACATGTGAAATGAAATTAGATGGGAACATTCTAAACCAAGTGGATAATTTTAAATATCTGAAGGCAATTATAGCATCAGATGGAAGATGCACAGTAGAGATTAAGAACATAATAGGGCAAGCAAAAGCTGCATTTCAGAAAATGAAAAGTAGCTTATGCAATAAGTTACTATAATTGAATGTAAGAAAGAGAGTGCTGAAATGGTATAAGAACCTGATGTGATGTATTGCAGTGAATCTTGGAATGTAAATGAACAAATTAGGAAGAAATTGAAAGCAACATAGATGTGGTTCCCGATACGAATGTTGCGAATTCCTTGGACTGTCAGAGTAAATAACGACGATGTCCTGAGATAGTCCGATAAAACTAGAACAGCATATACAACCATAAGAAATATACAAATAGCTTTATTTGGTCATGTGATCAGAAGAGAGGCATTGGAGAACATCGTAATAACTGGAAAGATAAAGTGGACGAGAGCTGACAAGGCAATTGATGATGATGATGATGATGATGATTATTATTATTATTATTATTATTATTATTATTATTATTATTATTATACAGATGTCAGCGCTGTCGATAGGTTTATGGCGTTCACACTAACATATCCTGTGCGATGAACGCGGTAGGTTTACTTCTCACATCGTTCAGCTGGACTTTAACGTTGGCTTTCGTTATGAAAGCAATTGTAAACAGTTAACAGTTAGTTCGCAGTCAACACCAGCATATTTTCTGTTGTGATCTCTTGGCAAATTTACGTCCAGTTGTTTGTCATTGCTCTCTGAACGTCCGACACCCATACCATTTCGTTAAAAAGGAACACAAGGTGGTCTGCTGCCAAATCGCCCGCAGCTGTGTTTCGAACGGGGTATGCGAGATTACGAACTGCTTCCGTAAACTCTACGCCCCAGAGAATGGCAAACAACTGAACGTAACATTGCCAAGAAAATTAATCAGGGATTGGTTCAAACGTTCTGCAAAAGACATGCACCATTTCTGTATTGTATATAGCGTATATTTCTGTTCAAAGAGGACATTACTTCAATTGACAGACATGCCATCTTTGTTGGATCTTGAAAAGATCTTGGTAATAAAACCACAATTTACTGAGTAAATCAGATGTCACATGCTAGCTTGACCACGTCGTAACTGTCAAAACGATTTACTTGTTGCTGGTGATTTCAAGATTTGGGAAAAGAAACAAAAAGAAGTGTTGGTAATGACTAATCAGATAGTCCATGGTCATTTGGGTGTGGAAAACAAGAGAAAACCACTATTTTAACTTATGAGGCAAACAATAACATCTGAATATACAGCAAACTAATTAACTCCGAAAAAAAACGCGCTTTGCCAGTTAGGTAACCATGATGTTAACAATGTTGTCCAAAAGAATCAGGAAATGAGTAATCAAGTGAATGTTTCTGTTTATAGTTGGGTATCCCATTAGGTTAAATAAAACGTTTATCAGCAAGCAATTAAAATTCAAAGAGGAAGCTCTTAATCCGATATCAAAACGTTAGAGTCTCAGTTGTGAAATAATATCCCACCTTACTGATCTGTATTGTAGCGACATCATACATGCTTTATTAAGTTCTGTGGGGTATAATTACATTATGCATTAGAAGTAAAAGAGTCAAAAAAATGGAAATTATTGTGTGACGGGTGATCCATCGTTGACGTAAACTTGACACAGTGGTATTACTGCCGGGCGTATGTGTCGATGTGTGCAACGAAGGTTCCTTGCTAGGGAGAGAAGGGAACATTTCTTCGGAGTTATCTACTTCTTGTGTGAAGGTGTCTGTACCTGGAGTGGCAAGCGTTTAGGAGTCAGATGCCAGGAGACGGTTTACTTGGGTTAATGAGGGCTTTGCTCTGATCTGGGAGTCTTGTTTTGCAGTAATAAATGCCTTTTCCTCTGACGTATTCGGAGTGTTTTGTGTCCTTTTTTGGATATTTGAGTTGCTTGCTAATAACATCAAAGTGTCTTTGTGTAGTAGTTTCTTTGGCCCATCTGTCTGCGATGTAAAGAATGGCGTGTTGTTGATGATGAAGTGTGTGCACACTGCTGTGATTACACAAGTTTTCTAGGGCGTGGTTGCTTACGTCAGTTATTGACGCTGGAAACCATAAGTTGGCGTTACGATGGCGGAGAAAAATAAAACTGATACATGTTAAAAAGGGTCACGTACCGAGTCTATTAGTGTTTGAAACTGAAAAATAATTGTAACATTCTTGGTATTCACAGTAGTCGTTTGTTCCTATATGTATAGTAATCTTTCTGACTTTTGTATACATTTCCATTCTGCGTATGGTGTCTGTTAATCTGACTATTCTTGCACTTGGAAGCGGAGTTGTTGAAACTATGTCGGCGTCTGATGACGACATACGGCTGCTGTTTGCGCCTTTCATTTAAAAGGCACTGCTTATTTTGTGTACAATCTGGTCACGTTCTCTGTGTATATTGGTTTATAGCACGTCTTTCACGCTGTCCTTGATGTCTATCCGGCTGCACTTTGTCTTCTTGCAGGTTACTCCCGAAGTTTCTTAAATGTGTGCGCTGACTGTCGTCAATGTACCATGTTACTGGCTGTTTTTAAACAATTGTTCTGATAGTACTTCAAATAAATTGCTGAGTTTTACATCGATGGTATTGGTTGAATGTTGTTGTATGATTTTTGCTATGTACTGATGTGTTTTCTTTGGCTGCGTACTTCGTGCACCTAAGAATAGCTGTTGTTTCAAGATTGTTTATTTGTTCTGTCAGGTCAATAGTGCGCGCAAGTTTTAATAGTTTTAATGTTTCAGTGACAATATTATCTTCTCTCAAGAAAACGATCTCTGACTTGAGTTTTATGTGGTCACCAATTATCGTAGTTTTCTCTTCTGTGTTTTCCAAGCTGATGTCGATTAGTGTTTGAAAACCTGAATCTATGTTCTGCTGATAATGGCATAAGTGTTGGTTTCTAACTAGGGCCTCAAATAATATGGATGTTTTAGCCTCTTCTTCTTTATTTGTGTTTGTTTTCCTGCTCTTCACGCGCTTTGTTGAGTACTCAGTGGCTAGTAACTCTGGTCGATTAGAAGAACGTGTGACTGTGTTGATGATGTACATAATGTACGAATAAGTTGCTATTGTATGATGTTGTGCAGATCACAGCTGCAGGCTGTGTCGATTTTATGGTTGAACATAATAGCAAAATAACAGACAATTAGGAAAACCTGTGTATTCGTGCAACATGTGAAACTGTGTAATAGTGTAACAAATGTAGTAGTAATACAAATGTAATAGTAAGGAAAATTATATGTACTCATGTGATGAAGTTGGGTGGATACCGTATTGGTAGGCGAATATAAATCTTATCAATGCAGGGGATTAACTGTCAACTGTCAATTACTGCCAACATAGTACCATTGCGGTGTATGGCAGAGGGTTCTTTCAGCCTGAGGAATTAAGGCCGCCTGGCTAGTGCAGTCGCCGCGAACTGTGCAGGTTAGAATTTTCTTTTTGCCCCCGACAGAAAAAAATCCCTTACCTAGGGATCGAATCCGGGTCTCCCGAATGTGAGTCCGACGTTCTAGCCACTCGGCTAGCCGTTCCTCGCAGAGGATTAACATGAAATAATATTACATCTGTTTACTTGTAGAATCATCGTGTAAAGCAGTGGCAAACTACTGAGCGTAATCTTGCCAATAAATCAACAATCAGCTGAAAGATGTTGATGTTGACAGCGATGTCCTATAAAGGATATGCGAAAAAAAATCATCTGTGTAATTATTGCGCATAATAGACATGATAATTACACAAGTGAGAAGACTGGCATTTTGTTTTTATGTGATTTATATCAAGTATCACATTCGGTGCAGAAGTATCACATGATGCTTCTCAACTTTAGAGCTCTTTGCGGGAGAAGAGACTACACGAATGGGATGCAGTATCACATCACACCTGCACCGTCGATTGGTTTATTAAAAGATGAGTCACGCACCATTCTTCCATTAAGACTTCAGACGTGCAAAATGGATATTTCACATAATATTGTGTTGTAGGTATTTTATCTTCCAACATGCATTTTTCTCTATAATTGTAAACATAGTATGTCCCCACAAAAGGCTAATTTCTTTGTTCTATATATTCTGATGGTAATCCAGATATCTAATTCGGCTTTTTAGTTTTGGTCATCATTTGTTATCTTGTAACACATGAAACCGTCAATACCTCCGGTTTTTTTCTCTCTTTATTAAGTAAATTCTCAACATTCTGACATTATACATTAAACAACATTCACGTTTATTTTTTCCACAATAGAACAGGGCACAAATAACTTCAGTAAATGCATTATTGTCTTTATTGTAAAATTGCTGTTTCTGATGACATAGCTCACTGCTAGAATATTACATCCAGAAATATAGCTGTAGTAAATAATGCTGCATATGTTTCAAGATGAAGAAATCATTAGGACATATACAACTAACTAAAATAACACCAACATTGAAACAATTATCTTACAAATACATACATTATTACATGTTATAAGATCATAAAAATACATACATTATTACATTGTTATAAGATCATTTATCTGCTGTGCATTTTATACAATGTACGAAGACCTGATTGAATGTCTCCCTGTACTTGGTGCTCATATTGTAGTACAGAAACATGTTCACGGTGGAATTAATGGCACTGCAGATAAAACACAATGACCAGGTATCAAAGAAAATACGATCATACTTCCCTGAAATAATAAATTCCGGTTCAAACACTGTTGCCAAGGAGGCAATAGTTCCCGGAGTGTAACAAATAATCAAAACCGTTGCTATCACCACGACCATCTTAATAGTCTTCTTGTCCCGCACAGACCTGGCCTCAGAATGTGTGTTGGAGGATGCACTGGCAAGCCAGCTGGATTTCTGGGTCAGTTTGATGGTAAGGAAAATGGTCAGTATTATGACTGCCACAAAGGACAACATTCCTGATATTGAAGTCAATGTATAAATCAAGCCATCGGCTTCCTGTCTAAAACTTCTGTACACGAGTCCAATTAAAGTCTTGTTTCTTGCCGGAACAAATTTATAGTCTAAATATCCGATACAGTATTCAGGATAAGTGTTATAGTGTTTATAACAAAGATGACACACATGACGGCTGTTGTTTTGCGTGGAGAAACTATTTGTTTGATTTTTAGCGGCAGAGCGATGCTCAAGCACCTTTCAGCCGTGATATAAACAGTTATCCAGCTAGTTATCCGACCAAAGGAAACATGAAACCAAGCTACGGCTAGATACTGAAATTCTGTTGGAACAAAAGGAATAGTGTCACTTTCCATTAAAGGATTCACAAAAACATTATAGCCTTCATATGTTACCAGACACAAGAGGTCAGACAAGGCCAATGCAAAAAAGCTAATGTTAACAGTTGCTGTGAATCCTTGTTTGTGAAACACGATCATATTGATAATGTTGCTAAAAATTCCAAATAGAGCAACCAAAGCGCCAAGCACAACATTATTAACTAATCGGAATATGTTACTCTCTTGCGTAGTGGTCACGTCAAATGTGTTTGGATATATTGGCATGTTCATCTTTTGAACTTCGTAATAAAATGCGAACTGGGTGTCTTCAGTGGTCACTACCGAAATTCTTTAATCTATGAGTATAAACACCCGGAGTCTCAATTACAATCTTTAAAGTTAATTTTTCTATAAGTGTATACTTTGAATGATTTCTGGATCATATCATTTCAAAATAGCTCCAATCAACTTTGTAATTAGAATCTTACTAATACAATAAACCCAGAAATATTTTCTGATATAAAATACGTTACAAATTATTATGGTTGTATTTCTACTCAGTTAATATAACTATGTAGTTAAACAACGTGCGTGTCGTGTTTAATGAACGTACTAATTCTGCATTCAATAATTAGTTAAACACATTATTTATTTTTTTTGGGGTGGGGGTGGGGGGGGGGGGGGACAATTATATTTAAACAGAAAGCTTTTAGTATAGAATGCATCATCAGAAGTCAGTCAAAAATAGTCCCAAGTTTATCAAACTCCATTGATCAATAAAAATTGCTACAATAAATGAAGGGGCTAGTATAAATGTAGATTCATTCATTCATTCATTCATTCATTCATTCAATAACATGTCCTCTGCAGAACTTCACTCTCCACTTTCAGGAAAATTCCTCGGTTATAAGCAAGATGTCCGATAAATTCACCTGGAGATCATTTGCCACATCCTGCACCTACATCCTTCTCTTTGGCCTTCCTCTATTCCCGGGCATTTAACCCTCCATTATTATTTTCTCCAAACTTTCATGACGTTTCAAATTACCCAAATATTTCAAATTTCTTTGTTTTATCGTCTTTAGTAGCCAACCTTCTTCAATTTTCATCTATTGTCGTATGGGCGCATTTGGTCTTTACTTTATATAACATTTATATTCAAACGCATTTATGCGTTGTTCAGATTATGTAGTAAGTGTCCAAGTCTCACGGGCGTATGATGCATGCTCATTAAAATCAAAGTTTTTGTAGTTCTCTCTGTCCAACTCTACTATTCATTCAGCTGTTATAGATTTTGAAGTTCATTATATATTCGTCTTCTAATGTCTTTAATCGTGTCACGCATGTTGGTAATTAATGTCCAAAGATATTGTCACGGAATTACTGGCAATGGTCGACCAGAATGATGAAAGACCAGAGACAGTCGGTCTAGGCCGCTGCAGCTTTTTGTTGTGGAAGGGGGGGAGGGGGGTGTTTCATCAGATCAAACACGGTCAGGATTCTTTGAGATTTCCCCAGGATCAAAGGAGACTCGTTGGTGTGTTGTTTTGCCCGGATCTAGGGATGAGAGAGGGGGCGCCGGGTTAACTTGGTTGCCGGCCAAGTCGGTGACGTCATTCAGTCAAAATTCTCAGCTGTCTGAAAATAATTAAAATGCGATCAGATGCGCCAGGGTTGGTGAAAACGGAGTGAAGGATTTTCTTTATACACTTCTGAACAAGAAAAGAAACTGCAGTGTCCAATATTGATTGAAGTAAATGGCCATTTATCCTTAGCGTGAATTCGTAGTTTCGATTCAGGAGAAGGAAATTGTTCGCACAAGGTAGTTTAGTGATAGTGATTAGGAATCGAGCATAGTAATGATGCGTTGTGTGAACTTATTATAGGAGGGTCGGCAGCAGTAGGCTGCTGCGTAGCTTAAATTGGGTCAAGTAATATGTTGTTTAACTCGGCGGGTTAAGACTAATGTAGTGGGATGATATTTAGTGAGATTGAAAGTGGTTGGGGGAATAAAGGGAATGTCAATGGTGGGATTTTCCAGTGGGGTGTCTACTGGGGTGTCCTTCGCTTCCCTTTGGTCATTCCTTTTCTTACCACGTCTCAGGTAATGTGATGAACTCCTCTGTCTTATACCAGAGTGGTTCTATGAGGATCTAGATATTAAAGTCTAAGTACAGCCTTCGGCCTACACTCACATATAATTGGTCTGAATCGGGTTGCTATCACCGGGTGTTCTCTCTTCGACAGGTTCCACTAGAACAGAGAAATTACCTACCACTCAGAGAGGAAGAAAATGACAGAAACCTGGTGCAGTGCTAACTGACCTCAACAATTGAACCCTGTTCCACAAGGAAGGTCCAACACCTCATGGTTTCAATTGAGTATAGATAGTGAATCGTGAGAAGAGTGACTGATCAGTGGCTGTATTCCAAACAACAACGGAATTATTAACTATGATAGTTAAAAAAGAAGAAGTATAAGACGGCGAAGAAAATAACTGAATAACATTCTTTCCTAAAGACAGGAAATATTTATTAGATCGAATGACAGTAGTGTTCAGTAGTGATGTTACTAGACCAGTGTTTGTGTTATTTCGTCACTGGATGGTATTAGATATATGCTTCACCCTCTGTGTCGATCTAAGGGTCAGTAATTATTCAAATAACCCATTGGTGACCAGACATCCAAACTATCCAAGATATACAGAAAGAAGTCAACAATCGGCCGGAGAGACACATCATCTGGTGAGCTCCTTCTGAACTTGTGATGTTGTGCTGTTGTATAGCCGGAGCACGATGATGAACGTTGACTCTGATCCTGAACTGCCTGATTATATCTCACATTCACGATAGACTACACCACATATCATCACACACATACATTGCACACACACACGTGACACTTTTCTGCATTAAATGTTTTACCATTTTGTTAGAAGCCGGTGTTGGTGTGATATGTTCTGGAGGAATATGAGAAGGGGTATTGTCTTATGGTAGGAAGTGAGAGAGATAGTGATCCAGAGACTGAAAGGGGGTGTGTAAACAAAGGTCCGGCAGAAGCCCAAGCTAAGGAAAGGGAATTTTTAAAAAGTGTGCTTGTTGATTCCACTTCCCCCCAGGGACGACAGGTGACATTTATGGCGGACCGCCGCACGGGATGGTGTCATTGCAGTGATAGGGGTAAAGCCGGAATGGTAAAGATCCAGCTACGGTGAATGTGGATAGGTGTTAAGACACATAACATACCTGTTCACACTTTACAAGTCTACACAGGTCTTTGGTCCTAGTCTACTCTTGTCATTGAGAGATTGTTTTGTGGTGTACTGTATGGTGTTATATATATATATATATATATATATATATATATATATATATATATATATATATATATATATATATATATATATATATATATATATATATATATATATATATTAATTTTAGATATTGAGTATCTATATATTGCTTTGGGGTTTTATACTCAACCTGCTGACTCACCTTCTCTAAATATGGCCATCCCCAAACTAGATATGGCAGAACTGAGGGCAAGGGGTAAAGGAATGGGCTTGACGGGTCCTACACTATCAGAGTTTATACAAGGGGTGGAAAGAGATTTCCGTCAAACAGAAAAAAAGATCGAAAGGCCGAGTTGGAGCTTAATAATACGGAGTTGTAGACCAAAAGAATAGAGGCTGAGCAGGCCACTAAAATCTGGAACTGGAAGCTGAGCAGGCTGCTAGGAAACTGGAAGCTAAGCAGGCTGCTAAGAGACTCGAAGCTGAGCAGGTCGCTAAGAGACTCGAGGCTGAACAAGCTGCTAGGAAATTTGAAGCTGAGCAAGAAACTCAGAAGAGAGAGCATGAGTACAGGATGCGGGAAGTTGAGCTCAAGGCACAATCTAAGGGAGAAACTGACGGGGCAATAGGAGGATCCTCTCCCGACTGTTCACCCAACATAAGTGGACATAGTTACCATGCCATGAAGTTTCCTTTTGCTATCTATGATGAAGGGAAAGAAAAAATAGACCAGTACTTACAATGCTTTGAAGCCATGTCTATCGCTATGAGTCTGGATCGAGACAAATATTGCCTTAAATTGTCCCAGGGATTACGCGGGACCGGTTACGACGTTTACTCCCGCCTAACGCCAAGACACGAAAACAATTACGGCGAATTGAAAGCCGCTTAGCTGAAGCACTACGAGATCACCTCACACACTTATCGGAAGAAGTTTCGATCAGCGAAACGAGAGCCGGGAGAGCTCTTCGGCGCCTACAGTCTGCGTCTGAAATCCTATCTCCATAAATGGATCGATGTGGCTGGGTTCACGCATAACTATGAGAGTCTGGAAGAGCTGATGATAGTCGACCACATGCGCAAGCAAATGTCGAAACCTCTCAGGACATTCTTGGGAGAACAAGGGGCGGAACGGATTGATGTGATGAATAAGTTGGCGGAGACATTCGTTGAGGTACATGGGGAGGCTGGAGAACCAGGTACACCAACCACCAAAGGTCAGGAGAAACATTACCGAAAGAAATATAAGTTCCTCTAACCAAGGAAAGTGGAACCTTATGCGAAGACTTCAGAAGGGAGTCCAGAGAAGACGAAGGATGGGAGACAGAGCCCACTCATCTCTCAACCGAAACGACCGAGGTCGGAGAAATGGTGTTCGATCTGCACGTCGCCCTCTCGTAACACGAAAGACTGGAAATCGAAAACGAAAAGCTCTCACTTCGCGGCCTGCCTCGTGGCTCCAAAGGCGGATGCCACCGGAAAAGTCGAGGTCGTCGAAGGAACTCTGGACTAAGAGAGGCCACCTGTGGTCGAACTGATCGAAGTCAACGGCCAGCAGGTTAACTGTCTCTATGACATTGGCTTGGACGGGGAAGCCGTTATTGATGCCAGCCTGGTACGCGCAGGTCAACTCACATGGGAGACCATTGAGATACAGCCTGCAATGAAGAGCGCTGTTGCCATGACATTGCCAATCGCCAAGGTAGAGATTAAGACCAGGTACGTCACGGGCATAATTTCAGCAGCTGTATTATCTGATCCCCTATTTCCCGTGATCCTTGGTACGAAATACGTGTTTCTGTCGGTGCCCACACAACACGCCCACATAGGAGCATCAGCCACTGGATCCCAAGGGAAGAAAGAGGAGGCAGACACTCTAAGCATCAACCCTGTGCCAGGGGAATTGCATACTGCCCAGAGGAAGGACACAACGTTGCTTCCTTGCTACAAGAAGCTGTAAAGAAGTGCTGACCCACCAGAACGGGGGCAGTACTTTCTGAGGAATCGACTGCTCTACCGGAGAGCCGGAAGGGGAGACGAACTGCATGAGCTGTAGGTGGTCCCAGAGGCCCGCCGTCCTCACATTCATCAGAGCGGACACACCATATCCGGTGGTCAGATGTCCGGGAATCGACATATGGGTGTCATTGAGACGCTGCAGCGGATTTCCTGTCATTATTGCTGGCCAGGAATGACCGGGGATGTACGCCGGTTGGTTAAGTCTTGCCCAGAATGCCAGAAGGCACCACCCAAAAATCGGACGAAGAGTAAAGTAGCTCTTAAGGTAGGAGACGGAGTAGTAGTGTGGGGTCCAGCAGAGACCAATATACTCCAAGCAGGATGGCAAGGACCTTATCCTGTAGTAAAGGTTGTGTCCAAGACCACCTACGAAATCCGGATCGGGGGAGAACTGAAAAGTCTCCCTAGGCATCTCCTTCAGAAATATGAGGCGAGATCCGATGTCAAATCTTCTCACCTTATGATGATGGCAGCCATTGAGAAAAAAGTTACAGATCCAGACGGAGACGAGCCATCCCAAGTACTACATAGGAGGATCTATAGAAACGTACGGGATAGGTCCGATTTTCCAGTTGAAGATAAGTGGAAAATCACACGTCAGGGAGAGGCCAATAGTGAAACATTCGCTAGTAGCCCAGTTCAGAAGGGGTGGGTAACGTCGGGAACGGCGCGAGATACAAAGGACTCCAACCGAAGATTGGCTGACCAGATCCAATATCAACCGAGAGGCTCCTGGAAGAAAAAATCCAGGGTTTTTGAGGAAGACGATTCTATCCATCGAGGACGATACCGCGTATCCCATGATGCAAAGCTTGGAGAAACTAAGCGGGTATGGAAACACTGTTACAGTCAGGATGGGACGATCCGTCTGTATTGTGTTCCGTCGCTTACGCAAGTCGGAAATTGGCCGACCGAACGTACAGTGGCGATGTGCCAACACTAGTGACAGTCATGACTAGGATATAGGCTGTCAGTGAGATTGCCTAATGGATGGGGAGGCAATACCTTTGAGGGTACAGGCAGACCATCAACATTTGGTGTGCTGTGCCATCTCCCAGAAACTAAACACACGCTTCATGTGTAAGTTGTTGTAGATCATCTGGATCGAATCTCCAGTGAGCAAGAGTCGACGCGGTCAACTCTCTTAAGAGGGGGCCTATGTCACGGAATTACTGGAAATAGTCAACCAGAATGATGAAAGGCCAGAGACAGTCGGTCTAGGCCGCTGCAGCATTTTGTTGTGGTGGTGGGAGGTGTTTCATCAGATCAAACACGGTCAGGATTCTTTGAAATTTCCCCAGGATCAAAGGAGACTCGTCGGTGTGTTGCTTTGCCCGGATCTTGGTATGAGAGAGGGGGCGCCGGGTTAACTTGGTTGCCGGCCAAGTCGGTGACGTCATTCAGGCAAAATTCTCGGCTGACTGAAAATAATTAAAATGCGATCAAATGCGCCAGTGTTGGTGAAAACGGAGTGAAGGATTTTCTTTATTCCCGTCTGAACGAGAAAAGAAACTGCAGTGTCCAAAATTGATTGAAGACAATGGACATTTATCCTTAGTGTGAATTCGTAGTTTCGATTCAGGAGAAGGAAATTGTTCGCATAAGGTAGTTTAGTGATAGTGATTAGGAATCGAGCATAGTTATGATGCGTTGTGTGAACTTATTATAGCAGCGTCGGCAGCAGTAGGCTGATTCCTAGCTTAAACTAGGTCAAGTTATATGTTGCTTAACTCAGCGGGTTAAGACTAATGTAGTGGGATGATATTTAGTGAGATTGAAAGTTGTTGGGGGAATAAAGGGAATGTCAATGGTGGGATTTTCCGGTGGGGTGTCTACTGGGGTGTCTTCGCTTCCCTTTGGTCATTCCTTTTTTTACCACGTCTCAGGTAATGCGATGAACTCCTCTGTCTTATACCAGAGTGGTTCTATGAGGATCTAGATATTAAAGTCTGAGTACGGCCTTCGGCCTCCACTCACATATAATTGGTCTGAATCGGGTTGCTATCACCGGGTGTTCTCTCTTCGACAGGTTCCACTAGAACAGAGAAATTACCTACCACTCAGAGAGGAAGAAAATGGCAGTAACCTGGTGCAGTGCTAGCTGACCTCAACAATTGAACCCTGTTCCACAAGGAAGGTCCAACACCTCATGGTTTCAACTGAGTATAGATAGTGAATCGTGAGAAGAGTGACTTGTCAGTGGCTGTATTCCAAACAACAACGGAATTATTAACTATGATAGTTACCAGAAGAAGTATAAGACGGGGAAGAAAATAACTGAATAACATTCTTTCCTAAAGACAGGAAACATTTATTAGAATGAATGACAGTAGTGTTTAGTAAGGATGTTACTAGACCAGTGTTTGTGTTATTTCGTCACTGGATGGTATTAGATATATGCTTCACCGTCTGTGTCGATCTAAGGGACAGTAATTATTCAAATCACCCATTGGTGACCAGACATCCAAACTATACTCGATATACAGGAAGAAGTCAACAATCGGCCGGAGAGACACATCATCTGGTGAGCTCATTCTGAACTTGTGATGTTGTGCTGTTGTATAGCCGGAGCACGATGATGAACGTTGACTCTGATACTGAACTGCCTGATTATATCTCACATTCACGATAGACTACACCACATATCATCACACACATACATTGCACACACACACGTGACACTTTTCTGCATTAAATGTTGTATCATTTTGTTAGAAGCCAGTGTTGGTGTGATATGTTCTGGAGGAATATGAGAAGGGTTATTGTCTTATGGTAGAAAGTGAGAGAGATAGTGATGCAGAGACTGAAAGGGGGTGTTTAGACAAAGGTCCGGCAGCAGCCCAAGCTGAGGAAAGGGAATTTAAAAAGTGTGCTTGTTGATTCCACATCCCCCCAGGGACGAAAGGTGACAGATATTCGAAATTTTCCACCACCTTTAATTTTTCTTCATTAAAATATATTTCTTTCTCCATATTAGTTTTATCTGCATGCATTATCTTTGTTTGTTTTCTGTGTTAAGATATACTTTGTGATTTCCAATATTCTTTTGGGATGAGGTTATTAGTTTTTCTATACCATTCTGTCATCTTGGTAGTAATAGTGCATCATCAGGATATCGAGTCTCTTGTATTTCATGACCACAGATATTTAGGGCATAATATTGCTCTTTGGTTATGTCATCTCTGACATTTTTCATTATATGTTTGGCGTACAGGTTAAACAAAAAGGGGGACAGCACACAGTCTGGGCGGACTCCTTGCTTGAAGCTAAACCAATCTTATGCCTCGCCATCTATTCTAACCATTGCTTGTTTGTATAGATCAGTGGTTCTCAACCTTTCTTTTACCCCTGACCCCATTTACCATTTGTTCAGAACGTCACCTCCACTCCCCTTTAAAATTTCCTCCCGATAAATTACCCCCCCCCCCCCACCTTTACACAGTATACATAAAAATGGAAGCTAAATTTAGTAACATATACTAGAACAAATCTGGACATCAACATAAAACGTGATTTGCGGGTCTACTTACGTTATAAAACGAATTTCATTAGAGCGAAAAGTACAGAACCGTACAATTTAGAGGGTAAACAAAATCAAGTAACTGGTTCTTTTATAATGCGATCTTTAAACAATCTTAATTCCCCCCCCCCCCCCCCCCGGAAACCCTAAAATTCCCCAATCGGGGGGGGGGGGGGGTGGAATTCCCCACCGGTTGAGAACCACTGGTCATGAAAGAGCACTTTTATGAATTGACTACATCTGATGGAAAGCCCATTTTCCTCATGGTTTCCCAAAGTTTCTGATGTTGTACACAGTCAAATGCCTTTGAATAATCCACACAACATGAGAATAGGTGTAAATTAAATTCTTTACACTTCTCTATAATTAAACTATTGTAATGTAGATTACCCAAATAAATCTAGTTCAACTATTAGCAATGTAGGTGTTTAATACTACAGAAACTATGATCCTCTGGCTGCGCAATATTATGTGCCACTGAAGAACCTTTATCCATACGATAATACACATCCAGTGGTAATTCTTACTGATCGATTTTGTTTTCCAAGCACTGATTTCCAATAACTTCACATAACTACATGATCTACTTACTCTCTCAAATATGTCAGCGCCGTAGAACAATGTACCTATGAATTCCTTATTAGTCGTGGAAAATACAAAAATGTGACAGGACCATCATATTGGTTAATATGGGTCAATCAAGTGCCAGTACACAGATGAGATTGTTCAGTTGTCAACAAAGTTTTCAGCAATATGCTGCCAATTGTATAATTTAATACAAGATTGAGAAAGTTGCTTGTTCAACGACAGAATTACTATTGTCATATGAACAGTCATACTGAAATTATTATCTTTAGACAGCGAATGGTAAATGATAGACCCAACTAACACATGTACAGAAAGCTCCTGATAAATTCTACAACAATGTGTACAGACTGGCTAGAAGAAGAAGAAGAAGAAGAAGAAGAAGAAGAAGAAGAAGAAGAAGAAGAAGAAGAAGAAGAAGAAGAAGAAGAAGAAGAAGAAGAAGAAGAAGAAGAAGAAGAAGTGGAATGAAAAGACAAAGAATAAAACGATAATGAGGAGTAGAACTAAAAGTAGTAGTAGTTAACATTAGTTACCTGTTAGAGGTGAGAAGAATGAAAAGATGAAAAAATAAATAAGAACAATGAAGAGAAAATGAAAATTAAAAATTATTTTTTTCATCTTTATATTCTTCTCATCTCGTTCTTTGCCGTAATGCAGTCACTCGAGGGTCTTCTCTGTGATTATATGTTGTGCTGCGTGTATGTATGTGTATGCTGGTGAAGGTAGTCGCCGCAACGTCCTGAATATTTCGTACTTATGTATTGTAAAGATGCATTACTTTGTGTTATTTTATATTGTTTACATTTCCACAGCTTTATCGCAGTTCTACCAAATTGTATTCACATGTCACATGTTCGGCATCTCAGGTGGAAGGATTCACTATGGGACATTCATTGTCTCCTCGCTCGGTGGTGGCCCTGCCAGACCGACCGTGCATATCCACAAAACATTATAGAAAGGATATGATAAATATTCTTTTACTAAACCAACCAGGAGAATAGTTAATCAGATATCGGTGGGAACGATTAGTAGTATGACTCTTCGCTGGCTGTTAAACGAGGGGACTAAGCACGTATGGGAATGTCCTGAGTGCAGTGATGTCGGTTCTTGTCTCAACTCAATGCAACTTAACTCTTTTACTAAATCATAGGGGGATTACCGAAATTCGTTCTTTGTCGTTGACACTTAACTGAAATGTCTGAAGAAATCATGGACATAACAGGCGAGGAAAAGTCGATAAAAGAAGAGAAAGAATGTAAAGAGAGTATGACGAATCGAAACTGACGGACTTACTGTGCGACACCTGTGTATCGATTATCAGAATGTTTGTTAAGCAGCGAGAACCAGTCGTCTATTATTGTCATGCCTTGGTGCTGCAGGACGCCGGGTGAAGAGTTGATGCAGCCAGCATATGCCCACGTTATGCAAACCAATGTTACACCGGCAGACAAGGTCAGGCTGTGATGTGAAGGCTAGGCAAGCCCACGGAAAGATTGATATTTGTTCTCTCAACAATTATATGTGGAGTTGGAAACAGTCCAAATATCTATAGGAAAGAGAGAACGAAGCATAAACAATATGTATTTATACGTGGAGCAAGTTGCGACGACCAGAAAAAAAATTGCGGACAGGGAGATAGAGGAAGACAGCGTGAGGAGATTCTTGACAGTCTTGTGTCAGGGCACGTAAAGGAGTCAACACACGACTTGATCCATGGCGTCAGAGATCGTAATTTGTGAAGAGGAATGATCACCCACGTCATCCGGCAAGGCATTGGATGATGATGATGATGATGATGATGATGATGATGATGTGGATCTCCTACACAAGGAAAACAGATAGCAATTCCTAAAGACGCTGGAGACTTCTAGTAAAGATGTATTATCACCTGAAAGTGCAGTGCTCAGCCAAGAAGTGGGGACACACCAGTGGTTATCGAAAGACGAATATTAGAGGACATCAGACACATAACTGTGCTGTACGTTACACACCAGGAGCGGAGCATATGATTATGGAACTTATTGTGCATACTGTGACTGGGTGTCAGATGTAAGATAGCCAGAGTACCACTGATTTAACCACCTTGGCGGAATGGGGCTGCGGAGAAGGCAGACTGAGAGCTGCAGTTAATGCGAAATACGGGAAGGGATCAAGAGAAACGAACAACGTTAATCTTCTTCTTCATCTTCTTCAGCATTCCGAGCCATTGAGGTTCTTTGCTGCAGATACAAGCCGTCTCCATTCGTCTCTCTGATTGATCTTCTCTTGCAAGTCGCTGATTCCAAGTGCCTTGTAGGTCTGTATGTATAATATCTCTCCACAGTCTTCTTGGTCTACCTCCGGGTTTACGGTCATTATTTGCTGAGTGTAAGAGAGTTTTGTTTCCCTATTATCTTCCATTCTTTCTATATGCCCCAGCCATTGCAGTCTATTAGCCTCCATGATACTAATGATTAGCGGGGACTTAAACAGATCATAAATGTCTTTGTTGCTTCTTATTTTCCACTCTCCACTTTGTGTAACCCTAATGGGCCCAAAGATGAGTCTTAAGACTTTGTTCTCAAAGGTTTGTAACAAGGTTTCGTCTCCTTTCTTTGTACTCCAGGTTTCAGAGCCATACAGCACAACTGGTCTAATCAGTGTTTTCTATATTGTGATCTTGGTGTTACGAGATAGCGCATTTGTAGTGCATAGTATATCTTATTTCCAGAGTTGATTCTAGCTTGCATTTCTTCCCTTATTATGCTGGAACAGTTGAAGATTGTACCCAGGTATTTGTATGTTTCTGTTCTTTTAATGGTTATATTATCTATTTGTATGTTGACAGAGGTTTTAGCCGTTCCTTCTCTTGAAATTACAATATATTCTCTCTTATCTTGGTTGATAACCAGCCCCACTTGTTGAGCTTTTTCCTTTAAGTGAATCAATATTTCTAATGTCTTTTGTTCCTGTTCCCCTATAATATCTATATCATCTGTATAACCAAGCAATAACGTTAACATATTTTAAAAACAAATATGGCAAGATGTATTCTAATACTCTCTAAGTTGGCACTCTCTAGCATTATCTTATAGGTCGATTTTTCGATTTTACATTCCACCTTCAAAAGATGTCTTCCTCCAGACTCTTATGGTCTCACCCTCCCCATAAAATGCCGTTCAACAGTTGCTATGTCTTTTTATGTGCTGACACATAGTTTGTTTGCTGAGCCCTGATGATGTTTACGTATTTCTACCGCCAAGTGTATGTTTGACTTTTATCTGTAGATACACGACTGTACATGTTTTAAAATTTATCACGTAAACTGTGATCCAGCCAGTTACGCGGGTCCAGTAAAGGTGAAATAAAATATGAGCTGGATATTTAGTTTCTTTAGGAATGACTGAAATATCTGCTGACCCGAAACACGGACTTATTCTAGTTACCAGAGACTATTGGTCTGTTATCATTCTAAGGACATGTGGAAGTTTGAAACCAAGATGTTGTAAATTGAATATCCAATATATCTTCAGAGCTTTTCCAAGTTCAAACATGTCGAGAATAGCATGTGAACCATGTATTTCATAGTATCATATCAGGAGATATTGCCCACGATACTAAATCTGTTATCTCCCTCATCCCTTGCACCCTGGCTGTTCCAGCAGTGAAGCCTCTCACATTTTCATTGCTTACTTTAGCGTTGAAATCCCCCAAGTATTGCTGTTGTTTAAACAGTTCCACACTGCTCCAAAGCCATGTATAAGTCATTATACAATATATCAATATCTAATTATGTTCTATCTATCTGTTGTTAATGCATGTGGCTTCTCTAACATCGCTGTACGTGAAATTGTTTAAAATCTTTTAACTTTTTTTTTTGCACTCATTTGATCCAAAATAATTTCGCCATCAATTGTGTATGTTTTCCCACCAAAGAATATATAATTATGTGTTGATTTTAATATTTTTTTCTCGCGCACATAGCTCTCGTATGTCACTTCTACGTAATACATTCATATCCATGATATCCATTTCATTGTTAATGATTCTTCCACATTTCAATTTTGTTGGGTGTCCTGACTTTGAATGTAGCTATATTCATTTTATTGATCACATTTAATTGGCATAAATCGTACCAAATAACGTATGTGCTGCGTGCAATAGGGTGCGCACTTAAATTACTGCAACTGTCATTATTGTTGACTGTTTTACTGTAGTTAAAAAATAGTATTACTAGAATGTAATTACCAATGTAATTTTTGCATGGGAAATGTAAAACAATAAACGCCATCATGTTTGGAGAGAAAGTACGATCACAATTACATGTTATCACATTTTTTTTCTGTATCACATAGACATTTACAACCAACATTCAGGTCATCATTTCTCCTCGGGGTATACAGCATGGGTGAGAATTTTCTCACTTACCAAACGCTACTTAAATAACTATTAACAGGTAATTATAATATGACTGGCCTTCAGGTATTTCCGTTACATGAGAAGGGTCGGCAAAGTTCGAAGATATTACATAGACAGCCACATATTATAACCCATCAGGCTGTATAAGTACAATACTTTATATGTTCTTAGAAATAATGTGGTGTCATTTAACGACATTAATTCTTTAACATTCTTATCTGGTCTTGAAATGTTATCATAACAGTGAAATAAGACAGAACAGTAATTGTGTGTTTACGATATTTTGTACTCAGGGATTATAAGACGATCTTTATATTTAAGCTCGCATTATTTTCGTTATGTCTATGGATATCTCATTTTGCGAAGTGGTTAAGCCGACTGTCTGCCTCATGCTTCGAAGTCGGTGGGTTAGATACCGGACTCCGTCAATAGGTTATCGGGTACAGCTTTCTTGGAGACTCCTGTGTCTTGTCGCTGGAACTGTTGAGGTCGTGCTTTGTGCGAGGCTTTCGGTCGATGTTCTCTTCTTTAAACTCACTTTTAGTACAGTGTGGGTATTTATTTGAGTGTTTTGCGGTGTGTGTATGTGTGTATATGTGTGGTGCGTGCGTGCGGGCGCGCGCGTGCGTGCTTGCGTGCGCGCGCGCGTGTGTGTGTGCGTTTATGTGTGTGTGTGTGTGTGTGAAAGGAACAGACAGAGTATAGAGTGAAAGCGAAAGAAAACCGGAATCATAATTTGAGAGAGAAATTTAAAAAAAAACAAAAAAAATAACAGTTATCCAGCATTAATGTTCCTATAGCCCGTGCAGCTAACATGGGATCACGTGTATACGAATGCGCAGCAAATTGAAGCCATTCATAATTAATTCGTTGTACGCCACTTCGTTACTCAAAACTTGCTCAAAATAGAGTTAAAAAATTACCAAACCCCACATATACTGGCGCAAATAGACTATACAAGATCTCATTTTAATGGTAGGTTGGACAAAGGGGGGGGGGGGGGGGGGGGGGCATAAATGAAGGATTAATATTCAGTTCTAGTAATTCTTTACACCATTTCTGATATTCTCTATGTTGACATGTGGTGTATTTGTCAGCAACAGATAGTCTGATTATAAGAATTGGTAGTGAAGCCTGGCCTAGCAAGCCCATGTTGTCTTTGAGGGCGAAAGATGAGCCATACAACTATAGACGGTTTACATTTCTTTTAAAAAACCATATCTTAGTAACTAACAGAGGGAAAATTATTAGATTTAGCATATTACCTTATCATTATGTGCAATAATCAAATCAAAAAAAAAATTGTTCTGGAGATTGTACAGCAGATTTCAATGGTTGTTTATATGCTGTAGAGGCTTGCTTGCGTTCGCTGGCTGTGAACTCCAGCGTGAAGTCCTGTATGCCGGATGAAAACATCCCGTTGTCCAACATCAGTGTGATGTCATACAGGACCTGAGGTTTGCGTGAGCATCCGTTGTCCCATGTCTGGCTTATTGGTGTGCAGACTGATGGTTCCTCGCCGTGCAGGCAGACACTCTCCGACTTCGGAGAAATCAACGATCCTACTGACTTTAGCCAGGACCCCAAAGGGACCTGTTCCCCAGGACGCTCGGTGAGGACGCGTTAATAGGTCTTGGCCAGTATAGAACCCAGCCCTATATGCGGTATATAATTTACGGGTCAGAGATGAAATCCATATTATTAAATGTATTACAACTTCACACTGAAACATCAGCGTTCAATAGTGAATATTCTCGTACAGAACAAAAATGACTTTACGATAATAACCTCACGTAGTGGAACGGGAGTGTTCAGCGGTGTCCTCAACATTTCTACCTATGAAACGTGATTATGTTATTAATCTTACCATCTATCACTAACATTTGAATGTTTGTATATTGATGAATGGGAATGAATGTAAAATTTTGAAGCACTTCAAAGCATCGCTATGAAGTTGTACGCATATTTTTGTCAAGAAGCTGATCGCAGGAAACTGTTTCATACTATTACAAATCCTGAGAAAAGAACAGTGCATGCATTGGGTGTGAGCAAACGGTCATTTCGCCTATGGATGTAAGAATCTGGAATGAAACCACCACACAATAAGCATAACTGTAAGTAGAAAGGCAATTGTAGACAGCTTTGGCAAGGATGTTTTAAGGCGAGCTATTATAAAAATGCTGGATACCAAAGAAACAGTGACTGTAAAAAAAAACTTAAGGTTTGGTTGAGAAAGAACAATGACATAGAGCTATCCGAAACAACTTTGTGGGCAATTATAATTGCATTAGGCTTCACGTTTAAAAAGCACAAGGGAGGTAGAAATATGATTTTGCGAGCAACCGCATTTAGGAGACAAGAGAAGCAAATACCTCTGTCATGTGGCAGTAATGGAGTAATTGATCTGCGCACATATACAATATTAATAGAAATAAACACAAACTTTAACCACTAAATGTAACTAGCGAAAGCACTACTATAGTTACGTCACAAGCTGTGTAGTTTGACAACGGCAACATTATAGCGACACTTCAGCATGGAACTCGCACCAGGAAACATCAACTCCTTTACACTACGGCATTCAACGCTCACATGAACAACACATAGGACCGTTCGCATCAGCTCACCGACAGTATTCCAATACGGCGCACGGACATCATCGGATAACCGTGCCCGAGTCGCAATCACATGTATTAGATGATTCACAGACCAACCGTCAGGGGCAGCCAGCAGCATATTACGCCAGCATACTTCAAACATCTACACTCGCATGACACGGCCACGTTAAGGATGGATGGGAGAGTGGTTGGATCGTCTGCAGCGGGAGCATGTTGCATCAGTGGATCAGTAGGTAACGCTCTGTATATTAACGTCAGATTGACTGTGGAGCGGCTAGCTGTATGGCATGTTCGTATCCGTGTGTAACACTGTACGGCCAAATAAAGTTATCCATCATCCGTCATTTTGCCTGCTCGAGTTTGTATCCTGTCATGGAGTGCGGGGCGGCTGATGAAGAGAGTCTGGTTAGGGTGTAGTGCCATCCCAAGGTCTTGGCATCCGGGAGAAGGTGCTCTCGTACATCATCCACCTAGACGGATAACGAGATAGACAGACGGATACAGGACTGCTTTGGGAAGCATCCAATAACGGGGCGACCTTCGTAAGACAGCGGCGTGCATAGACAACAGCGCCGCTACAGTGGAGAAGAGTTTATTGGTACCTCTCATTGCCCGTATCGAGAGGACAATCATCGCGATACATTCATTACCACTGTTCTCTACACTCCACACAGTACAACTATTCTCACCCCGTGACAACCTACCTTAAATAAGGGAAATGCGAAAAGGAAATGATGACAGTAGCGTATTTGGATGAAACCTTGATCACTGCGCACGACACAAGTGAAAAGGAAAAGCAATCAGTGGATGGAAAGGTAAAGCGATTTGTACCCAGTAGTAAAGGACAGCATTTGGTCATAGCCCATGCTGGTAGTACGCATAATGGTTTACTACAGAATGCTGGACGCGTGTTCGTATCAAAGCATACAGACAATAGTGATTATCAAAATGAGATGAATGGTAATGTATCTAGAGATTGGCTCGAGATTACAGTGCTTCCAACCCTAGATAGACCGTCTTGTCTAATTATGGACAATGCATCATATTGCAATGCTGTTGCCAAAGAAGACAAAATACCTACGGCATCGAGCACATATGAAGCAATAAAGATATGGCTCCGAAGGAAAAATATACCATTTCCAGTTGTTGTCCCTTGTAAAACAGGCGCAAAAAAGCAAGAAATATCAAATCGATAAGTTGATAGAAGAGCATGGCCATAGGTGATTGAGACTTCCGCCGTACCATTCTCATTTAAACCCTATAGAACTTTTGTCGGCTAAAATTATAGAACAGGTGGCAGGTGACAATACTACATTCAAATTGTCTGAAATCAAGATACTAACCCAGTCCGCGCTATTAAATATTAATACAAGTTACTGGCAAAAATATGATGACCATGTGTTGAAATATGAAGATGACTATTGGAGGAAGGATGGGTTAAATTTTATGCAACCGAGAGCAGTCATCAACCTACTGGAAACGTCCGACACAGATTAAGGTCTTGGCAGATCGCAGACATTAATCCACATGCACGGCTACTGTGCTATTTTTCTACCACTATTCAGAAGAATTGCAGGCCCTAAACATTACAGCATCGTCACAAACAATACAGCTTGCCAATGGCAACAGTTTGTATTTCACAGTGATGAATTTTCAGTTCCGCAAGCCCTCAACGGTGACAAACAACTGGCATTGAAAGAAAAAAAAAAGAAACAAAACAAAGAAAACATTAAACGCATTGCATACCAACAGAAGAGTATTATTGAGGTGGGAACTGACATATTGTGGCACAACAAGAAAATGTGGTGACAACACACGAACATACGAATCAATCTATAAACTTCAATGAAAATAGGATCAACATCTTGGCCATTAAGAAGGAAGCCCACTGCAGCGACATTCAAAACTATATTCGTCGTGCAAAACAGGTAATCATGTTCCGTCTCTGAACAGTAAACAACAGAGTAGACAATCTTTCTTGAAAACTCACAACGGTTCTGTCACCCATGTGCACGTGTGAAGGAAGTACACAGACAGCTGAACAGATAATTAAAAACTGACACATGATGACTAAATTGCAGTATCATCTCTGGTCACTCCATACGCACATTAACACTCAGCGGTTTGGAAGCTTTCGCTAACTCCATATAAAAAGCTAAATACATCCTAGTAACTCCTTCTGTACACATTATTAACCAGCGACTGAAGAGACAAGAAGGGAATTAAAAATGAGGTGAAAAATATATTCCTTCTATTTCCCTGTCCATTTTCATGTCGATTCCACATTATTTACCCCATGCCTCTGTAAATTCTGTTTTTACTAATATAAAAAATTGCACCCACTTGAATACGTCACCCAAATTGACGTTCATTACTGTAAAACAAGTTTGTTAGCGTGAAATCACTACATTTTCGCCAAGACATCACATAAATGTCGCCGCTTAACATGATGTAAGTTGCCTTTGAACCTATCACAGACATATTCCTTGGGTGGGAGTAAATATAAGATGTCAGAAAAATTTTCATAATCTATGCATCAGACAGTTTTCGAAAAACTGATCGTGAATGAGGGCAATCATTTGTAAACGGACTCGTGGGAACACTGAATAAAGATACTTTGAGATGAATGGTTCATCGGAGAACTGAACACGCATGAGAATACCAAATGAGCTGGAGTATGGATCATGACAGCATAGCATTTTCAGCTGTAAGTCGATCTGAAATGAAGCAAAGAGTTTCAGGTTACTATTGCTGACACTTACATGAAATGTACTTCACAAAAGAATAGATTTCCTCAAAGACGTTTCAGTTAGTATGCATGAGTTAAACTCGTGCACTAACCGTGTATGTTTAATGTGAAACGTGTCATGTCTTACGTATACATCAATTGTAAATAATGCACATAGTAATAATTGCAACAATGTCCCAGTAGGGACATTATAATCGAAATGTGTAGGTTCTCGCATGAAAATAGCAACATAAATAAAGACACTTTATGGAGTCAATAGTTTTGCTTGTTTGTTATTTGTTGTTGCAATTCTCATTCTGTTATCGGGAAGCAGTTTCTTATTATTGGGTTGTAATGTGTTAATGAGTAATGTGTGCTATATGGCCATCATAATTTGTAGGCAAGGATGCACGGGCGGAATATGCGGAACAACTTTCCCTAACTTTAGCAGGCGACGATCCCAGGCGTCGAACCCGTGTCTGATCGTGTTCACGACATTATTAAAGCAGCTCCCTGCCAAATTCGCTAACGCGACCACTAGTTATTCTTACCTAGGACAAATATCAAGGTCGTGGCTGGGTAGTGGCTAGCAAGATTGCATGTCGGCCTGATAGTCATGTGGTCCAATCCCAATCAAGGCTGTCTTAAAGAAAATATAAACTCACCTGCCAGAAGCATTTACCCTGATTTGGGTACAACGAAATTTCATGGGAAGCAAAGTCAACCACTGAGTGTTGTTTGGTCTATAAGAATATGGAGCTAGAACTAAATGAATTTGAAACAAATAGGTTTATTAAACTCCTGCGAGAAGAAACGTACTAAACAATAACATCAACAACGTTGCACATACCTTACAAGGAGATCCATCGTATCGCGAAATACAGGTGAAAATCCGAAATCAGAAGCACTCAATAAATATATAAAATGAATAATAAAATAAAATAAAATACAATAAACTACACACAAACGCTACCAATACGGCACACAGGACTACCGACGTTTCGATTCTCAGAATCTTTGTCAAGGACACCACAGATCAACGAAATACAGCAAACAAAGAAACAACGATAAAAACATACACACGTACTGTCCCTATGCCACGTAGGGCAGAAAAAGGTGATTTGGCCAGCTGCGAAGGCGTTCGTTGGCTGCAGAATTAAAAGTGGGTTGCCAGATAAGATTAAAGTAGCCAAAAATATGTGAACAGTCTGCTGTGACAGTGCTACACACAAAGGCTATGATCGTGAACGTATAGCACCAGACAAGTCAGTCTTCGCGTTGTTAGAAAAGGATTTTATTGATGAATCATTCTAGCTCAGCACATATGATGGAGACTCCCTTCTTGGTGTTGACATCTGTTCTCGCTGGCTCCCAAGTGACGTGTGTGTTTTCCTAGATACCCTTCTTCATTCGTGCACACACGTTCACTATGGTTTTCCCCCTAGTCAAGGAATGCGCAGCATTCCTTAACTCTTTACTCCTAACCTAGAATCCCTCACTGTTACAATACCTCCTCTTCTTCAAAGAGAATTTTTCCTTGAAAAAATCTCAACCCCAACTTTTAATTAGTTAACTTTACCTCTCTATACTACAATAACAACAATTCTATATATTTCCTAAGTCAATTCTCCTATCTCCTCATAGCCAATTGCTACCCAGAGATCATAATATCGAAACTCTCTACAAAACTCGTCATAAAGTTCTCTAGAAAACTTTCTACAAAACTCTCCATAAAATTCCCCACAATACAAAAGTCTCCATAAGCGAACCGCTTTTAACTTAAAAACGTCCATCTAAATTATGATTGACAAAACTGAAGATATTCCCCTTATCCTTTAATTTCCCCCTTATTCACATTCTCACTCTCTCAGTATTCTAGGATAGACAGGAAAAAATAGCTAGATTAGATTTGTGTAGGTGCGCACCTGAAATCAATAAAAGTAAGGAAAAAGTAAGAAAGTAAGAAGTAATCACCTTTCTCTTCCCATACATTCTCAAAACTTTATCAAAAAATAAAGTTTCAAAATTTATCTTCAGTTTCCGTCAATAATAATTGTTATTATCAAAAAAGTATGTTAATCCAAAACTGCCAGCCTTTGTATTATTCAGACCAACAATTTCCTGTTTACCTTTCCTTCAACCACAAAAACTTCCTAACTGTTAAGTACAGTCTTCTTCTTCCAATATGCAGTTAAATGCCAAACTTCAACCTGGCATTCCCCCCATATTCTCCCCTTAAACGCTGTTCAATCCAGCTCCTATTATAAACCTTGTATATACATTGCATACCCCACATGTATAACTACATACCCCTCCATTGCTACTGCACTTCACTAACTATTATTCATCTTCTAACTGAACTTCAAAGTAATAATCATTTTAACCACCCTTAGGGTAACTCAATCAACCCAAAACATCGTAAAAATAACCATCTAAGTTAACTTATTTTTCACATTTCATAAAACACAATTGAAGTCCCAACAATTGAACAAAGCATTTCAATCCCCTCATCATATTTATCCCCCCCACATTAATCAATGTACACATACATTATAAATTTCAAGACCAATTTCTGAGTACCCAATAATAATTTTCCGCTTTAGAAAAATTCCATCAAGTACCTTTGTAAACACAAAATTATCGTGTCCAACTTCTTCTTCTATCTGCTATCTGCAGAACCCTATATCACTCTTTTCATCTATCACTTCTCCATTTCTTTAATAACCTCAATTTTTTTTCAATAATTGCAATATCTACATCAATGTCTCTATCCTCTCGAGGAGAGCTATCTTCTTTCATATCAGCTTCTTCATCAGTTTCTGACTTTTCATCCATCTCTTGTTCCCCATCTGTATATCCATTACTAGCAACCGCTAATCTCTTCCTTTCTACATCCAATCTAATTTTTCTGTCTTGCTGTCTCAACAGATTTTCAAAAAGTGGCATCTCTTCCTCACTCGAAGAATTCTCTCTAAGTTTCCTTTGCCTCTTAATTTCTTTTTCTTTCTGTCTATCCAACTTTCTTTTTACTGCTTGTCTTGTATTCATAAATGGAGGTTCAATATTTTCCCTAACTGACTCTTCACTCATATAATCGTCATACACATTATTTTCCTCTGTCATGACTGTTTTTGGTATCGTTTCTTCTTGTTCAGCTGTATTAGATGCTGTTGTTACTTGTTTTCCATTCTCTATAGGCCTTGGATAACCCGATTGTCTGACGATCTGTCCACCCGACAATATTTCTTCGGAACAATAATTATTATTATTATTATTCTCTGCATCCCTTTCTTCATTATCCCGCCTTAAGTGTTCTACATGTGAACGTGCAACATGCCCTGAAATTTGATTCTTAATAGTATACGACACTGGACCTTTTTTTTTTAAAATATAGTATCCCGGGACCCAATGAGCATCAAACTTAGAGTTTTTTCTATGTTTTTTATAATATACCCTATCACCTACGTTAAACTCTTGTAAGTGTGCATTTTTATTTGCGTATTTCTTCTGTCTTTCTCTAGCCTTAATTATATTATTTCTTAAACGTACATGTGCTTTATGCATTTCTTGTAACCTTGTTTCTTGAAAATCTTCCCCCAAATATTTTCTCCTAGGTTTTAATAAATTATCAATTGGCAATATCGGTTCTCTTCCATGTACTAAGTAAAATGGTGAGAAACCTGTTCCTTCATTTTCGTGTGTACGTATCGCCGCTAATGCCATCCCCAAATAAAGATCCCAATCCATATCGTGTTCTTCTACATTTTTCGCTAGAATATTGTATAGTGTTCTATGTTGTCTCTCATTTTTTGCATTAGAAGTTGGTCTGTAATATGAAGTCCTAATGTGTTTTATATTCCAATCTTTTACCAATTTCTCAAACTTTTTATTTACAAACTCTTTCCCATTGTCTGTAAGTATTATTTGTGGACACCCAAACCTTGGTATAAATTCTTGTAAAAGCATATTTATAACTGAATCAGCACTCTTGTCTGGAATTGGATATACTTCTGGCCAAAGACTATACGAATCAACTATATGTAGTAAGTATACATTTCCCGATAATGTTTTTGGATGAGGACCTGAAATATCCAAACTTACTTTCTGCATTGGAAATTGAGGAATATCGGTATCTTGTAAAGGACATTTAATTATCTTCATGTTCCTTAACCTACACTTTTCACATGCTTCAACATATTCATATACGCTTTTGAATAAATTCGGCCAATAATATTTACTGCTAATAGCCTTCACTAACTTATCTCGTCCAAAATGACCATTATTATCGTGGTACGCCTTTAAGACTTCTTGTTCTAAATGTTTCGGAATATATTTTCTTACTCCTTCACCTTTTTCACTGATATAATATAATTGATTGTCTTCTTGTAACTCTACAAACTTTCTTTTAAAACTATTTTCCCCTGTTTCTTTCAATTTCTTTTTTATCTGTACTACTTTCGGATCCAATTCTTGTTCTGTTTTCATATCAAACTGTTCTAAATGTGGGTCTTCTGTTCTAGTTTCCGACTCTTGCTCCGATGGTAAACTCTCAAATTCTTCCCTATTCATTATGGCAGAATCTAATATATTAACTTGCCAGTTTCGATCATCTACCTCTGGTTCAACTTCATCTTCCGTGTTTCCTGATGACTGTGGGTACGGGATCCTAGACAAAAGATCGGCGCACGTATTATGTTTTCCTGACACATATTCAACCTTAGCATTGTACCCTTGTAAATTCAATGCCCACGTTTGTATTTTCCTATTTTGTATTGGTGCTTCTAATATCGACTTTAATGGCATGTGGTCAGTTCTAATAATGAAATTGGCGTTATGTAAGTAATAATTTAGTTTTTGCAGCGCGTAGTGTATTGCATATGCTTCTTTCTCAATAATCGGCCATTTCTTTTGAGTCTTGCTGAGTTTATGCGACAAGAAATAGATTGGTCTTTCATTTTTAACCCTGGTATTCCAGATTCTTCTCCTTCATATGGTTGAACCAAACATGCTCCTATTGCATTGTCTGAAGCATCTGTGTATAGTATTAGTTGTTTATTCAGGTCTGGATGTGTTAATAATGGTACCACCGTTAAGCTATCTTTTAAAAGTTCAAATGCTTTTTGACACTCATCATCCCACTTAAATCTAGCGTATTTTCCCGTTAGATTCGTAATAGGTATTGCTATCTTAGAAAAAGCTGGTACAAACCGCCGATAATACGCACAGGTTCCTATAAAAGCCCTTACTTCCTTAACGTTAGTGGGAGGAGGTAACTCTTTAATAACTTTTATTTTTTCCATGTCTGGTTTAATACCTTCCCTATTTATTATATAGCCTAAATATTTTGTTTCTGTCTTTAAAAACTGGCACTTACTAAGCTTTAATTTAACGTCATGCCTTCTTAATCTGTCAAATACTAGTCTAACATGTTCCAAATGATTCTCTACATCTCCTTTTGTAAAAATCAATACGTCATCAATATATGCTAAGGCAAAACTTTGCATACCGTCTAGTACTTCATTTATTAAGAACATATAGTGGGATGGTGCATTTTTGAGACCGAATGGCATACGTAAAAATTTGTACGAACCCATATGAGTACAAAAGGCACTTTTATTTTGCGCGTCTACTGACATCGGAATACACCAAAATCCTGCCCTTGCGTCCAGCGTTGTGAAATATGTAGAACCATTAAGTAGCCCCAAAATATCATCAATTACTGGCAGTGGGTACGCTACATTCTTAGTAATTTTATTTAACGCCCTGTAGTCACAACAGAACCTGTTCGAACCATCAGACTTGGCCACAATTACCACCGGAGATGACCATTCTGATTTTGATCTTGTAATTATGCCTGCTTTCAACATATCTTCTATTGCCTTTTCTACTACTTCTCTATTTCTTAACGGAGTTCTGTATGGTTTTAAACTAATTGGTGGATGATCTCCCGTGTCTATTTCCATCGTAACTGTTTGTGTCTTACCCAATTCTAAATCATTTATCGCAAACACATCTTGATTTTGCTTTATCAGTTGTTCTAATACTTCCTTGTTTTCTGGCGAAGTTTTTAATTGTGCTAACAATTCTTTTTCTCTTGTTACTTTGTCTAGTGAATGTATTTGTGCTGTATTTCTTCTATATGGATGGATCAATTCATCCATTCTTGCGTTCCCTTTCCTTCTGTATCCGCGTCTATTATTACTTCTTTCATTAGAGGTTTCTGAATAACTTATTCCCACTATATTTACTCTATCTGTTGTCAATATGTCACTAACGCTGTCATGTTCTAGCTTAGCTATTACACATCCTCTGTATAATTTAATTTCTCTACCTGTGTTATTAATAACCATTACTGGAAATGTTAAACTTTTATCTAATTCTATTATTCCATCCGGAACTTCTAAACCTGGCTCATCAATTATTTCATTTTGCAATTCTGTGATTCTAACTATGTTTCCTGCTACATAATATGGGTTTCTCTTCAGTCTTGCTTGTATCAAATTAACTGACTGTGGTTTTAAATTCATGGTTGTTTTAACTCTAACTAATGTCGACACATGCATATCTTCCTCTAGATCTACGTACACATCTTGGAATTTTAATTTATGCAAATCAAATAAAAGTCTCACCCCATTTTTCAATAAAAAATCTCGTCCCAATATCATATTTCTATTTAAATCTTTAACCACATAGAACATATGCCTAACATTTATCCCTCCTAATTTCAAATTTATCATCGTTTGTCCTAACACTTCTAATTTTTGTCCCGTTACCGAATGAAGATTCTCTTGAATTCTAATTATTTTACAATTTTTTAACATTCGATATAAAAATGCTTCTTTAATCACGCTAACTTGTGCTCCCGAATCAACTAATGTTCTAACTTTATATTTTCCTATCTGTACTATACATGAGCTAGGATCTACCATATTTAATGACAATTGCTTTACCTCGGCTTGTTTTTTATTTCTAAATGTTCTATTATACTCATCCTTTGGGTTTTTAATATATTGATGCCCTTTTTGGATCTTACTATCTTCCCTCTTACTGCCGATCCTATTCAATAAGCGGGATGCCCATTTCCCTGATTTCCTGACCTTCTAAAATTTCTCTGTATTTCTCCAGAATTCCAATTTGCTGGTCTACCATTTGCCATTCTATTCTGTATACTCGTCTGAACACCTCTACTATTTTGCGTAATCGATGGGCCACTTCTGTTACCACAAAAGCGAAAAATGTGCCCACGTTGGTGACATCCCCAACAAACCACATTCGAGTTATTTGTGTTACCTTCCATGTTTCTTACAGTATTTCTCACTTGTCCTCTTCTATCTTGATTATATACATTCTCGTTTCTTTGCACCATCTGTATTTCTCCTCGTCTTCCTCTCCATCCATGTCTATACTGACCTATTTCCATAGGTTCTTCAATTCTATCTTCTGAACTACTACCTAACTCTCGTCCTACCCTTAGCCTAAACCTCCTCCTCAAGCTTTCCTCTTGTATAGCGATATCTACCGCTTGTGACAATCTTGCAGGATTCTCTCTTAATAATTTAAATTTCAATCCATCTGACTTAATTCCATCAACAAAAATCCCTACCAACATCCGTTCCACTTCCTCTGCTCGTACATTCTGTCCTAAGAATGACTCTTCAGCTAAGTTGATTAACCTGTCACTGTATAACTGAACACTTTCTGTGCTGTTTTGTCTAGTCTGTCGCAATACTGAGAATGCGTGTTGTGGATCAGTAATTTCAGCATATTTTCTTGCGAGATCATCTTTGAATTCTTCCCAAGTTTCACCTCCTGCTGCTTCTAACTTTCTTCTAATATGGTCAGAAACTGGACTTGTACTTGTTCTGTATGCCAAGTTCTTTTTTTCTCCATCTGTAGCATTAACTAAATATGCATGTTTTTCAATGGAAATAATCCATTTCTTAAACTGATTTGCTTGACCACTAAATCTTTCAACATCATTGCTTATATTCTGTTGTCTTAACACCGCATCCAACCTTGATATTGCCCCGCCAACTCCAGTGAGTACCTGTGAAAAATCTTGGGATTCCATCCTAAAATTTATAATTGTCAAGCAATATACAAATATTTCAACAATATTGATTTCAAACCCAGCAACAATACACAATCTGTTAATTATTCTAATATTATCTAATTAACTTAACTAAATCCTCCAATCGAAGATCCTGACGAAGAAATATTCCTGTTTCAACCCTGAATTTTGATAAAAGAATTTAAATGACCTCCTGATTCAAAATTTCCTACACCACATAAAAAAAAGGACTCTAATCAAGCTCGTTAAAATGATTAGAACAACGAAGAGCCTCTGGATTTCTTTCCTTACTAATTTACTCGAAGTCGAATTCAGATTATTTCCAATTATTTCCCGACGTTGATCACGCTCGATATCAGGCTCGCAACAAGACTTTGATTACCTGCTCGATTACTGTAGATTCCCTTCAGATAAGTTCACCTTCATGCAAGAAGCGACAATTGCTCACGACTTCAGCAAAAAAAACTTACTTTCTAGCAGCAATCTGTGACTTTCATATATATCAAACGTAATCCAGTCAACAACAACTGGACTTAAAGCTGACGCTATCCAGTCTCTTATTTTCATGTGGAACTCTCGCCATGGTCAGTTTAAATAGTTGAAACAAGTTGAAAGAAGTGACTGTATAAAGTATTGCAGACCTTGATTTCATAATTCTGGAATTCGTACCATAACCTTGAGTTCACCTTCAACAGTCCCACGGGTTAAAACTCATTTTTTTCTTACTGATTTTTGATGCAGAACGGCATTACTTATAGCATTTTGCGTTGGTCAGTTCTCCAACTAATTTCATAATTATGCAATAACATCAGTCTTTCAAAAAAATAAGTATCACTCAAACCTTTTCTTTAGCGCTGACCTTGAAATTGGATCTCCTTCTTAATCAGGAATCTAGTGCAAACCCAGAACAGCTACCAACAGTCGGCTTTCATCTGTTGTTTTTCAAATTAATTACTTCTCCAGACATGCCCGACATAGCTATGGCGGTATTCTCTCTCCGCGACCTCCCATGTTTCGTAGGTCAAAGGCACCAAATCAGCCTCGTGTGACAGTGCTACACACAAAGGCTATGATCGTGAACGTATAGCACCAGACAAGTCAGTCTTCGCGTTGTTAGAAAAGGATTTTATTGATGAATCATTCTAGCTCAGCACATATGATGGAGACTCCCTTCTTGGTGTTGACATCTGTTCTCGCTGGCTCCCAAGTGACGTGTGTGTTTTCCTAGATACCCTTCTTCATTCGTGCACACACGTTCACTATGGTTTTCCCCCTAGTCAAGGAATGCGCAGCATTCCTTAACTCTTTACTCCTAACCTAGAATCCCTCACTGTTACACTGCTAAGAAAATCTAAGGGTGTGGGGACAGTTAGGTATAGATATGGGGGTGGGGGGGGGGGGACAGCATAGTGATAGATAATGTAAACAATAGGGGAAGATGCCACAGTTATACCGTAGCGTCCACAAGAGTATTGATACCTGCTGGATGGATGCATCCCAGATTGTTGATTAGCTGGCATTCAATTTTGAGTCTGACGGAGCTATTGGAATAGCAGGGTTTTAATGCGGTGACATATACATCGTCGACTCCAGACATAAATTGAAATGGTTGGGGACAGGTTTGTCAGCGCCCTGATTGATGTCTCTGAGGTGTTCTCTAAAACGGTCAGCAAGACGTCTGCCCGTTTGACCAATGTATTTCATGTCACATCGTTTGCAGATGATGACATAAATCAGATTCCGGGATGTACAAGTGAAAGAATCTTTCAAGGTGAATGTGCCTCGGAGAAATGCAATCTCTGGTGTCTGAACAACGTATATCAACGTATATACATAGTTGAGAATGACTATGAGTAATCAATTGTTACAGTTAATCAATTTTACTTTTTAGTTTAAAAAAAAACACATGGCACTGAATGAACAACAAGTAAACACATACAAGATAAATAAATGATCACTTTTACGTCATGAGTCGTATTTGTTACAGGGTCCTGAGCACGCTCCATATTTCTATACAGTTCGGCACTCGACTGGTGATGTTGTCACAATCACGCCGGTCCCTTTTACTTAACGGGAAATTTCCGGTATGCGATTTAAGCTGCGTTGATATGGCAGCCCATGTGGCAACCCGGTCCAGTGACACAAATTCCCGTCTTGATGGGGTATCGAACACATGCCCATTGCGCCTGAAGGCCAACCTGCTAGCGATTGCGATACCCCTTGGCTCCTGCGAAAAAAAAGTGACATTGGATGCAGGGATGTTGGGGGACTGGGGGAGAGGGGTAAATTAAATATGAAACATATTATTTGAGCGGATACGACAATACCCTTTGTGGTTTGAGGGATATTGACAGGCTCAGTTTCATAATTCCCCGGCATACCAAGTCGATTGTTCTAATACAGCTGTAGGCGATTTGGAAACAGACCAATTAGTTAACTTCTTTAAATACATCTATATTTCTCTTTCTTTCCCAAACGTTGTGCTCACAATTCTTTTATAGACGCACATAATTCCTCATATATCTCCTAATTGTCCATAATTCGCTTCCGTGCACAAGGAGCGGCTTATAGAGCATTAAATAACTCTTTTTCTCACCTCCATTTACAAAGAATATTTGCAGCGAATATTCTTTATCTTGTGAGATGCTGCCTTTGCTTGGGCTATTGCACATTTAACTTCCTTAATACATCCGCCATCTAATGTTATTAAAGTTCCCAAATACTTAATTATATAGCGTGAAAACCAAGGACAGACAGTTATGGTAAACCCTCCACGTAAACAGACACAGGCCTTTGATAATGAATCCTGTGATAGGAAAAGGGAAGGGAATCGTGTAATACAGGGGTGGACACTATAAAGTAATGGACTGCCAGAAGCCTGAAAGAAGAGAACTATATGTATAGGTGTGCAACAACTAGAAGAATTCTATATGAATTCAGCGTTATGTGTGGGCAACATCAAGATATAACAAGAATATATATATATATATATATATATATATATATATATATATATATATATATATATATATATATATATATATATATATATATATAAATATATATATATATATCTACCTTTATATGAAGGTGGAAAATATATCACACGATGTTTGTTATATTATTTCAAAATTGCCTATTTGAAGACAATATTATATGTAGATTGTCAATATCAAGTCATGTGGTGGAAGAGGCTTGCCAGGAGAGATCTTTATTTGTGGGCATGACAACAACAAACGGTGGAATGAAAGAAGTCTGTGGGTGGACCACATAAATATATGCACTAGAAGAAGCTTGCTTGAAGGCACTGTTATGAGGGGATGAGAACATGACACGACGGACTGTTTTAAACCTAATTGAAGACAATGCTATATATAAGTGGACAATAACAAGAGATGGACTGGACGAAACATATTTCCGAATTCTGCTTTTGCCAACAGTTTAATGGTCTTATAGCCTTGCTCAAGAAGGAAGAAACCATTTGATAGACTGAAGATCAACAATGTATTTACTGAACGTAGATGAACTGCAAACAAACTCTTCGTCGAAATGTAGTTGTCTGTAGAAAGTGTATGCTAGACTTTACTAACAACAGCAGAAACACATAAAATACGAATGCAATCTTCTTGATATTCCTCATTCTCTTCTGCTGCCTGTCATCTACCAATGCAGCATAGGTCTTCAACCATCTCACCAATGGAGCATAGGTCTTCAACCATCTCAGGTCAGGCTCTTTATAGATTTACTCATATGTTTGTTAGATGTTTAGGCATTTGTCTTTTTTACGTGATGGAGTAGTCAATCTCGAAACAACTTTAATCGCCTCCTATCATAAGCATTGTAGGTTAGTGATAAGTGGGTTCTGCAAGATACAGGCTATATAAGTGTTTCCACTAACTTTTTATATATCGCTGTCATTTTAAAATAACAACATGCTTTGTCAGAATAAGTAAAATAGTGATTTTGTTCGGAATATGTGTGGTTATATAACTCATTATTATCACAGCTTAAGAGGATCTTAGCAAAACGTCGCTTCCACTACAACCTGCCAGACAGATTCTCATTGTTGGCCAGTTCCCCTGCCCCCCCCCCCCCCCATACCTGGCGTCTGTAATATCCATTGTCCACCGTCGTGTTGGTCAACCCTTGCTTCAGCTTCCAGGAAATGTGCCATCAATAACTGTTCTTACTGCAGCACGGCGACGTTATAACTGTTCTTACTACAGCACTGCAACATTATAACTGTTCTTACTACAGCACGGTGAGGTTATAACTGTTCTTTCTACAGCACGGCGACGGTATAACTGTTCTTACTACAGCACGGCGACGTTATAACTGTTCTTACTACAGCACGGCGACGTTATAACTGTTCTTACAACAGCACGGAGAAGTTATAATTGTACTTACTAAGCACTAGACGTTATAACTGCTCTTACTACAGCACGGTGACGTTATAACTGTTCTTACTACAGCACGGAGACGTTATAACTGCTCTTACTACAGCACGGAGACGTTATAACTGTTCTTACTACAGCACGGCGACGTTATAACTATTCTTACTACAGAACGGCGACGTTATAACTGTTCTTACTACAGCACGGATATGTTATAACTGTTCTTACTACATCACGGCGACGTTATAACTGTTCTTACTACAGCACGGCGACGTTATAACTGTTCTTACTACTGCACGGCGACGTTATAACTGTTCTTACTAAGCACGACGACGTTATAACTGTACTTACTACAGCACGGAGACGTTATAACTGTACTTACTAAGCACGACGACGTTATAACTGCTCTTACTACAGCACGGAGACGTTATAACTGTTCTTACTACAGCACGGCGACGTTATAACTGTTCTTACTACAGCACGGCGACGTTATAACTGTTCTTACTACAGCACGGAGACGTTATAACTGTTCTTACTACAGCACGGATATGTTATAACTGTTCTTACTAAGCACGACGACGTTATAACTGTTCTTACTACAGCACGGAGACGTTATAACTGTACTTACTAAGGACGACGACGTTATAACTGCTCTTACTACAGCACGGAGACGTTATAACTGCTCTTACTACAGCACGGAGACGTTATAACTGTTCTTACTACAGCACGGCGACGTTATAACTGTTCGTACTACAGCACGGCGACGTTATAACTGTTATTACTACAGCACGGATATGTTATAACTGTTCTTACTACAGCACGGCGACGTTATAACTGTTCTTACTACAGCACGGCGACGTTATAACTGTTCTTACTACAGCACGGCGACATTATAACTGTTCTTACTAAGCACGACGACGTTATAACTGTACTTACTACAGCACGGAGACGTTATAACTGTACTTACTAAGCACGACGACGTTATAACTGCTCTTACTACAGCACGGAGACGTTATAACTGTTCTTACTACAGCACGGCGACGTTATAACTGTTCTTACTACAGCACGACGAAGTTATTACTGTTCTTACTACAGCACGGAGACGTTGTAACTGTTCTTACTACAGCACGGATATGTTATAACTGTTCTTGCTACAGCACGGCGACGTTTTATTTGGGCACCGTATTTCAGATTACGATACATGATAGAGCCTACGAGCCAATTTTCTTCAATATCAGTGTTTGTCTTCTTCTTGATTTAAAGATGTTATATATATTATTTTCATTAACAGTTATGTTCAATGGCCTCGAATTGTTTCTTTTGTGATTGTGAAATACCCACACACTACACCAAAGTGAATTAGACCAATCTGAAACAAGTCAATATATTTAAGTATGTGAGTTCTTTAATAACAGATTCATTAAAGAAGTTAAATGTAGAATAACCAAAGCAAAGACAACATCTAGTATATTCTCTGCTATTTATCTTTGCTAATAAGGTCAGCAAGCCCGAGTGGCTAAGAGCCCTCGTTCTTAAACACCCTTGTGTTGATGCCGAGGTAGCGGGTTAAATCCCTACCCCGGTCGATTGGACTAACATGTTGTCTCCTATCCCTTGACTTGGGGACTTAAATTACCAGGACCTCAGAAGCTGGAGTAAGTTCGCCTGAAGGCAAAGGACATTGGTAATAAAGAAAGCTAATTTGCACGTAACAATCAGTGCAGTGCAATAGACGCCTGTAAATCTGTAAGAACTAAGCATTATTTCAAAGCGAATAAACACATCAATAACAAAATGTGTTAAACGAAGTGCTTAGTATATATATATATATATATATATATATATATATATATATATATATATATATATATATATATATATATATATATATATATATATATATATATATATATATATATATATATATATGATATATGTATGATAAGGGAAGAAATAGAAACTAGAATCAACTCTGGAAATAAGATACACTATACACTATAACATCTACTAAAATCAAAGGCGCTATCTCGTAACACCAAAATCACAATATAAAAAACACTGATCAGACCAGTTGTGCTGTATGGCTCTGAAACCTGGAGTACAACGAAAGGAGACGAAGCCTTGTTACAAACCGTTGAGAACAAAGTTTTAAGACGCATCTTTGGACCCAATAGGGATACACAAAGTGGAGAGTGGAAAAGAAGAAGTAACAAAGACATTTATGATCTGTTTAAGTCCCCGCTAATCACTGGTATCATGAAGGCTAATAGACTACAATGGCTGGGGCATATAGAAAGAATTGAAGATAATAGGGAAACAAAACTCGCTTACACTCAGGAAATAAATGACCGTAGACCCCGAGGTAGACCTAAGAAGGCGGTGGAGAGATAATACATATACAGACCTACAAGCACTTGGAATCAATGACTGGCAAGAGAAGGTCCACCAGAGAGACGAATGGAGACTTATTGTATCTGCAGCAAAGAACCTCAATGGCTCGGAACGCTGAAGAAGAAGAAGAAGATATGATTGCTAACTTTCTTCGCTTTAATTTATGTTGTGCAGAATTTCAAGGGCCGGTCTCCCTGGCTGAGGTGTTAGCAGCTTTCTCCGTAACCCCGAATACTCTCGTGGTTGACGTGAGCGCACGAGAATTTGAAGGGGTTCGAGTCGCGCCAGTGACTTACGAGAGTATGGAGCCGGTCGCTCAGAAAGTCGTGGCGTGCTGATGAGCGTAATCTAGCCTAGGAATCAACATAAGCTGAAAGATGCTGGTGTTGACCGCAATATCCTGAAACAGGATGGAAACGCGAGGAAAAAAAAAAGAATGTCAAGGGATGAGTATGTTATGTCTTCAGTTATTTTAATAATGTGTATAATTAAATGACGCGTGGACATTGAGCAGTCAAGCTGAAAAACATCTGATGGCTGTGGAAATGTGGTTTCTGAGGAGAAGGCAAAGAATATCATGGACAGACAGAAAAATCAATGACCAAGTGCTCCTAAGAAACAAATGAAAATTGTTCACTAATTAGAGCATTTAGACGTAGACAGTGCCAAAGACCTGCTTTACATATACGTGGCTCGGCGAGCAGATTATCTGACACTTTCACGAAATACACACAACGTAGCAAATGTTGGAAGAGCAAACTCAGCGTCCTAGAACTGTACACAATCTTTAATTCTTGACAAATGTTATCACACATAGTCGTCCTGGGTTACACCATGCTCATTATCTTTTATAGGGTAAGTGCACCTCGTATTTAAATACATGATGACTGGCATAACTGTTCTTAATTTTACGTATCAGTACCTATTGTACTAGGAGGTCCTACTTCTCTACAAAGCTACACTGATAATATTTTAATGTCAGACCAACTTGCGATTCTCTTGCTGGCCATCTTGCCTAACAGCACAATCACCCTTGACTCCGGCACTTAGTTTACTTTCTGCCGTCTCGGCATAACATGTTGAGTTGAGGTTCTGTTCTATCAAGAGGTATCTTGACAAACTTCGTAGACATCTTACAATGCTTTACTTGATGTTCACAATAGTCTGGGAACTTTATAGACAACCTTCCTCGAGCACAACTTCGGCCCAACTGATTTCGAGAACTCTCCTCTCCGTGACGTCGGCTCCGTCTCCGTCCGCTCACGTCATCTCTTGAGGTCGGGGACTCTTGAGTGGTTCCCCTTTCTAGTGATTCATCATCACTACTCTTCGTGTGTCCTGCTCAACAAATTTTCTTAGTGTGTGTCAATATACTGTCAGTCACTTTACTCTAGCCTAAACTTGTCGATTCTTACCTGTACTGTATACACTCTATTAGTACATAGCATTGCTACTGTATACCTGCCATTGCTACATGGCAGACAGTCAAGATGTTTGGACATGTTATGCGAAGAAATAAATTAGAGAACATGGTGATAACTGGCAAAATCGAGAGAAAGAGATTAAGGGGAAGACATAGAAGTAAATACCTGGATTGCTTGGCCACGAGGCCTGGTCGAGATGGGAACACTGAGCTTATCCATCACTCTTGTGATCGAGTGAAATGGCGAATCATGACCCCCCACGCTTACCTGTATGGCACATAATGGATGGATGGATAATTTAATGAAAAGTGTGATGTTTTTCTGTACCTTCGTAAACACTATGTGTGTTGTAAATAAATTAATATCTCATTTTTGCACAGTAATAAATATTTTACAATGTAAATTGCGTGTTACTACTTTACTGTAGAATATACTATGTATAATTTAAAGACATGAGTGTGTTCTTTCTTCACACACACACACACACACACACACACACACACACACACACACACACACATACACACACAGTATGTAGAATGCAATTACACGACTGTGTTATTTCTTCTTTCCTTTAGATGCATATATACTGAAGCACATTTGTTTAGTTTAGTTTAGCTTAGTCGATGGTTCAACATCACGGCACACGGGTGCAACCCATAAGTGCTCCGCTCTCCTCCTAACTCAAACTTGAGTCTGGAGAAACTCAGCTCAGTGCACGAACTCCGTAGCACCGGCGAGGATCCTGAAGTATTTTAGGTAGATTTTTAACTCGAAATTTTGCCCGGGCAGCGTCGTTAGGCTACTCTTTTTCGATTTCCAACTGTCAAGGGATTTTTTACGTGCGCAACAATACACACGGGCGTCCGATCTCACTACTCAGAGACCAGGGAAATTTTATTACTAGAAGTCCGCGAGAAAAAATCCCGGCATCACCGGGGTTTGAACTAGGGACCTCCAGCACTCGAAGCAGACACCATACCTCGAGACCATGCAGCCCCCCGTGAAGCACATTAACCACACACCACTATTATATGATTATACTGTGGCCGAAAAGCTGGGAACATAAAGTGCGGGAATGGATTTGCCTCGTGTTTGTCATGAAATAGAGAGCAGATGGCTGCTAGAATCGAAAGTGCCTGATTCAACCCACGGGATTGGACACAGACTACATGAAAACAGTGAAAGTTACACGTGCAACACGATTTACAACAACTATGACCATGACAGTGTGTACACGTTACGGCAGTATACTCGATACAAAAAAGGACATCGAGACAAAACACCCAGTACATGTGCTTGAAGTGCCACGAGTATCTGAAAACAACCCCCAGTGAGCCATTGGTATGTTGGAGGACCGAAATGAGCTCTCAGGCCATTGCAAGAAGGAGGGATTGCCACCAAAGCACAATTCTATGTTTCATGAACGTTATGGAATCACCGGGCGTTCCCGGGATAAACTTCGGAGTTAAACCACGAGTTACTAACCCTGCGTAAGATCATCATATTGTACTGAATCACCTAAGGAATCGTTTTCTCCTGGCAAGTCAAACAGCAACAGCAATAGTGGGTAGACGTTGTCAAGTCTTTCGAATGACATACGACGACACAGCGATGCATGCCTTACTGCAACATGATTTTATGTTGCGCCAAACTTGACCTACAGACATCGTCAGTAGCGCCTTCAATGGGCAGAGCAACATGTCACATGGATTAGACTGTAGTGGAATGCTGTCCTATTTACAGACGAGAGCAGATTCAACACATCCTGTGCTGATGGACGTATGCGGATTTAACGACGCTGTCGAGATCGCTTATTGGATTGCTGTGTTCGTCAGCACAACCGATTTGGATGTGGTAGTATTCACAGTTGAGGAGGATCCAGTTTTCACCATCGCTTGTCTCTTCACGTCGTTCGTGGCAATATTAATGCTGTGACATATCAAGATCTACACCAGGATAACCCACGTGCACACACCGCATGCATTACGTAGAAATATCCACAGCAGCAGAACATTGTTACGATTGATTTGCCTGTCCTATCACCAGACATGTCCCGTATAGAACATATGTGGGTCGAGTTAGGAAGCAGTGTCTACAGACAATATTCTGCAGCAACTCGAAGCTCCTCATCATACAGCTAATCATCATCACCCTGAAACACAACCGTAGTGAGCAGTACTGCAAATGTTTTAACAGGAAACATCCAGAAATATATATTTAATTAAACAAACTAACAGCAATATTGAAACTATTAACATACATATACACATATTGGTATCCTGTTATAAGATCAGTTATCTCTTGTGCATTTTATGAAATGTACCAAGAGCTGATTAAATGTCTCCTCTGTACTTTGAGCTCATATTGTAGTACAGAAACATGTTCACGGTGGAGTTTATGGCACTACAGATGAAACACAATGACCAGGTATCAAAGAAAATATGGTCATACTTCCCTGAAATAATAAATTCTGGTTCGAAAACGGTTACCAAGGAGGCAATAGTTCCTGGAGTGTAACAAATAATCAGCACAGTAGCTATCACCACGACCATGTTAATAGTCTTCTTGTCCCGCACAGACCTGGCCTCGGAATGTGCGTTGTTCGAGGATGCATTGACAAGCCAGCTGGATTTGTGGGTCAGTTTGATGGTAAGGAAAATGGTCAGTATTATGACTGCTACAAACGCCAACATTCCTGATATTGATGTCAATGAATACATATCCGATAAAGTACTCAGGGATAAGTGTCGTAGTGTTTATAACAAAGATAGCACACATAAAAACTATCGTTCTTCTTGGAGAAACTATCTGTTTGACTGTTAGCTTCAGAGCGACGCTCAGGCACCTTTCAGTAAACAGTTATCCAGCTAGTTATTCGGCCAAAGGAAACGTGAAACCAGCCTATGGCTAGATATTGAAATTCTGTTCCAACAAAAGGAATAGTTGTCGTGTCTTCCTTTAAAGTGTCGTCCCTGGAGTGAGGGGAGTCAACACCCACATTATAATTTTTTTCCCCTATCAATATCCTGGAGAATCCACCAGCTTCCGTCCAACACACTCCATCAGCCCATGGACACCCTTTTCTCTCTCTCTCTCTCTCCTCTCTCTCTCTCCTCTCTCTCTCTCTCTCTCTCTCTCTCTCTCTCTCACTGTCGCACTATGCCCCCTCTCATACTTCCCCAACGCAACATATTCAACAACTCTTGCTTCTAAAAATTAATAAAGATTAATTTATTAAAAGAAAAGTGTAACGTATATGAGACGTATATGCGAAGAAAATGTGTGTCGTGTATTCTAATGTAAATGTATAGGTCAGACCACAGAGTTCATGATCAGAGTCCACTCATCATGGCAAGGATTACACGACATCACAAGAATCAGCACAATGGACCTCACCGAAGTCGTGTCCTTCTCTCCAGACATGTCCTCCTCCAGGAGCTCTGATGACCATGAGATCTGATTCCCATTCACATCTATAATCCGTGAACGATACTATTTTTGTTCCTAACAAAAAAGCTGTTCCTAATAGTTTATAGAAACTCAGACTTCATAATTCCTGCGCAGTGAAAAAATATGGAACACTGTCCTATGAACATGACGTTTTTCCTTCTTGCGAAATGTTCTATAGTTTTCACTCTTAAACAGTCATTGTATCTAGACTAAAATAGATTTCTTTATTTTCTAGATATTGTCTGAAAGTTATGATTTCCTTGATACGTGGAACAACTACACTTCAATGTTTGATTTCATCTAATGTGAACATCAGTTCCTACTGATCTAGTAATACGTGGACTGAACATCCATCACTTCAGGTGTGTTAACGAATGGTATGAACTCATGTAGGATACTTATACCATTCAGCTCCACCGAGCAATGTTTATCAACTTCTTCTAGCATAGACCCATTGAGAAAGTTGCTGGCCAATCTTCCTGCACCAAAATTTTATCCGGGATCAGATTTTTCAATGATTCTGTGTGCTTCATCCCGACCAGAGGGAACCTGTAAAATATATAACACAACTGGTGATAGTCTCCCCGTCACTGATCTTTATTAGATAATCGTGGGCCATTGGCCTCGCTCAGAAAAATACAGTGAACCTACTCTGTCAGGGACAGATGAACTGAACACATAGGTTTTCATCAGGCCAAGACAAGAAGAAGAAAAAAACAACAAACAGCGTGCGGAACCCCCCCCCCCCCCCCCCACCAGGGAGCACCCACTGGAAGATCCCAATTATCCCCCATTACTCAATTCTCAACTAGTAGAGCTTATCAACACTTCACTACTCTATTTTCAACTAACAGAGCCAAGTATCATTTCCCCACTCTAGCTAGTTTCAACCATGCTACTGCCTAAATTAATTAGGACTAATTATACAATATGACTACCTTAGGCAACACCGCAGTTAGATCAAATCACATCTACATTTGCCATGACAGGCACGTGTAAAATTAAATTAACCCAATTCGCACACGGTAGATATTATTCCACTCCCTAACTGCAGTGCCAAAGCACGTCCGCCTAAATCAACTGTTTGAGTTACACTGTCTCCCCCAATCATGTTTTTTTCCAAACAGCCTTGAATTGTTCACGTGACGTTGTTGATGTCCTGCAGGTGTCCCAATGTTCCCAATAACAATCCCACACTTTCTGTCATGTGGTGACAAGCAAAGCCGCCATTTCGTTTGATGTCGGGAAATTCTAAATGACAGACGGGACTGTTTATCTCCCGATCCGGGCACTTCTGCTTGAATCCGACCTGTTTTTACTGTATTGTTAAAAAACAACTGGGGCCCTGCAAACATGCCGTTTAATCAGATTGCCTGTATTGTCATCAACTGGTTAATCACGGTGTTTTTCGTGACAATAGTGTCTCTTTCCATTAGAGGATTCACAAAAACATTATAGCCTTCATATGTTACCAGACATAAGAAATCAGACAAGGCCAAGGCAAAAAAGCTGATGTTGACAATTGCTGCGAATCCATGTTTGTGAAACACGATCATGTTAATGATGTTGCTGAAAATTCCAAAAAGAGCATAAACGCAGGCCAACAAAAAGTTATTAACAAATCGGAAAATGTTGCTCTCTTTTGTAGCGGTCGGGTCAAATGTTTTTGAATATATCATGTCCATATCTTGAACTTGGTAATAAACTGGAACTGACTGTCTTCAGTAGTAACTTTTGAACTTCTTTAAGCTATAAATTCTGGGAGACTGGATTACAATATTTAAAATTTGATTGTTTGTTAGGTGGACAATTTACATGACTGATGGATTTATACCTTTCAGAAATATTTCGATTTAATTTTGTAAATATAATCTTACTGATATATTAAACATTGAAATAGTGCCAGTTATAATAAGTGTTATAATTTATTATGGTTGGACTTCTACACATTTGACATCACTGTATAATGAAACATCTGGCTTGTCGTGTTGAATATAAGTGATAGTTATAGCGTAACAATTAGTTACACATATTCCTTTTGCATTTATCCCACTTACATTTAAAAACCAACTCACTGGACAAATGGCACCAATACTAAAGAACAAACATTTATCAATAGCCACTAAGAAAGCACTATACAACACAATCTTCCTGCCAACTCTATGCTACCAATGCCCAACCTTGACAATGACAGACAAATAACAAGAAAAAAAAAATCACAACAGAAATAAGAAGAATACTCAATGTATCAAAAAGAGATAAAATCAGAAATGAAGAAATCAAAACTAATGTGGGAGTTATTGCAGCGCTGGAGTTTATTAGACGGCAGCAAGTCGAATGGTTTGGCCATGTCACAAGGCTTTTTTTTTTCTTCCGAGTTTCCATCCTGTTTTAGGATATTGCGGTCAACACCAGCATCTTTCAGTTGTATGTTGATTCCTATGCTAGATTACGCTCATCAGTACGCCACGACTTTCTGAGCGACCGGCTCCATACTCTCATAAGTCACTGGCGCGACTCGAATTACTTCTAATTCTCGTACGCTCACGTCAACCACGAGAGTATTCGGGGTTAACGGAGAAAGCTGATAACTCCTCGGCCAAGGAGCCGGCATGTCACAAGGTTACCAACTAATATTATATCCTAGTTTCGCCCTCATTTGAGCTCGTCAGTAGTGCATATCCCTGACATGATCCGGAAACAGTCCCGGATCATGCGTGTGAAGCGGGTGTGTAACCACGCGGCACACACTGAACACACCAAGTTATCACAACAGAATATCACAACGCTACCAATCGTAGGCTATGCTCAGGATTGCCCAATCGCCGCGACCGACGTCCGTCAATCGATGGGACCCGAACGATCAGGACTTCTCACTGGCAAGGAACACCAGGCCTCCTAAATCCAGTGAGCAATAATCAATTGATTATGTGGTTGTTTCGGGATTTGAAATTTAAATATTTAGCACAACCCACTACTGGCAACGCCGATCGCATTCTGATATGAACCTAAGGCCTATCCACGTCAATATGGAAGCACTATACTCGAGTTTCGCCCTCAGTTTGAGCTCGTCAGTAGTGCATATCCCTGACCGGATCCGGAAACAGTCCCGGATCACGCGTGTGAAGCAGGGATATGCACTACTGACGAGCTCAAATGAGGGCGAAACTCGAGTGTGCTTCCATATTGACGTGGATAGGCCTTAGGTTCATATCAGAATGCGATCGGCGTTGCCAGTAGTGGGTTGTGCTCAATATTTAAATTTCAAATCCCGAAACAACCACATAATTAATATTATATCACAAGAAGCAATGATCTACACACCAAAAGGAAGCAGAGGAAGAGGCTCCCCACGTAAACCATGGACAGAAAGAATAGCAGAGCCCATGAAAATCTCGATACATGAAGCCCATAAACGGGCACTCTCCCGCTGTTTACGCTTCACCTCGACACCGCAAGATACAAGAGGAACCTGATGAGATGAGGTGAGACATTTAAACAGTTAAATGAGCATACTAACATAAGATCACAATTATTATTTTTTTTTTTATAAGCACCACTCGATGGTGCTCAAAAATATCTCCAGTTTTACAGAACTCTATTGATCGTAACAAACTGCTACAATAAATGACGGGGCTGATATAAATGTAGATTGCCCAGGTAACCCTAATGGAACTGTTAGTATAGCAACTGGTTATTACTACAGCAACTATGATCCGATGCCAGAGCAATATTAGGTACAGTTAAAGAATTAAACAAGAACATAAGACAATATACATCCAGTGGTAAATTCTAACTGATCCACTTTCTGTTTTCCAAGCACTCAGTCCCAATAGCTAATCAAATTTGCAGGATCTAGCCTCTCAGATATGTAGCCAAGTAGAACTATATTGCAAAAGATTCCCTTTCTGTATTGTATATAATCAGATAAAGGCTGCCACATTGGCCAAATAATGTGCTGGAACATAGCAAGCAGACATGTCAGCCATATATAACCAAAGGAAAGATTAATAAACCACACATACAACCACACGTTCAACAACAGGATGATTGTGTACTATTGAATAAGACTGGACACGTTATTATCTTTGCACACTTAATAGGAAAGAAATTACCTTACACACACATACACAGAAACACACGTACACACACCCCCCACACACAAACACACACACACATATATATATATATATATATATATATATATATATATATATATATATATATATATATATATATGAAAATGTATTATAAGGGAGTATAACGGAGGAGGTCGGGGAGTTTAAGGCGTTGAGATCGACTTCATCGCACCGGGATCAATACTATATGGCCCGGTTTCTTTCTCTCTGCCAAAAGCGTCGCAAAATGCACAGTTTCTGTATCTCCAGCAACTACCAACAGGAGTCTACGAAACATCTCCACTCGGGAAACGAATGGCCGAGTCCGGAATCTAATCCAGAGCCTTTATAGCACGAGGCAGGTAGCCTAACTACTTCGCTGCGGAGATCCTCATTGACATTTATTTTAAAAAGCGAGCATAAAATGTACACGTAATACACATACCAAGCTACTGAACGCAAACTTGCCAAGACATCAACAACAGTAGCAAAATGCTGGTGTTGACAGCGATGTCCTGTAAACAGGATACGAAAAAAAAAAAAAAACCACACACACACACAGACATATCAATTGGGAAACCTTTTGAGGCCACTAGGACAGTTAAGTAGGCATTCGTCGAAGTACATTAGTTACTGCAGCAAGCCGCCAGCTTCATTCAGAGTGATATGTTCGAATCCAGGTCGGTAATTATAGCTTTCAATGGGTATGTTGTTTAGCGCATCCTCTATTATCTACTTCCTTCTTTTACTTCTATGAGTGCTAAACAATTCATTTTTGTTTATGTATAAACATTCTTGGAATATTAAGGTAGCCTTATAATTCTTTGTGCATAAGATCTAACCTAACGTTAGATAACAATTATTTCTTAGCCTCAAAGAGAATCGTTAACACACAATTACTCGTCCTTCTTATGTGTATGTTACGGTACAGTTTCAACAATCCATGCGAAAGTTAAAGTGTGTATGTCGTTAAATGAAACCACATTATTTCTAAGGTGATATAATGTAGTATGCTTTCGTAGCCTGAAGGGTTATATTATGTGGCTATGCACGTCATACCTTGTATCTTCGAACTTAACCAAACCCGTATCATATTGCTGACCAATATCAAGGCCAATTATATTACAATTACCAGTTATTAGTTATTACATGTAATGTTTAGTATGTGTGAAAGTTCATTTCCATACCGAATACCCGAAGACAAATTATGACCAGCACTTTTGTTGTTAATATCTTAGTGATATTGAAAACATAGATATGTGATAAATTCATCTAATTTATATCGTCCTTTTGGATATAGTGGCTTTTAATGTTACTCATTACCAGGGCATGCATTATGTTGGTAATTACATACTAGTAACACTGGCTGTTCTATATAATTACAGTAATACAGTCAACAATTATGACGCTTTCGGTAGTGTATGTGTATATCTTTCATGTGCAGCAGCGGTGATTTATGCAAATTACATGTAACAAATAGATTAAATATTGCTGCATGAAAAGTCATAAGACTTAATCAAATGGAAAGCTAGAAAAAATTTAAGAATAAAATAGATAGAATGAATATGAATATATTAGGTATTAGAGAAATTGCGATGGCCAAATGCAGGAGACAAATATTTAGATAAGCATAATTAGTTCCACAGGTTTTAAAGGATAGAAATAGGGAAGATGGCAATATGTTGGATTAAACGTAACCGAAACTGTTACAAGATTTTGTTCACACTCAAGTACAGTACTGTTAGATAAACCCCATGGTCAAGACCTGGATATCAGTATAATACAGCCAAGTACACTAACAACAGATAGATAGTCCAGATGAAGATATGACCGTATTTTATAATGACTTAGACATAGCTTTCGTCCAGTGCAATCCGGTTTAAACAACACTTATACTCGGGGATTTCAAAGCGAAAAGTAAGCAAGGAAGAAAGTGAGTGCTTTGACTGGTGGAAACGGCCTAGGTAAAGTGAATGAGAGAGATTACAGATTAATGGCGTGCACAAAATGTCATGATATGATACTATAAAACATCTGGATTAAACACTATCCTAGACATTTATGAACTTGGAAATACTCTGGAGATATGTCCGGAATTAAGTTTGTAATAGTTTGGTTTCAAATATTCACATGTTTCGCTATTCATTTCTGACCACTTGTCTTGGTAACAGCAGAATAAATCCATGTTTCGAATCACCATATATTCTTTCATTCTATTAGAAACTCAATGTCCAGCTCAGTTTGACTCGTGTCCACTTGACTCGAGTCACTGATTTCGTCACTTTTTACGCTGCTTCTGAATATGAATTGGCCTGATTCTACAGCTGGGGCTCAGGGGTGATCAGTTAATGTTCACTCTGTTGGACATGGTGGTCTGCCCTTGGAATGTCAAATATATTGTGGTAGGCCATTAGTAGCGTAACATTATACTGCGCATGAATTCATAGACTTCTGACCCCTGTACTATTACACCTGAGCTGGCACAAGGAACTGCCATGTACCCTGTGCTCTTTAATGTCTACACCAGCAAGGTCGCAGCTTTTGAGACAGTAGGCATTGGTAGAATCGTGACATTTGCAGATAATTTGCTCGTGTACATTGCTTGCTTGCTTGTGTTCATTGGCTTGAGCTCCAACGCGAAGTCCTGTATGTCGGATGAAGGCATCCTGTTGTCCAACATCAGTATGATGTCATACAGGACCTGAGGTTTGCGTGAGTATCCGTTGTCCCATGTCTGGCTTATTGGTGTGCAGACTGGTGGTTCCTCGCCGTACAGGCAGACACTCTCAGACTTCGGAGGAATCGGCGATCCTACTGACTTTAGCCAGGACCCCGAAGGGACCTGTTGCCCAGGACGCTCAACGAGGACGCGTCAGTAGGTCTTGGCAAGTATAGAACCCGGCCCTGGTGCCTTAGAAACACCTCTGCGTCCCGCTCGTGTACAGACAAGGAAAGAGTGGCGGAGTGGTGCAGGGGCGCAGCAGCAGTTATAAGCCGAGACGAGGCATTAGTTGTTGGCTAGATAACCGAATCGTAAAGGCAGATGACCCATGTTTTATATTGGATCGATGTCCTATTAGTAGGGAGAAAAAATTGAAGTACTTGGCAATCACTTTTGACAGTTGTGTGTCTTTTGAGGATCATATGAAGGATTTGGTGGTGAAGACTGGTGAGAAACCTAATGCATTGAGGGCGATGACAGCAGCCGGGAACAGGGGGTACTTTACATAAATCTTTCAGCAGTTAATAATTTCAGTCAGTAAGTATGATTTGGGGCTGCTGACAATTTCAATGAGCCAGTCTGAAAGGTTGGAGCGCATACAGAATGTGACCATGCGGCTGATCCTGGGGTGCACAAAAGACACGCCAATTATATGCATGAGGAATATCCTGGTACTACCAATAATGGCGGAAAGGCATAGGGTCCTTCAAGCCTAATGGTACCTGAGAGGCACTGCAGATAGGATCACCCACTGCATGAAGCCATGGGTATGGTCAAGGGTCAAACACTGAGACAAGGCAGGTCCCTGATGGCGCAGACAGAAATATCTATATGCCAGGTTATGATCTAGAGACATCAGTCGTGAAAAAGAGTGGGTTAAAGTACCGGAAGACATGTAGGACTGGCACAATGTAATAGTAACACTGGGTCGTGAGTGTAGAGATTGGGCAGCAGACCGAACAGAGCTTGAAGTGCCACAACTGATCCAGGGTAAGACATATCAATTTCACATAATGATCTACACCGATGGATTAGTGGTGAGAAACAGACGTAGTGGTTAAAATATCACCGCTAAGGCTAAAGGGCGATGCTTGAAAAGGGGAGAGTGTAACATATGAGACTATGACCTCCAACATGAGGATGGAGGTGGAAGCAGTAACAGCGATTTTCCGATGATTAGATGATACCTCTGAAACACACACTGCATTCATTACAGGCTAAAAGAGAATGCTTAGTAAGGCGGAGAAAGGAATGTTTCGTGAGGAATGGCTTTTCTCGTTTCAGAGGTCACATATTGTGAGAATTGTATGGATTGTTTGCCCTGGCCTTGCAGGAGTGCGGGGGGAATGAACAGGCTCATAGGCTGGCAGGAAATGCACCTCTTGGTGGTAGATTACCTCTGGACAAAGGAGATGTGGTCGAGTGTACGTGGAACCAGATGGAGAGGGCGGGGAAACAAACAGTTCCTGTATTTTGGAAAGAATTGTATGGCAGGAGTTCTCAAACACTCTCAAAACTTAGAGGGATATTAGGGCAACTTTTAATTAGATAGTCATGGGGTCGATTAGTAGTACGTCTCTTTGCTGGAATTTGAACGAGGGAACGGGGCACGTATGAGAATGCCCTGAGTGCTGTTGTGTCGGTTCTTAGCTCAACTCAACTCAACTCAACTTTACAGCTGAAAGTCAAATATACACTTGACGATAAAATAACTAAAGGACGTCGGGCCCGACAGAGTAACCTATTGTGCGCTCATAAAACGACCAAATATCTGTTGAACAGCAATATATAGGGAGAGAAATAAACGTTATAGGTAGGGGAAAATACCAAGTGTTCAGGAGGAAGACAACATTTGAAGGTGGAATGTGATACCGACAGATGAACGGATAAGATAATACATGTTAGTGCCAACATAAAGAGCGATCTTGCCATGATGTTGTTTTAATCTATTAGGCGGTGTTTGATTCTCTTCAGCCTTGTTCGGTACTTTCCTACCTCACCTGGACCTATTATTTCGCAGAATCTGCCATTATCATATTGCCTTCTCCGCAGCTCCATTTCACCAAGTTGGTTACACGAATGGTAGGTGGTCTGTCTTGTGTCTGGCACTCCGACACAATATGCAACAATGAATTATACAATCATCTGCTCTTGATGTGTAACGTAAAGCGTATTTAGGTGTCTGATGTTCTATGATATTCCTCGTATACATGTCGACCAGGCATTGCTAATTATCACTTTCTTGATCTCCCCAAACGTACAATTTTGTTGAAGATAAACCTGCCCCGGGTGTGCGTGCCAGATTACTGCCGTTTTCACAGTGGTCTGAAAGCATGCCAGTCAGGTGTCCGTCATTTAGCAGTCAGGTCCATGCTAAGCAGTGTCTGGGTCAGGTTGAGACCATGGCAATTAACAATGGGCTTTCCCACATCTTGGCTCCACTCTGCAAATTCAGTCGACGATGCATCTCTACCAGAAGTCTCCAACACCTCCAGAACTTCGCATGTGTAGAATATCCACGTGATCGTATATAGTGTACCTGCTACATTCTTTGTTTAATATAGGTTTTGAATTGTTTCCAATTCCACCTCATTATTGCTGAGAACACACGTAGATCTATCCAGTGGTGCAGTTTAGCTTTCATATCCACAGCCTGACCTCGTCTATAGGGACCCGATTGGTCTGCATAGCATATATCCTGGACACGTAATAATGACATCTTCAATTCAACCAACGTCCTGTAGCACGAGGGCACCAACATCGTAAACGATATTCTGAATAATTGGTTTTCGCTGATTAACGACAATTCCAGTAACCGATACGCACGCACTGCATTGCAAGACAGTTAGTTATCAGTTATCAGTTATCAGTTATCAGTTGGGGTTAGTTTGATTCGTGACATTCTCGTTATATACAGTGTCTCCTTTCTGACCCTTCTTTTCGTCTGTTATGTCCATGATTTCTTCTGACATTCCTGGAAAGTATCAACGATATGGCACGAACTCCATTGATCCAGCCATAATTTGGTAAAAACATAGTTTTAGATTCTGGGACATGATGCTATGTATGCACCTTATTTCATGGATATTTAGATCTTGTAGTATCACTGTATTGTCTCACTTGATCACGGTACAAGCATGTTTCTGAAAGATTTAAATTCAGAAGCTCATATTGTGTTCTTTAGTCTTTGCGGAAGTGTTTATGGCTGACATCCGATTGTCTCAACAGGAAAGATGTTAAAATTGTTTAATTAAATTTGTTTGCTGGTGTTTTGCCATAGGTCTTAATGCTGTTTAATTTCTGCCATGCTATGACCTGAATAATTCTATCTTCACATGCGCAGAGCCCATTGTTGTTAATTATGAAACCAATGTTTTCAAATGTGTGACATTTATTCATTTGCGACTGTAGTGATTGGTTGATATATATTATTGATTGTGGACAGTATTGTTGTTTCTGTTTTTTTTTTTTTCTTCTTCATAAGACGATTGTAATAATCGCCGTGTCTTCATACACTCAGGATTAACTATTTCAACCCCATATTACTATTTGAGAGGACGTATCATCAGGATACCAGAGTTCAGGAATTTGATGTACACCAATCATATGTGGATCATAATTGTCACAGGTCGCATCATTGTTGGCGTTTGTATTACGTTTTCTGTATAGCCGTTGAACATGTATGAGGGAAGAATGTTGGCCTGTCTTACCACCCTTACACCATACTTGATACCAGTTTGATGTTTCACCAGTTTCTCTGGCATCTCCTTAGTATTAGTGATATAATAAACTGGAACAGATGTACTGGAAGTCTCATAATGTAGCCCAAGAAACAGGTATGAAGATCTCTGTATTCTCCGCTTTTTTTCGAAGATGTTTGTCAAATATAATTGCTTTTCCCTGGTTTATCCACATCTTCTAACTTAAGCGGTTTCAGGATAGTTTTAGAGAGGACTTTGCTAATGCGATAGCTGATCTAACATTTACAATTATCTTTTTGTCAGTGAGTTATGTAGATTGTTCTCTGCCATGTAATGTACCAGATCGTGCTGATCTAGATCTTTAAATATCGTGCATAGCAGAAACAGAGGCTGCATTCTCCTAGTGATTGGATTAATTCCGTTGGTGAGTTTGTATTGCTGACCGTACTTCCTCTACTAACAGTTCTGATTCTTCACATTCAGATGTAATGTCTGGGTTCGTGGCCACTTCGTTATCTATCCCTACGTTTCTTCGTTAACTAAAAGTTACATGTGATATAGCTTTAGGATGCCCAGTTAACCGTTTAAATGTAAGTGTCCGTCTGAAAATACTGCTTGTAACTAATAGTTGCATTATAACTCATCATCATCAAGTGCCATGCCGTCTGGCATAGGCGCTAATGACTCTCCACAGATCTCGGTCTTTCGTTTTCTGGATCAACCATGCCGTTGATATTCCTCCACGCCACCGTCGCATTCCATCCAGCATCATTTCTCGTGGCCTGCCTCTGCCTCTCTTCCCCTCGATCTTTCGAGTTGTCACAATGTTCTCCAACGCCTCTCTTCTCATCATATGACCCAAAAATGCTGTTGGTCTGTTCCTTATTGTTGTATATAATGTTCTAGTTTCATTAACCTCTTTCAGGCATTCGTTGTTAGTTACTTTGGTAGTCCAAGGAATTCGCAACATTCGTCTAAGGAACCACATCTCTGTTGCTTGCAATCCCTTCCTGATTTGTTCATTTACATTCCAAGATTCACAGCCATACAGCAAACAGGTTCTATATAGCACTTCAGCACTCTCTTTCTTACATTCAATGGTAGTGACTTATTACATAAGATATTCTTCATTTCCTGAAATGCAGCCTTTGTTTGCCCTGTTCTGCTCTTAATGTCTGTTGTACATCTTCCATCTGATGTTATAAATGTCCCTAGATATGTAAAACTCCATTATAACTAGCATGTATATTAAACATGACAAGCAAGATGTTTGATTACATTGTGATAAAAACTGCTCAGAAATCAAATCGTATTAAATCATTACGTATATTATATCAGGCCGGTCTCTCTGGCTAAAGGGTTACACCACTTTCTCCGTAATCCCGTTTATCCACGCAGGGTCTCGCAGCGAGGCGAGAACTGGAAGCGGTTCGACCCGCGCTCGTGACTTGCGGGATAATGAGCCGGCCGCTCAGAAAGCAATGGCAAACTACTGAGCGTAATCTTGCCAAGAAATCAACATACAGCTGAAAGATGCTGATGTTGACAGCGATGTCCTGTAAAGGATATGCAAAACATTTTGATTTTTTTATTATATCAGACAATATTTATTTGTTTATTGTATCAGCAGAATTCTAATTATAAAGTTAAATTGTGATATTTTTAGATGACACCAATCCAGAATATCATGTCAAATTATAGAACATATATTTATAGTTATACAGATCTTAACAGACTCTCAAGCCACATCTCTAAAAGAGGTTGAATAGTGACTAAAGATAACAATCATTTCCACTTTTATTACCACTTTCAAGAGATGGACAAGACGATGTAAAATAAGAAGATTTAACGTGAGGTCACTACACAAGAGAACATTTTACATTTGGCTGACAACGTCGTGGTTTGCTTCTCTATTTGGAATCTTCGGCAACATCATCAACATGACCGTGTTTGGCAAACTAGGATGCACAGCAACTGTCAACATTGGCTTTTTAAAAACCTTGGCCTTGTCCGTCAGCTTGTGCCTGTAAACAGACGGTGTTTGATTCGTTTCATTCAAAGAGGCACTATTCCGTTTGTTCCAGTAGCGTCTATGTAAATAATTTCAGTTTGGTTTAATATTTATGCCATAGGTCGATACTTGGGTTTAATCGCCTGTTTTGGTTCTGTTGGCCCGTTATGTTTATACAGGTGGGTGCTCAATTAGTCCAGTATGACTTCTCGCTGTACCGATTAAGTTAAGCATGAGAGGGCTAAGCCACAATATTATATTAGAACTACATTTTGGTGCCATTAAGCCAATGGCTGGTTAGTCTGTTATATTTGAACTGTTTTTAACATCTGCCACATCTCGATGTAATACGACTATACGTATTTAACAGGGCCCGGAGAGTTTTACGATTTATGTGATCCTTGTACGAGAGGTTTACAATTTATCTAATGTCCTTTAATTCACATTTTTCAATCATAATTTAGCAGAGTCGTCAAACATTATGGCCAACCGCCTCAGAGGGGTCCATGGCAGCCGGATCGTAAAGCCTGTTGATATGCATTCCTAACTCAGAAAGCAAACCGGAGTCAAACGGTAGCAGCAACTCTCAAGGTGAAAGCAACAAAATTTAAATAAACCTTGAAAACGTAGACATATATAAAAGCCAGCCTCCGTAGAATCCAGGTTTTGTCATTCTTTATTGTCTTTTGATACAAATGGGGCTGTTCCTTGACGGCATATCAAAATAGCATGACAAATATGGCCAAGTCTCTTAGTTACTGTACAAAAGCGAGGACAATTAGTTCATTGTCGATATCATCTGAAAAATAACATTTCCTTTGTGGTTCTTTTTGCTTTAGTCCTTTCCTTCCACATTGTTAAGTGCTTAAGTATTGATGATTTCAACGATACTAGATGGAACCAAAACTTCCCACAAGGACCAAGCGTCTTATCTAATCGCTGGCGAGATGGAGTCTGTGTCGTATGTATCTTTTAGTCAACATACGACATCGTCATCGCATCATCAAGCGACGGTGCTCACCAGTGCACTGGGACGCAGAGGTGTTTCCAAGGCACCAGGGCCGGGTTATATACTGGCCAAGACCTATTGACGCGTCCTCGTCGAGCGTCCTGGGCAACAGGTCCCTTCGGGGTCCTGGCTAAAGTCAGTAGGATCGCCGATTCCTCCGAAGTCGGAGAGTGTCTGCCTGTACGGCGAGGAACCACCAGTCTGCACACCAATAAGCCAGACATGGGACAACGGATACTCACGCAAAACTCAGGTCCTGTATGACATCACACTGATGTTGGACAACAGGATGCCTTCATCCGACATACAGGACTTCGCGTTGGAGCTCAAGCCAACGAACACAAGCAAGCAAGCAAGCAACCAGTGCACTGCTTACTAATTTTTACATTGCATAGTAATTATTATTTCTATTTCCAGACCCGGCCATGCTTTGTTTTTGAACCCCTAACTTTAGCCGTATAATCACTATAACAGTTACACTGTTATAATAATTCTCAATCACAATAAAATGTATAATAACAATAGCAATTAAAACTATAATATATCTGGTTCCACAAGTCATAACATCTGATGGGAGATGCATTGAAGAGATTAGAACAAGGTAGCCTTTCGCAAGATGAAAAACATACTGACCAATAAAAAGATGTCGATTGAAACGAGAAAAAGAGTGTTGACGTGCTACATAAAACCTGTACTTTTGTATGGATGTGAAACGTGGACAATGAGCAGTCATGCTGAAAAACAGCTGATGGCTGTGGACATGTGGTTTCTAAGGAAAATGCAAAGAATACCATGGACAGACTGACCATGGACAGAATAACCAATGAACGAGTCCTTCAAGAAACAAATGAAGATTGTAAACTGATTAGAGTCATTAGACGTAGACAGTCAACATTTTGTGGGCATGTTATGAGAAGAAATGACTTAGAGAACTTGGTGACGACTAGCAAGATCGAAGGGAAGAGATCAAGGGGAAGATCGAGAAGTAAAAACCTGGATGGCTTGGCCACGTGGCATGGTCGAGACAGGAACACGAAGCTGATCCACGACTCTGGTTATCGAGTGAGATGGCAGAACATGACCTCCCACGCTTATCGGCATGGCACATGCTGGATGGATGGATATCTGGTGACAATCGCACGGTTGTGATAGTCATCATGAGTTCCACCCGGTCTACCCGATCACGGTGTCGACCAGAAGTGTTCGCTTTAAGAGAGATCTTTCTCTCCTGGCCATAGTGAAAGAGTGCATTGCGCCATAAGGCCTTGCATACAGTTAATTATGATCAGAGCTCACATTTAAGCTCATGACACTCATCGCAGCCCCAAGAAAAAATATGTGCCAATGAAAAAATCGCATACATAAAATAATACATTCAAACGTTTATTTGCAAGCAATTAATTAATCTATTTCCATATCTAATTTAACGTTTCTCGTTTCTGTTAAACAAACGTAAGACAATCTTAAATGAAAACAAGCTTATGAAAATCCTGTTTGTCGTATAAAGTACATGCTTTTTTATACTGAAAAATCTTACTAAAATACATGTTGTCAGCAACTCAGCTTTGACAGGCATACAAGGATTCCTCTTTTGTACCACACGAAATGATGACTCGTACGTCGTACAAAAGGATACAAATATGATACAAATTTATTCTGAGCTAGTTGTACATTAGCTCCGCGAGCAGATAACCACATAGGTAATACACATCATGGTATGTCGTGATGATGTTATGTGAAAGATGATATCGATGGTAATCTCTATCGAAGTTAAGTCTAAGTCATAACTATTGCTACTGTCCTTTTAAGCAACAAAGGATTTACAGCGAATACATCAGTCCGTCTTCTACGCTGTCGGGTCCCGGTCTGACGATCTTCGTGGCGTGTCCAGCCACGAGCAGTTGACCCTTCGTGCGCCAGCTGGTTTGCGTGCTTGGAGTTCCAGCACGCGGTTAGTGACTTGTCAACCGGTTAGAGTTACCAGTGTTTAATGGACACTTCTCGTGATGAGGGTTTCCCCACTCTATTCTGGGTAACTCCAGCTCACGTCATACAGTGTCCCCTTTTTGGACACGAGTTTGTCCAGTCGGAGAACTATTCATAGTACTCACTCGTGCTTCTGTCCCTTCTGTCCCTATTTCCTAGACAGCAATGTTCTCTTTATCCTGTCTGGTCTATTTCCATAGTTCTACTTCTATCTTATCTATTAGCTTATTTGCAGCACTTTGACAGGCTCTCCCTCCCTCTGTGTTGTGTTACAAACTTTTAAATTGTGTGTGTAACACAAGTAATAATATCAACAAAAAATTAGGGCTGCCTAATTTTGTCAAAGGCTGCATGAGTTTTCTAACTCTGTTCTGGGCATAGGACAAGATCTCTCCTTTCCTCGTCACACTGTTGTACTACTTCACTTGGCTAATTGATTACCACACCACACTAGTACAGTTGGCTAGAGTCCTTGCTCATACTAACATTATACTTCTTGGGAGTTGTGTGATCCGGAACCAAAGTCTTTTAGACCTGTGTTCAAATTGTCAATATAACTGACAACCCATACAAATTGCCCCTGTTACGAGTGCAATACATGAATAATATTCATGCTCCCATATAATATTTACTCCAACTAGTATACATGCTTTATGTGCTAATGTTCACCTTTTTAGCTTCCGCTTGTGAAGAAATATTTCAGTGTTACACTTAGGTTCTCGAGATTTTGTTGTGTCCCCTGTTTAGAGTAGTTATATCCCTTTGTAATTAATGGTGTATGCCTCTTTATGTGTTAGTTTTCCTGGCTGGTTGCGAGTTTGTATTAAACTAATGTGTATTTAACTTACCAATATGTGTCTATAATTTACGTGTATGTACTCTATCGAGCGCCGTAAAGCGGTTTATTGTAGTCACAAACGAGTGTGTAAGGCTGATTTATGACTACTCTCCCGATTTAGGATGCTCAAAATATGTTTCTATCTCTATCATCTAAGTATGCCAACTACACAGATAAAAAAATTGAACAACATATTGTATTACACACATTGACACGGACGAATTACAAAAACTCGTGTTGTGCGGCGAAAAAAAATCCCGCAACATGTCTCACTGCTCTGTATTTACCTCATTCTCTCACTCTCATACATACATCTTTCATTCCTCTTTCATTCCACAGAGGTTTTAAAATACCTGTTCTGTCATTAAAATATGGTTGTAGAAAAAAAATGGATGAACAATAGTTGGCTGAATTTAACCAGGTTTTCAAGCCAAATGACTGTGCTCTATTTCTACACTCGTCATTTCTGTACAAAATTATACATAATTAAGAGGATTGTTCGCTACCAATCCTGTGGGTAATGATTGATATAGCTAATCTATTATAAGGAGATGACGTAATGCAACGTCTGCGGGACCGGCTCACCACAGCAGTCGAGCGAACATTCTGTACTGCAGCTCTAGTCATCAGGTACAGAAAAACACCGATCCCAGTCCCAGCAGTAAAAGAACCTGTAGCTTTGTACGCCAAATCAAATTGTATTTACCAATTTACATGCAGATGCGAGGCCATCTACATAGGCAGAACTGAGCGACAGTTACATTGCAGGGTTTCGGAACATATTCCGAATTGGTTGGACAAGATACTACACACAGAAGATGGTAGCCTAGGCAGGCCGACACACCGGAAAAGTCTGGCTTCATCGGTCGGGAGACACGTGTTCGAGAGTGGTCACGTGGTTGAAAGAGACAGTGCCTTTCGTGTGTTGTTCAACACACAAAGTAGTCGATTGTTAAAGTTTGCTGAAGCTATACTAATCAACCTTCGAAAGCTGTCCTTGTGTAAGCAGAAAGACATGTTAGTCAGTTTAAAATTACCGTGGTAGACAATCGACATTACTGTGCGAACATGTGTATATTTCAGTTTGAAGGATTTATCTAATTAATTCACGTAAGTTGTGTGATTTCTGCAGTATGTACCTAACGAGATGCAGCGAAATATGCCAGGCAATAAATCGTGCAATCTATTGTTTGTGTCTTCATTATTCAAATTCACTACTGGAAAATATTGTTTTGAATTTCTGATAAGCGGCATGACAAGAAGCCACAACAAACATCGCAGCTGTTGATAACATTATTGTGACATTTTTTTGTGGTGACTGATGCAGGTTAGGATTTTCTTTTTGCCCCCGACAGTGATTGATGTATACCTATCAGAAATATTTCATTTAACTTTATAAATATAATCTTACTGATATAATAAACACAGAAATAGTGCATGCTATAGTAGGCGTTATAATTTATTACAGTATATGTATATGTGTAGGAAACAAAAAAGCGAATATATATATATATATATATATATATATATATATATATATATATATATATATATATATATATATATATATATTATATATATATATATGTGTGTGTGTGTGTGTGTGTGTGTGTGTGTGTGTTGAGTCTTGAGTCTTTATTGTGTCCTATTCTGTATGCACAGATAATAGCTTGTCCAGTCTTGTTCAATACTAAATAATCATCCTGTTGTTGAACATGTTGCTTTCTGGGTGGTTTATATATCTCTCCTTTGCTAATATATTGCTGACATGTCTGCTTGCTGTGTTCCAGCACATTGCTTGATCAATGTGACAGCCCTCTCATAGTTTTATCATGTACAACAAAGAAAAGGGGATCTTTTGCAATATAGTTCAACTTTACTACATATCGGAGAGACTAGATCCTGCAAATTTGATTAGATATTGGGACTGAGTGCTTGGAAAACAGAAAGTGGATCCGTTAGAATTACCACTGGATGTATATTGTCTCCTGTCTTTTTTTTTTTCTAGTTCTTCAACTGTACCTAATATTGCTCTCGTATCGGATCATAGTTGCAGTAGTATTAACCAGTTACTATACTAAAGTTCCCGTGTTCCTGTCTCGACCATATCCCGTGGCCAAGCCATCCAGGTATTTATTCTCGGTCTTCCACTTGGTCTGTTCGCTTCGATCTTGCCAGTTGTCATCAAGTTCTCCAAATAATTTCTTCTCATAACATGCCCAAAAAAATGTCGACTGTCAACGTCTAATTTCTCTAATCAATTTACGATTTCCATTTGTTTCTTGCAGTACTTATTCATTGGTTTATCTGTATGTCCATAATATATATATATATATATATATATATATATATATATATATATATATATATATATATATATATATATATATATATATATATATATATATATATATATATATATATATTCGGAATAATAATGAAGGACCATAAATTTTGAAGATGGAAGTTTAGAATTCCCTTAACCATATGAAAACTGGCAAGACCCCAGGTACAGATGACATCACAATAGAAATGATCAATGCCTTACAAGAATATGGAATAGGCCAAGTCACCAGACTGCTGAACGCAATATATGATTCTGGAGATATACCTCCTAAATTATGTAATTCTATATTTATTGCAATCCCGAAGAAATCAGGACCCTTGGAGTGTGATCAACATAGAACAATTAGTATAATAAGCCACATCTCGAAGATTTTACTGAGAATTATCATGCAATGAGTTATGAAGAATATAAAGCCCGACATTGGAGAAGAACAATGTGGGTTTGTAGAAGGCATGGGTACAGTAAATGATGTGTATATACTGAGAACAATAATTGAACATTCTATAGAAGTAAACAAAGATCTATATCTTTACTTTATTGACTACACAAAGGCTTTCGATAAAGTGAGACATGTCGACATGATAAGGATGCTTGAAGATCTACAAATTGATGGAAAAGACCTTAGACTTGTAAAAAACATATATTGGAAACAACAAGCTGTCATCAGAATTGAGAACGATGTAGGTTAATATCAGCTTATTAAAAGTGGTGTCTCCAGATCTTTTTTCCCTGTACAGTGAGAATATTTTCAGAAATATAGAAGATATGGAACGAATTAACACTGGGGGACGATACATCAGTAACATTAGATATGCAGAATATATAGTCTTGCTTGTAGACAATGAACAGGACCTGCAACATTTAGTAGATGCTGTTGTTGCACACAGTGAACATCTAGGGTTAGAAATGAATATTAAGAAGACGCAGATTATTGTCGTCACTGGGAAGAAGGAAATACCACAATGGGCGAGTAAATGATGCAAAGTACGAGTAAATGGGCATATTCTTAATCAAGTGAATCGATACAGTTATCTAGGAATAGTCATAACATCTGATGGGAGATGCTTCGAAGAGATTACAAAAAGAATTGCCATTGCGAAGGTAGCCTTTTACAAGATGGAAAACATACTGACCAATAAAAAGATATCAATTGAAACGAGAAAAAGAGTGTTAAAGTGCTACATAGAACGTATACTTTTGTATGGATGTGAAGCGTGGACAATGAGCAGCCAAGCTGAAAAACATCTGATGGCTGTGGAAATGTGGTTTCTGAGGAAAATGCAAAGAATACCATGGGCAGACAGAAAAACCAATGACCAAGTCCTTCAAGAAACAAATGAAAATCGTAAACTGATTAGAGTCATTAGACGTAGACAGGCACAATTTTTTGGACATATAATGAGAAGAAATGACTTGGAGAACTGGTGACAACTGGCAGGATCGAAGGGAAGAGACCGAGGGGAACCCGGGAAGTAAATACCTGGATGGCTTGATCACATGGCATGGTCCAGACAGAACACAGAGCTGATCCACGACTCTGGTAATCGAGTGAGATGGCAGAACATGACCGGCCACGCTTATCGGCATGGCACATGATGGATGGATATATATTTAAAACTCCCTTTTAGTACAGTTTCATATATATATATATATATATATATATATATATATATATATATATATATATATATATATATATATATATATATATATATATATATATATATATATATATATTGTTTTTAAATTTTTTTTTTTAGCATATCCTTTACAGGACTTAGCTGTCAACACCAGCATCTTTCAGCTGTATGTTGATCTCTTGGCAAGTTTGCGTTCAGTAGCTTGTCATTGCTTTCTGAACGACCGGCACCGATACCAACGCACAACTAAAGCAACGCGGTCTGCTGCCAAATCGAGCACAGCTGTGTTTCGAATGAGGGTATGCGGGATTACGTACCGCGTCATTAACACCATCGCCACGGAAACCGGCTATCCAGTATTACATTACTTATTATTCAGCATACGCATTCAAAATTGAAAACAGGACACACAACTTTTAAGTAAACGGATTTTTGTCTGTTTCTATTTATTTGTTTCTGCTGGCATTGCTCATTGCTAGAATACTACATCAACAAATACACATGTAGTGAAAAGAACTGAAAATATATCACTACGAAGTGCACGATAAGATACATTTAACTAACTAAACTTACATGAACACAGAAACGATTATCAGACAGATATATATTAGTATCTAATTATAATGTAATTTATCTCCTATTATATAATACATTTTTATATTTGAGTTGAATTGGCGTTTCACTGTACTTGGTGCTCATGGTGTAGTACAGAAACATGTGCATGCTGGAGTTCATGCAACTACAGATGAAACACAATGACCAGTTATCACTGTATATACAGCCATACTTCCCTGAAAGAATAAATTCCAGTTCAAAACTATCACCACGGAGGTAATAATTACTGGAGTGTAACAAATAATACGAATAATAGAAATCACCACGGTCATCTTAATTGTCTTCTTGTCCCGCAAAGATCTGGCCTCCAAATGTGCATTGTTCGAGGATGCATTGATAAGACTTTTGGGGATTTAAGCTTATGGAGACTTAGATTTATGGGTCAAATTGATGATAAGGAAAGTGTTTAGTATTATGACTGTTAGAAACGACAACATTCTAGGTTAAGAAGTCAGTGTATAAGCTAGACAAGCAGCTTCCTTTCTAAACATTATGTACACAATTCCAATTAAATTCATGTTTCTTTCTGCAACAAATTCTCAGTCTAAATATACAATTTAATACTCAGGGATGCGTGTTGCAATGTTTATTACCAAAGTGGAACACATGAAGGTTGTTGGTTTTCTGAATAAAACTGATTTCTAGCGGCATAGAGACCTTAAGCACCTTTCAGCCGTAATGTAAACAGTTATACAGCTATTTAGCTGGCCAAAGGAAATTGCCATGAGCTGAATTGTGAGCTGTGATCACAATGAAGTGTGTGCAATGCTTTATGGCGAGAAGTACGTTTTGACGGTGGCTATGAGAGAAAGGTCTCTCCTAAACTGGACACTTGGGGTCAACACCGTTGTCGAATGCAGACCATGTCGGACTCATGATGGTTATGCCAACATTGAAATTGCCACCAGATAGAGTATAGTGTTAATTACTATTTTTATTAGACATTAAATTGTGATTGCGAATTATAATTCAAACCTGCGATGATATTAAACATTGTGAATGTGAATTCAAAGACATAATATATATTCTAAAATATGGTCGGCGTGCTGTTAAATACCTAAAGTCGTGATGCTCGGGATCGTAAGATAGAAGATGTTAATGATTGTTATAAAAAACAACGACAGTCTATCCACCCACTGGCTTAATGACACCAAAATGAAGTTCTGATATAATATTGTGGCTTAGCCCTCTCATGCTGAACTTAATCGGTTCGGCGAGAAGTCATACTGGAATCATGACAACTTGAGCAGACATGTGTAAACATAACGGGTCATCCGAACCAAAATATCCTGTTAAACGCATGTATCGAACCTTGGCAGAAATATGAAACCAATCTTAAATTATATAAATAAATGTTATTGGAACAGACGGAATAGTGCCTCTTTCAATTAAACGAATCACACAGGGTACTATTGCACTCGCATGTTCGCAGGCACAAGCTGTCGGACAAGGCCATGGTAAAACAGCTAATGTTGACATTTGCTGTGAATCCTAGGTCGCCAAACACCATCATGTTTTGACGTTGCTAAAGATTCTAAATAAAGCAACCAAAGCGCCTAACACAAGGTTGTTAGTCAACTGTAAAATGTTGTTCTCTTGTGTAGTGATCTCGTTAAATCGTCTTGATTTACATCCCCATGTCCATCTCTTGAAAGTGGTAATAAACGTGGAAGTGGTTGTTTTCTGTAGTCATTATTCAACCTTTTTGAGCTATGCGATCCGAGAGCCTATTAAAATCTGTAGAACTATACATATATGTTTAATAGCTTTATATGATTGCTGGACTTGTGCCTTTTAAGAATATGTCAATTTAACTGTATAAATAAATTTTACTGATAGAATAAACACATAAATATTGTTTGATATTATATACGTTATATTTTATTATTATTGGATTTCTACGCAGTGTTATCACTATATAATTAAAAACACATGCTAGTTATAATTTAACTGTTAGTTACAAACATTACTTTTAAAGGGACACTTACTGGACATCCCTAAAGTTATATCACAGTTAACTTTTAGTTTACCAAGCACAAGTGGCCTAATAAGACCTCCAAGCGAGCATTGAAACAACTACAATAAAATCAGAGGCTGGTAAAAATCTAGATTACCCAGATAAATATAATGAAACTATTAAGATTGCAACTGGTAAATACTACAGCGACTAGGATCCTATGCAAGAGAAAAATTAGGTACATTTGAATATCTCATATCACCAGAGGTCAATGTACATCCAGTGATGATTCTTACCGATCCATCTTGTGTGTTCGAATCGTCCGTATCCAATAACTGTACAGAACAACATTATTTACCCACTGTGACGTAGAACTATTCCACGAGAGAATCAATCTCACTGTGGTACCTTAAAATACGAGAGGGTTGCCAAATTGGTCAAACGATGTACTTGAACACAGCCGCCAGGTTATTCAGCAACATAATACTGAAATGAAAATGTAATTGAACACTCATAAATTTGCAAGCTCAACGACATGATGACTATTATCGTATGAACAGAATATGATAACATGTTTATACACTGAATTTGAAATAAAAAAAACAACCGCCATATGTTGATGAATTATTTTCAAAATTACTGATGAATTCTTTAACAAAGTGTACACGATGGTATGAACCTCACAATATAAAACACAATACATGCTACAATGTACATGATACTTGCAGGAGTCAGTGGCGAATGTTTCAAACGACCTACCTGGCGCTCCGAAACTCGTGAATCCATTTTTGGAAGTGGCCATTGGATGTCGAGCGCAATGGTTTAGGACTAGGGCTACGGAGTTCGTGCTGTCTAGGCCGCCTGGCTGAAAGTGACAGCGCTAAATGAGATAACATCCGGTGCAATGACGTATATCATCGTACATTTAAACCATTTTTAAAAATCATCTACAACTCAGAAAGATATATTCATTGACCTGATGAAACAACACTATATTTAAAGACCACCGGGAGTTTGCCAATTTTTAGAAAATATGGAAACAAAAACAACATGCATAATTAGGTGGCTTCCAGGAACGAAGGAACAAATTTTATTTTCAAAGGGTTACAAATTGGGCACAAAGGCTAGGCTTACATTCGGCCCTTCCGATCACTCATCTTTCGTTCATCAATTGTGCATGTTAAATTTACATAGGAAAACAACATTGTCAAATGGACTTTATAAACATAAACAATGGATATTACTATGTTATGAGACAGGCAGACACATGCAAATTCATAAACACACACGCACACATAGATACCTGCATATATACTTACATCATTTGCACAAACTCTCACATTTATGCACTCACTCAGTAGCACACAAATACACACTCCCATGCATACAGTGCATGCATGCATGCATGCACACACACACCATATACACATACATACATGAGCACACACACACACATACACATAGATATACACACATACATACACACATACACATACACTTACACACATACACACACGTACTCATACAGCTAATACACAAACATACACACACATATACACACTCATACAAATTCATATACACACATACACACATGTGCACACACATAGCCACACATACACACATAAACTCACACACATACATACAAGCACATACAAATACACACACACAAGTACATACACACTAGCACACATACATACACACACATACACACATACTCATGGGTACATTCACATTCACACATACACCCACATACACACATACACCCATATATAAACACACAGACATAGACACACATATACACATACACACATACACTCACATACACACACATATACAGACATACACACACTTACACATATACAAGCTATACACACATACACACATAGGCACACATAAAAACACATACACCCATCTACCCACACAGATACTCACACATCTAGGCACATACACGCTGTCTCATATAATCACTAAAATAATATGAACACACTCCCACACTTCACACACACACACACACACACGCACGCACACACACACACACACACACACACACACCCATATATGTGTATACATTTATATGTATTTTTTTTTTTAAACCTGTTGTCCCGAGAGGGACAGCTGAGTGTGGCGGGGTGAGTGACAGGATGGTGGGTTGGCTCTTCCGGAATGGTTCCAGAACAGGGTTGACAGGGAGATCGGGTCGTCTTGTTGTTGCACCAACCCATACACCGATGACGATATCGAGAAAGCTAATGTAGAGGGGTACGGGCCGCTGACCCGGGGGGGGGGGGGGGGGGGGGGGACTTGAATCCTGCACTTGAACTCACCGCCTTTGCCTACATCAAGTCCTTCTGAGGACTGGACATGATCGGGGCAAACCACAGTAAGGACAACACATGAAACAACAAGCACGTAGTAGCGCAAATGAGAGTAAGACATCAACAAATGCAAGACTACGGTACCTTGTAGGCCCGACTAAGGACCGGTTTTATCAGGACCAACATAGGATAGATGGAAATTACCAGGCAGCACAAAAAACAACCTCATCCGACAAACAGAGCGGAACCAATCAAACCAGTATGAATTAGGACTAACAGTCCACACAACCACGGATCTCAACAATAATCACAGCTGAGGGGACAGGTTTAACGAGACCGAATTTGGAATCTTTCTTTGTTTTTCTTTTTTTTTTTTAAATATATATAATTTTTTTTTCATGTTTACCATTGTTCAATTGTCTTATGTAATGTGAAAACTTTAGGCAATTCAATAAAATAATTTCTGGAATATAAATACGTAATGCTTATAGTACATATTGAAATCAAGTAGCAGCATAAATTATAATATGAAAGATGAAGATATAGCAAAAAATAGGGAATAACATGTCACATGACATGCGTGCGCTCAGCATTCTCTCTCTCTCTCTCTCTCTCTCTCTCTCTCTCTCTCTCTCTCTCTCTCTCTCTCTCTCTCTCTCTCTCTCTCTCTCTCTCTCTCTCTCTCTCTCTCTCCCTCTTTCTCTCTCTCTCTCCATATATACACACAAGCTGGAGCTACGGAGTTCGTGCTTTGTGCGATGCTTTCCGAGCTGCAGAAAGAAACGGAGCCATATGGGATAAAACCCGGTGCAATGCAGCCAACCCTGTCGACTTTTACGCTACATCTTTTATTGCACCCACTCCTATACGAATCCGGATACGCCTTGTGTCGTCATGTGAATTGACGGGGAGTTCCTTACTGTAAAAACAAGTTTGTTAGCGAGAAATCACTAGTTTTTCAGCAAAACATCAAAGAAATGTCGCCGTTTTCGATGATTTAAGTTGCTTTTGGATCCATCAAAGACACATTTCTTGGGTGGGGGTAAATATAAGACGGCAGGAAAAACTTTCATAACTATGCAACAGACAGTTTTCAAAATAATTGATCGTGAATGACGGCATTCGTTTCTGGACATACTATAGTATCATAATTTCTCTACGTGCTGTAAACACTCTATCCATCATTGTAGTGAACCGGTGTTACCCGCTGTAATCGGCACAAGGATTCCGATATAGGTATCCAATGAGGAGCGGTTGCTTGCTGGCTGGCTTCAAAAATAATATTGAGGAATACATGGGGATGACGGGCCATGTGGAGGAGGTGAAGAAGAAGAAGAAGAAGAAGAAGAAGAAGAAGAAGAAGAAGAAGAAGAAGAAGAAGAAGAAGAAGAAGAAGAAGAAGAAGAAGAAGAAGAAGAAGAAGAAGAAGAAGAAGAAGAAGAAGAAGAAGAAGAAGAAGAAGACAGGCAGGCAGGCAGGCAGGCAGGCATAAAGAAAGAAAGAAAGAAAGAAAGAACGAAAGAAAGAAAGAAAGAAAGAAAGAAAGAAAGAAAGAAAGAAAGAAAGAAAGAAAGATTGGAATATATAACTATATGGCAACGAAACCAAACATTAAACATGGAAGCGAAGAATCAGAACTGGTAATAGAGGAAGTACGGTCAGCAATACAAACTCACCAACCGAACCAATCCACGCACGAGGAGAAAGCAGCGTCTGTTTCTATGTGCTGCATTTTAAGATCTTGATCAGCAGGATGTTGTACATGACATGGCTGAGAACAATCTACATCACTCACTGAAAGAAAGATAATTTATAAGTTTGGACCAACTATCGCAATAGCAAGGTTCTCTTGCAAATCATCCTAAAACCGATTGAAGGGGAGTAAGGGAACACTGATGAACCGGGGCATATATATATATATATATATATATATATATATATATATATATATATATATATATATATATATATATATATATATATATATATATATATATATATATATATATTCAATTTGACAACTATCTACGAGAAAAGTAGAGCATAAAGGGATTTTCATACTTGTTTCTTAGACTACATCATGGGATCTACAGTACATTTGATCCAGTTAAATAAACATTGTGTCACTAACACCAAGCAGATGCTAGAGAAGCTGGTGAAACATCAAACTGGTTTAGGTACGGCTAAAGGCTGGTATGTCGGGACAGCATTCTCTCCCCTTATATGTTCAATGGCTCTACAGAAATGGTTGCTTGCTTGCTTGTGTTCGCTGACTGTGATCTCCAGCACGAAATCCTGTATGTCGGATGAAGACATCCTGTTGTCCAACATCAGTGTGATGTCATACAGGACCTGATGTTTGTGTGAGTATCCGTTTTTCCATGTCTGGCTTATTGGTGTGCAGACTGGTGGTTCCTCGCCGTACAGGCAGACACTCTCCGACTTCGGAGGAATCAACGCCCTGGACGATCAGTAAGAATCTGCTGATGGGACTCCAGCAAACGGATGACTCGGTCTGTTTCTTCAGCCGACAGATCAGGATTAATATGTACATCCCTATAGGTTTCCCCAGAGTGTAAAGGATACTCCCTAACCGCGTCTTCGCCCGATTCAGTTTCCATCGCGACCGCCATAGTCATAAGTGGGAGAGAAGTACCATCAGATCGTTCTTCATACTTTTTGAGGAGGTTAATGTGGAAGATTTTGGATTTACCCCTGATCCGGATGGCATAGTTGGTTCGGGACACAACCCTTTCCACCGGGAAAGGCCCCTGCCAACCAATCTCGAGTTTATTGGAACCAACTGGAAGTAACAACAGAACCCGATCCCCCACTTTAAGAGACCTATCTTTTGTCCTTCTATTGTAGTATGCCTCGTGTCTCTTTCTGGCTGCCCTTAGATTCTGAGCAGCCAGAAGCCCAACCCGTCTGGAGCTTCTTCTTTAACTCTTCGACGTATTTATATGAGGATACAACTTCTTCGGAAGTTTCTTCCTCTGTCCATCATCTCAATAGGGCTTCTAAGGGACCCTTGATAGGCCTCCCGAATAGTAGAGTGGCTGGTGGCAACCCGGTCGACCCATGGGGAACCCCCCGATAGGCGAACAAGGCGGCTGAGATATACTCATCCCATCTGTCTGGTTTCTCTTGAGCCAGCTTCCGAAGCATGGTCATCAAGGTACCATTAAACCTCTGTACTTGCCCATTATACTGAGGGTGGTACGGGCTTGTGTGAATGTGGTTGGTCTGGAAAATACGAAAGACTTCTTCCATCAGCTTACCACAGAACTGAGACCCATTGTCCGTTAGGATCTGGTTGGGAAATCCCAACCGAGTAAAGGTCTCCATCAGTGCATCAGCCTCTCGCTTAGAGTCGATTGTGGCCAAAGGTATCGCCTCACCCCACATGGAACAGCAATCCACCATCGTGAGAATGTACTTATTCCTCTTCATAGTCCGAGGAAGAGGACCAACAAGATCGATGGCAACTCTCTCGAAAGGAGAGTTCATAATGGGCATGTCACCCAAGACTACCGGAGCCGTCCAGTGTTTTGGTGCCACACGCTGGCACTCTGGGCACGACTTGACGTACCTACGCACGTCTCCAGTCATCTCTGGCCAGTAGTAATGGCAGGAAATGCGCTGGAGAGTTGCCCCGACACCCATATGTCCACTGAAAGAAATGGTGTGTCCCATATGAAGAAGCTGTTCCCGATAAACCTTAGGAACTACCAGCTGTCCATGCTGGCGTTCCTCCACTCCGGCTCTCCGGTACAGTAACCGATTCTTCATATAATACTGACCCCGTCTTGGTGGGTCAGAACTTTTTGGCAACTGGTTGAAGCAAGGTTGCAAAGTAGCATCCTGGCTTTGAGCAGCTCGTAACTCCACAGGCAAGGGATTCACGATCAAGGCCGGCGTTTGCTCATCCTCCGATTGAGATCTGGTTTGCATCGCCCCTACGTACATGGGTTCGGTTGGAATCCCTAGAAAGACGTAGCGACAACCCAAGATCATTGGGAAGATAGGATCCAGCAGAACGACTGCCTGTATAGTGCCGGTAACATATTTTGATTTGATGTCCACCTTCGCAATTGGAAGAGACATCGCTACCGCACTCTTTGTCGCCGTTTGAATCTCAATAGATTCCCCGGTTAGCTGCTCTGGGCTCACTAAGTGTGATGAAATTACAGCCTCAAACTGCAGACCTGTGTCATAGAGACACTCATCTGGTTGTCCGTTCACAAGTATCGTCTCTACTACTGGTGGTTTTTCTGAATCTTTGTTCCCAAGATCCCTCCCTTCTACCTCCTTGTGAGACCCTTCCCCGGTTTCTACAAGACAAGCAGCATAGTGAGAGTCTTTCTGTTTACGCCGGCAATCAGCCGTATTGTGTGTGGGAGATTTGCAATAGGCGCACCACTTTTCACTCCACTTTCTTTTAGGAGATCCATGTGGACTCTTACCAGAGGGTTTCTTAATTGGAACTTTATCGAAAGGATCCTCCTTTTTAGTGTGGGTTGTTTTAGGGTTCTTCTTCTTTCCAGACCAAGTGTCTGGTGATCGGGGATTGGGTTGTGACAGTTCCCCATTATCTCCATGAGCTAGCACATACCTTTCCGCTAATGTATTTACCAAGTCTAACTTCTCTGCCCCATTTTCTAGCAAGAAAGTTTGCAATGGCTTCGGCATCATCCTTTTCATTTGGTCCACGACCACTAATTCTTCTAAACTTTCATAGTCGTTAGCAAATCCAGCTAATGACATCCACTTCAAAAGGTAAGACTTCAGTCTAACACTGTAGGCTGCGAACATCTCCCCTGGTTCTCTCTTCGACTTTCTGAACTGCTGTCGATAAGTATGAGCTGTCATCTGGAACCTTTTCAATAATGCTTTCTCCAGGGCTTCATAGTCATTCTCCATACCAGGTGGCAACCTTGAGTATACCTCGTACGCTGTCCCTCTCAGGCCCTGTGGGAGTTTCAAGTTCCATTTCCCACGTTCCAGTCGCATAGCCAAAGCCATTGACTGGAATCTTTGAAGATACTGGTCGATCTTATCTTTGTGTTCATCGAAAGGGATCAAAGGGAACTTCATTGCCTGGTATGGACCGCCACCAGAAGTTGTTGAGTCCGGTAGAACTGTGCCTCCCACTGCACCCTCGCTTTCCTTGGCAGTTTGAGCTCTGGGCACTTATTCGGAGGAATCAACGCCCTGGTCGATCATTTTAAGAAAATTTTGCTAGATGGTGACTCCAGCAAAGGATTGACTCGGTTTTTGTTTTTTTTCCCAGCCGGGACAGGGATAAAAAAAAAAAGGGGGGGATAATACTTTCATAGTCGTTAGAATCCTATCGCTCTCGCATTCAGTTTCCATCGCGACCGCCATAGTCATAAGTGGGAGAGAAGTACCATCAGATCGTTCTTCATACTTTTTGAGAGGTTAATGTGGAAGATTTTGGATTTACCCCTGACCCGATGGCATAGTTGGTTCGGGACACAACCCTTTCCACCGGGAAAGGCCCCTGCCAACCAATCTCGAGTTTATTGGAACCAACTGGAAGTAATAACAGAACCCGATCCCCCACTTTAAGAGACCTATCTTTTGTCCTTCTATTGTAGTATGCCTCGTGTCTCTTTCTGGCTGCCCTTAGATTCTGAGCTGCCAGAAGCCCAACCCGTCTGGAGCTTCTTCTTTAACTCTTCGACGTATTTATATGAGGATACAACTTCTTCGGAAGTTTCTTCCTCTGTCCATCATCTCAATAGGGCTTCTAAGGGACCCTTGATAGGCCTCCCGAATAGTAGAGTGGCTGGTGGCAACCCGGTCGACCCATGGGGAACCCCCCGATAGGCGAACAAGGCGGCTGAGATATACTCATCCTATCTGTCTGGTTTCTCTTGAGCCAGCTTCCGAAGCATGGTCATCAAGGTACCATTAAACCTCTCTACTTGCCCATTAGACTGAGGGTGGTACGGGGTTGTGTGAATGTGGTTGGTCTGGAAAATACGAAAGACTTCTTCCATCAGCTTACCACAGAACTGAGACCCATTGTCCGTTAGGATCTGGTTGGGAAATCCCAACCGAGTAAAGGTCTCCATCAGTGCATCAGCCACTCGCTTAGAGTCGATTGTGGCCAAAGGTATCGCCTCACCCCACATGGAACAGCAATCCACCATCGTGAGAATGTACTTATTCCTCTTCCTAGTCCGAGGAAGAGGACCAACAAGAATCTTAAACTCAGCGGGTAAATGTATACAATTCTCTATCACAATTTATCTCTCAAATAACAATTGGATATTTTATACGACCACAACACGTCACATGTCGGTCAGTCTGTGTCAGGCAGAGTACAGACAATAGCCAGGCACGGTAGGCAGAACCTATTGATAGTAGACAAGGATATATGTCCCCTATCACTATATCAACCAGAACTCCACCAGGATTTCAAATATCCCGGGACGTGCCCCCAGAAATTGTAACAAGCTATGGGGAGGGTCCCATAATGTCCCGTCACAATATTTCAAACTTATTCTTTTGCTCTGGCTGGGGATAGGTCATTGCTGCCAACCCTCATCCGTTCCCCGGACTTACTATCACTCTATCTTTCGACCTCAGGGTTATTTCCTGCAGTGTATTTCTGGCTGACACACACGTAACATGACGATCGTCTCAGTCACTATAATTTGACTTTAATACCGTAATAAAGACAACACAGAAGAACACCAAGACAGATAAACCTATACAAGTCCAGAAAACAAAACTGATGAGATAACTCTAGTCCAGAAATGAATCCAGAAAACTCTGAACATCATATAGCACAGATCTTGAAATTGTCCAGTCATTTCACAACTGCCTCACCGGGCAAAGTTTCCAGTCTCTCTATCCAGCGTCGGTTGTTCGAACAACAGCTTCCAAGTTTCCTAGGTCACCACGATGTAGTCAGTAATCTGGTCTGGGAAAGTGCCATGGGATCACTGGGTACAATTGAGGTTGGGAACCAAAGTCATGATACCAGATTGGGTATAGGGAATGAATCAGAGTCTTTCGCTGTCCCGGACAAGGATGGGAATTGGCGTAGGTCCAAACAGCATCATCAGCAAACCTTCGACCTTCAGTCGATGAGAAGACTTGAGTTGTGGTCTTTCCACTCATTTAATTCTTGTAATGCTTCTTTCTTAAAATTAGAAAACATTCTACCTCATATGTCCACTGACTTGCCCTGGCTTCATCAGGTGCTTAGGACTTTAGGTATAGAAGCCTTGTCAAGTCTTTCAACACACTTTCCGGTTTACACTCGACCTTAAGTCGATGAGAAGACTTCAAAAGAAGGACCCTGTAGATAATAACATTCCAGTGAGGGACCAAGCTGACTCATGCACCACAATCCTGAGGTCCAATTGGCCTCAGTTAATACATTAGTTATACCTTTTGGCTTACCACGATAAGTAGATAAGTGGCTTGCTTGAATGAGTCTGACATGTCAGGTAGCCCCTGGATTGGCTACGTCCTGGCTTGAGCAGACCTCCAACTTGTAGACGTCCTGTCGGCTACCCTATGCACCCTGTTGCATACAAGACTCACTCTCCACACTCATACCCTGCCTTTATTATTATTGGGCACATTCGTTTCCCGGCTTCTCTCTCCCTTGCAAACCATGCCTTTCTCACGACAAAGATCATGTGGTGTGGTGTGCCTAGTAATCTGTGTGTTTCTCCCCCTTAACTAATATTATAGTAGTGGGGTTGTATGGCACGCAGTGTAGTTCCCCATTCCCAGCAGAATAGGAAAGAAGATACTACCCCTTTCAGCCGCTGCTCTTGTCTGAGCTGTCGCCGCAATGTACCGGCAGTGCTTCACATAACACACAGATTCAGAGGAATGCCTGTTCTCTCAATGAGATAAAGAAGTTTATTTATATTCCCCACATCATCCTATCGACTAAAAGACGAATGAGATAGCACCGTGGATAGCCTCTTCCGGCTCAAGAAGATAGATCATAGATTGGGGAACCCCATCCCCAAGGAGCCCTTCCCTCCTTCCGGCACACCGTAGCTATCTGATGTGCTTATATTTAAATGAGAGATGCTACGAAGTACGAAGTAGAGGTAAGCCGTAGGAAGAAAGATAGCACACGTCTATCGGCTGCCAAGAACAAGCGATATCATTTGGGAAATATTTATTTTTCAGATTTGTTCCCTGGCGATGTCAAGAACAGAACGCCTAACTAGATTGGCCAACGGTCAACCCACTCACAATATGGGCATGACCGGCTTTTCGCCAAGTTCGTTTCACCAGTTGAGACAACAGAGATTTATAGGCCAAGTTTTGGCTGGACTAAAGAAAACCCAAGTTTACCTTTTCATTCCACCAGTAGGAGACGGCACTTGACTTGTAAAATTCTTTAAAACTTCAATACATTGTGCCGACAACCGATAAGGTTTTCAATGGACCTTCATCGCCTAAGAAATTACATTAGTACATATTTGGTGCAAGGCGCGCCATCGGGTTTTCCCCAAGACACGCCAGACTTCCACTCATTCTCTTAAGAAGATCGGGTTGGAGAGGTAACCCAGAGAACTATCCTTCAGGGGAATTGATTGGACAAGAGAACTGAGAGTTCCCAAAAGCCATTTCCCCCTGTTTTCCCAAAATCAACGAATGCATAAGGACATGGGCCACTGGCGTTTCGCTACAATCAGTACGGTCATCAAAATATCATATCGAACTCTATTGTATGCATCCTCGAGGTCAAGCGCTACCGCCATCGTTTCCTGTCTACTCTGGAACCCCTCATAAACATCAAAGGCAAAAGTGGCTGCATTTGACCAGGTAACTTTTCCTGGCCTGTAGCTCCCCAGGCCTCTTGGAAGAAGCTTCCCCCTTTCCTAGAACTCTTGCAGCTTGACAGCGATTATCTTCTCTATAACCTTCCCAAATGTATTTTGAAGACTGATAATCCTAATGCCACTAAGCTTTGAATGATCCTTGAATGGTTTTGGGAGAGGGATGAGATAGCTGTGCACCCAATCCTGCGGTACTGATGCTGTCCTAATGCTCTGGTTAAAGCAGTCGGTCATTTCCTTCAGGTCTGCATCGCTCAAAGCCTTCATGTGGCCATACCTAACCCCATCGGGCCCTGGTGCCGTATCGTTTGCCTTTTTCAAAATATGATGTATGATGTCTTCATAATGCATATTCTTCACGGTGCCAGATAATTCCTATCTAACTGCATCTCTGGTATCCGCATCATTATGATTGGTCTGCTCTAAAAATCTCTGGATAAACGCCTCCCCTTTCTCTTTGTCTGTTGTCACGCGCACACCATCATCTCTATCAATTGTTCCCACTGTCATAGGCCGATCTTTTCTTTGCATTTGTCTGTGCAGTTTCCAGAATTTTCGCAGTGTTTTATCACCTCCAGTCTCCTTCATGAAACATTCCAATTTTGCCTTTTTGGCTTCTGCAGCACAGCGCTTGAAAACCTCCACCTTGTCTTTCTTGACATTTTTCCGCTGTGTCCACTTCCTCTCGTGAGCTTCGGGGTGTCTGTCGCACTTTCCTTAGCTGCTTCTCTGCAGCTCTCTTTGCTTTCCAAGCCTGGTCTACTTCTGGGGTCCACCATGGGGGCTGCAAAAAAGGAGTTTTAACATTCCTGTTGCAAGTCCGCTGTCTGAGGCGTCCAAGAAAGATATCGGTCCACTCATACCGGAAGGTCTTGCGCGCTCTCCCAGCCTTAACTTTTCTGGCTTTAGAGATCAGGACTGAGCATGGCAAGTGATCACTCCCATGGTCATTCAAAACAGTCCACTTTACACCAAGGACTGATGACTGGGAGACAAGTGCCAAGTCAATAGCTGTGTCTCATTGCCATTCTAGTCGGCCTACCATCATTTATGCAGTCCGCATCGGAGTCCACCATGGCATCCGCAAGGGCAATTCCCTGTCGGTTTTCTCCACTACTGTCCCAATCTCTGCTCCTCGCATTGAAGTCTCCACATATGAGTAGCCAATCACCTGGTAATTCCTCAAATTCCATAAGCCAGTCCCATTGTTTCTTCCAGACAAAACAGTCCTCTGTAGCATATACATTTATGATGTTCCAACTTAAGCCACCAATCTCCATGTGTATACCCTGGACCTCTCTTGCACTATGATTCCACTGGCTCAAGTCAAGTACCACATGCTTCACTCCTTTCTTCACCAGCAGACCTTGCCCATGTCTCTTCTGCCCAGTAGTGTTTATATAACTGGCGTACCCAGGGAAATGGTATTTGTCTGTATTTAGCTCCTGGAGCATGAGGACATCAAAATCATATATAAGCCTCCCCAATACAGGACCTCTCTGCCTGGCACTACGACAATTCCAGTATCCGACTCTTACATGGTTGAAACCTAGTCTCTCCACTTTTCGTCTTGTTCTCCTGGCGCCTGTCCTATTATTTCTATGTCTTCTTCTCACACCATTTCCTCGTCTTCGCCTCCTCACTCTCTCTTCGCTAGTGTCACATAATACTGATAGGTTAACGTTCCTACTAAATATCAAAACATAAAATTGCTTATATTACACGAGGATGAAAGTTATTGACCTTAAGATCAGAAGAAAAAAAAAACAAGCGATCGCTTCGGTCCTGAGGTGAGTACAGGTTATTGACTCCAAGATCAAAACAGATACCTCGTGTTTGTTGGGAGACAGGCGGCGGAAAACGAGATCTTAAACCCTTTGAACACCGGAGAGGGAATCACGATAAAACAATTTCACAAACCTTTGATATGGGAAAACGGAGTCACGATAGACGATCAGAGGACTTTTGAAGTAACGGAACCGTATTTCCGTAGTCCAGAGAAAAGTGTGGATAATCATTGATGTCCCAAAATGATCGTTTATCAAAGGAGATTTTCAGCTGTTGTTATATGAAGATTAAAAGACCGGAGAAGAGGACAGGGGGCGAATTGGGGGAATATCCCAGTATAATGGTCTTAATATTCAAGTTTAATTTAGTGTGCTACGAGTCTTCCAAGAGAGGAAGTTGGTCTATTCCGGAGCTAGTAGAATAGGGATTTACCATGTTATACGTTGGTTGAAACCAACTAGCATTTGTACTGATGTGCATATGTATTCCCGATTCAGCCGAGGATAGTTATAAGGTAGGAATAGGGATGTAGAGTAGAACTCGAGCTTAGTATATTTGAGTGCGTGACCGTAATATAGAGTGTCGGCCGCATTTAGCTAAGAAGTAACGTAGTGGATTGAGTAAAGTATCAGTGCACTCGATAGAATAAGTACTATGATAATATAAGGATAGGTCTATGAGAGGAAATTCTAGTATAGATGGTTAGTGGGATTTCTGAGCTTTCCTATGACATTTCCTTCTTTTGCCTAGTCTTAAGTTATGTGAATAACTCCTATGTCTTATGTCAGAGGTCAGTTCTCTGAATATATAGAAGTTAATAACTGATAACGGCCATAAGCCTATTCTCACCTCTAATGAGTTTGAGTTAGGTTGGCAGCACCTGAGAGTGTCTCTTCGATAGGTTCCAATGAACAAAGTAATAGCAACACTCCTGAAAAGAAAGAAGGGACCCTAGTCTGGTGCAGTGATAAATATCGGCCAGATTGAAGTCTGATATTATATATACATGTCAGCAAGTTCTAGAATTAACTGATACCTATAAGGCAGGCTGGCTAAGAAACTTACAGCAGAATAAAGTGTAACTAAACATAGATCGGAAGCTCAATATTGTTCACATGAACTATCTTTCAAATGAAGAGGCTGTAAGGCCAGAATTTATTATTGGATAAACAGAACAGTAACGAATAAGATGAACACCGTGAATCAGGGATATTATATAGACAGTGTTTTTGTAATTATGCATCCATATAGAGACGATAAGTCATTCAACCGTATCGGAGGTATAAACATTACCTGGACTATCATATCGTTCATGTTATTGGATATTTCACAATGAGAGACATTATCTACTAATAACACGCAGTGGTGAACAAACTGTTTAATTCTAACGTTGTCAAGGATATTGTGAAGTCATCAACATCATTCAGAGAGACACTACCCTGGGTGAACTTAATCCAATTCTGTGCTGTGGTGACAATATATGAGAACTGTGAGGTGGATCTTAGACTGTCAATACGATCTCACCTACACGATAGTACACACCAAAACTTCTTTACACATACACTATACACACCCATGACACCCATGACACTTTTTATTCATTAAATAAGTTTAGTATTTATTAGAGGACCGTGTTGTGTGGGTATGGTCTGGAGGAATATGAAGAGGGGTATGGTCTTGTAGAAATAGAGAGAGAGGGAGAGATAGTGAATCGAAGACTGGAAAGGGGGTGTGTAGACAAATGTCCAGCAATACGATGGCGGTAGCGCGTGATCTCGAGGATGCGTACAATAGAGTTCGATATGATATTTTGATGACCGCACTGATGGAGAAAGGGGTCAATCCCTGGTTGGTAAACTGGATTGCAGCCGTCCTGCACTCTCGTCGGGTTGCTCTCCGTCTGGGCGCATGAACCTCAGAGCCACATATGTTAACCCCGGGACTGTTACAGGGATCTGCAGTCTCAATGGTGTTCTTTAATGTGTATACGAGCAAGATTGCAAACCTAGAAGGACCAGGGGTTGGAAGAACACTAACATTTGCAGATGATATTCTTGCATATAGGCAGGCGAGAGATAGGGAGCAAACAGCCCAGGAGTTACAGGCTACAGTAGATAAAGTGATTGACTGGTGCACAGAAATGAGTGCTGTCATCCACCCGTGTCAGCAACCTAGCTTTGACAGGCACACATGGATTCTTCTTTTGCACCACACGAATGATAACTCGTACGTCGTACAAAAGGATATAAATTTATTCTGGACTAGTTACACATTAGCTCCGAGAGCTGATAACTACATGGATCATATACATCATGACAATATTACGTTATGACGTTATCTAGGGTAATATCTACTGTATTAATCTAAGCCTAAGTCACCACTACTTCTACTGTCCTATAAACAACACAGTATTCAGAGCGAATACTACGATCTGTCTCCTACGCTGTCTTGTCCCCGTCTGCTTGACTTTCGTGGCGTGTCCAGCCACGAGCCGGTGACCCTTCGTGCGTCAGCAGGTTTGCGTGCTCGGTATTCCAGCACGCGTTTAGTGGCTTGTCAATAGGTTACTCTTCTAGAGTTACCACTATTAATGGATACTCACCCTGGTAATGGTTTCCCCACTCTATTCTGGGTAACACCTGATCATGTCCTACCTTGTCCCCTTTTATGACACGTGTGTGTCCAGTCGGAGAACTGTTCACAGTTCTCCCTACTGCTTCTGTCCCTCCTATTCCCTATTTCCTAGATAGGGATGTTATCTCCATCCTGTCTTAGTCCTATTCCTTAGTTCTACTCCTCTCTTCTCTATCTGCCTACATGCAGCTCTTTGACAGGCTCTCCCTCCGTCTGTGTTGCGTTACAAGCTTTTAGCTTATGGGTGTAACGCAAATGGTTATCTAAAAAATTAGGCCTGTCTAATTTTTTTCAAAGGCTGCATGAGCTTGCTAACTATGTTCTGGGTATAGCACAAGACCTCTACTTTCCAATGTCACACTGTTGTATCCCTTCACTTGGCTATTGATTATCACACTACACTACTACAGTTGGCTAGAGCCCTTGCTCATTGTAACATTATACTTCTTGGGATTTGTGTGACCCGAAGCCGTTGTCTTTATAGACCTGCTCCTCCAATTGTCAATTTAACTGACAACCCAAACAAATTGTCCCTATTATGGGTACAATACATGAATTATATTCATGCTCCCATATAATATTTACTCCAACTTGTATACATGCTTTGTGCTCTAATGTTCACCTATCTAGCTTTCGCTCGTAAAGAAATCTTTCAGTGTTAAACTAGGGTTTCGACAGTCTGTAGTGTCCCCTGTTCAGAGTAGTTATGCCCCTTTGCAAGTAATGATGTCTGCATCTTTATCTGTTAGTTTTCCTGATTGGTTGCGTGTTTGTATTTACTAATATGTGCTTAAATTACCAACATGTGTGTATGTCATAATTTACATGTATGTTATCTTTCAAGCGCCATAAAACGGTTTATTGTAGTCACAAACCTACATGCCTACATGCAGCTCTTTGACAACCCGGAAAAGGTGGCTGTTTTGTGGTGCTCTCTGAACAACAGGATTGTAAGAGCTGATGTCCCAAGCCTCGCGATGGATGGTAGAAATGACAGCAGAGAGAACAAACTGAAGTATCTGGAGATCACATTTGACAGGAGCCTATCCTTCAAGAACCATGTGTAGACGGTCGTGACAAGATCTCAAAAGGGACTCAATGCACTTAAAGCTATGGCTGCAATGGACACATAGCAGAGAATGCTTTTCACACTATACCAGCACTTGATCCTCTCAGTAATTGATTATGGATTAGGTCTACTCACTGTCTCAGAGAGTCAGCTGGTGAAGTTAGAGCTCATCCAGAACGAAGCTATGCGGGTCATTCTGGGATGCTCTAGAGACACCCCAGTAGTGTGTATGCGTTACATCCTTGGTCTGCCGACTGTTGCTGGTAGGCTCAAGGTGATGCAGGCGAAGGCATACCTCAGAGTAGCTGCAGACACTGACCACCCACTGCATGAGGCGCTGGACGCAGTTAAGGATCAGCGACTGATAAGAGGGAAATCATGGATGGCTCAGGCGGAGGATACGATCAGAAAGGTGTGCCCCTTGGAGAACATTAGGCGTGGAGAGGAGTGGGTCAGAGTGCCAGCGGAGCAGTCAGACTTGTGCTGAGTTATAATCGCATTAAGCCGGGAGTGCAGAGAGTGGCCAGCAGGGGCCACGGAAGTGGATATCCAGCAACTAATTCAGGACAATGCTCACTCGAGTGATGTGATTATCTACACAGATGGTTCGGTTTCAAGAGGTGAGAGACGTGGCTGGGGGTTCATAGCCAAGGCTAATGGTCGATGTTTGGGGCAGGAGAGCCTGGCATATGATACCACAACATCTAGCTTAAGAATGGAAGTGGAGGCAGTCACTGCGGCTCTCCGCTGGATGGAGAATACGACACACACACACACACACACACACATCGTGATTGTAACTGACTCAGAAAGCATGCTGACGAGGGTGAGGACGGGCACACTTCGTGCGGAGTGGCTTGCTTTCGCTTCGGAGGTCTCGGGTGACAAGCATCGCCTGGATCTTTTCTCCGGGGCATGCCGGTGTGCTGGGAAATGAACAGGCGGACAGATTGGCTGGCTCTGCAGAACTTGGTGGAGTATTGATACATGACAAGGCAGACGTGGTTGCGGCCTTGTGGGAGCACGTGAACACCTCGAAGGAGCAAATGGATTACCATGGTCTGGCAAGAATGAGACAACGAGGAGTGACGAAGGGATCTGGCCGACGCTCAACGCTCAGAGAAAAGGCGAGACGGACTTATAATCAGATTGCTACTGGTACTATTAATGTTGGAACTCTTCGCTTGCTGCTGAGGATGGTGACGGAGCACTTATGGGAATGCCCCGAATGCTGTAATGTCGATTCCTAAATCAATCAATCATGTCCAGCAATAGACCCAACACTGAAAAGGGAAGTTGAAGTGTGTTTGTTGATTCTACTGTTCCCCCCCCCCCCCCCCCAGAGACGACAAGCGACAGCTAGCCTCTCAAAGATGTGTCAAGCGCAGAGCACGTGCTCCGTAGCTCCGGCGACGATTCCCGTGTTGAATTAATTCCATAAGCAAAGTTTGGATATTGCAGGAAATAAACGGTTGCCCGAGCATTGCCTGCTTGCTAAGGAAGAGGCAGGGGATGTCCCGCAGGAGCCCATACGCCTGGTGCCGCCCCACACGCCTGCCAGACGTCCAACGTTCTCGACCAGATTACCCATGGCCATCCAGTTCCTCAGCACGCTGGTCCACCTTGAACTTGGGGGTTTATATTTGGAGTTTTCCGTCTCCTAGATGGACTGCTGTCCAAAGCTAACAGGTTCCACCTACCCTGGGGAGGGGTTAGATCGCCCCTGACTCGCTTGGCAGGCACGTCTCCGAGCATATGAGGCATTTTCTAAGGAACTCAGAACCCACCCTGAGATCCCCCCTCGCCCTTTGTGCCCACCGCCAGTTGGTCCGCGGCTGCTTATTGGGTATTCGCAGCTAACCTCTATATCTAGAAGCCGTTCCACGATCCGCCACCTGTGGAAGCGCTGGGTTGGGGATGGTCGCCCCAGATCTTCATTGCAGTCTAAACAGATAAAAACAGATTCTATACTCAAATACTTAAAGGCCACATGTTGACTCATTCCATGATATTCTATTATTTTAGGATACAAACAGATTCTACACTTAAAATAACTTTTACTCTCTCTTCATGACAGTCTATTATTTGTTGTTGGTGTTGCCTACTGTTATTTTAATAGGATAAATAACAAAAATAAAAATAAACAATGGCATGTTAAAACGGAGCTGGCACCCTCATTACAGATACTACTTGCGATTGATGAAGCGGGAAGCTTCCGGCGTGTCGGCCTCGCTATGCTTCTGCCGATGTAGGTAGACTGGCACTTACATGTGAACTGGTAAATGCATTGTTTTTGGCGTATAGAGGGACAGGTTCTTTGACCGCTTGTGTGGGAATCGGTGTGGAATCCGGTAGAACAGAGCGGCAGTTGAACAATAGAGTTGCTGAACACATACCTCAATGGACTGACAAGATACTCCACACAGGCGATGGCAGCCTAGTGAGGCCGACACACCAGAGGCTTCTCGCTTCATCAATGGCAAGGCACATGTTGGAAAACGGCCATGTTATTGATAGAGACAATGCCTATCGCGTTTTGCTCAACATACAAAATAGTCGCTTGTTAAAGTTTGCAGAAGCCATAACTATGAAGCTACACAAGCCAGCTTTGTTCACATCGAAAGATATGTTAGTCAGTTTAAAATTACCGTGGTAGACAATTGACATTACTGTGCGAACATGTGTATATTTCAGCTTGAAGGATTTATTTAGTTGTTACTTTGTTGTGTGAATTCTGCAGTACGTACCTGACGAGATGCATGGAAAAATGCCAGGCAATAAATCGTGCAATCTATTGTTTGTGTCTTCGTTATTCAAATATAACTTACCTTCAAGAAGGATTGTTGATTTTAACTCTTGGCCATGCTCGACATCCAGAGAGCAGATAACACCTTCCCACTTAAATAAGTAACTATATGATACAAATTGGTTAAAAGGTAATTAGTGGACTTCATTGCACCGGGATTACAACTTCAGCCCAGTCTCTCACTACCCGCCTGCTGAAAACTGTATACATAGCACAAACTCCCTGTCTCGGGCGACGAGCTCCGAGGTAAGTCGGGCAGAACTGCTCGAAGTCCGGGGTCTGAGAACGAACCAAATACCTTCTGATCACAAGGAACACGGCTTTAACACTTCGCCACGGAGTGTTCATCTGTTGTTCTTCTGCACATGGCCTTCGCATTTCAGCAATACATAATATAATATATATATATATATATATATATATATATATATATATATATATATATATATAATGGTGTGTATGTGTGTGTGTGTGTGTGTGTTTGTGAGTGTGTGTGTGTGTGTTCATTTCAGTCATTTCATTCTTAATGTCTTCCACATTTCCATATTGTATAAGTGGTCAGACTTCTCTAAGTCCTATTCTAGCGGACGTTTTACGACGCGCTTAGTAGAACAAGGACCCTAGAATATTAAGGACCTGATTGTATATCGCCGTTAAGAGTCTGATAAATTATTAATTAGAGATACCAGACAACAAGCGGAATCGTTCCACTCCATCGTGAACCAAGCCCAAAAGAAAATATATGTGTCTATAGATCACGACGACACAGTGTAGTTTATTAACCACGAACACAATGACACCGTTTCATTCTTAGACGGAAAGACAACAGGCAAATCGAGTACTGAACTTACAGAATATTGGGTGTATTCTATATATAAATTTAATTTCTCGGACATTAAAAGTCACATGTAATAACAAATAACTGTTATTGCAATATAATTGGCTGTGGTATATTTGAGAATAGGCTTACTGGGCCTGCACATTAAAAAAAGGTATGATTACAGATTAGACCTGACAGATCACATCCCTTCAGGCAAGGAAAGCACCGTACTTTCAATATCCCAGAAATAATGCGTTATTATTTAACTACGAAGGCGTCTATTTTAACTTTCGCAAAGATTGTTCCCATTTTAACATAACCGAGAACTAGTAACGATAACTACTTTTACCTAACGATTGTCTGTCTATGCGGTTAAGAAGAACTGGTTATCCAATCTTAGGATAAAACTGATACACAAAATAATTATAAGAGTTCATTAAATGTTTGACTCTTCTAGTTGCCCTTGTCTAAGAATTCTGACGATTTAGGTCAGTTCCACATGCACATAGTGTGAAACAAAAGAGAGAGAGAGAGAGAGAACAAGAGACAGTGACGGAGAGGCAGGGACTGAGAAACTGAGATGAAGAGATAGAGACGCGTGGAAGATCGTAGAGATTTTGCCCGAATGATATCAAGTATTCGACTTTCGTATAACTCACGTAATAATTAGTTGACGTGAAAACCTGCATTACTCGGACTTTTTCCTCTCAAGAAAATCTTATCAACTATCTGGGAAAACAGTTATTCAGTGTCCACTTTTGTACAGTTGGTCCAATTAGAACCTATCCGTGCTAGTTAAAGCAAGATAGAATTCTGATAACTGTGTATTGACACACACGCACCAATATCGCGGTAGAGATGGAATATTTAACGCACTTCTGATACTGGTGGGTTGAGTCATGATGATTTGAATCTTGCGATTCCCTTCGTTGGAGTGGGTGTAATTTGACTGGTTACATAGAATCCTTCATCACTCAATTTGTGTGACCAATACAAAGAGTTGAAAGAAAATATACACGTGTGCCTTTTAATTGTTGGGCCCAATAGCAGCCATAGATACAATGTTTGTACTTTTACTAATTCTAATAAAAATTCTGATTTGTCACACCATTCTTAGGCTGACAGTTATATACATGATAGCCGGTCAAGCCTGGTTGACAGTGATTAAACATTAGCTTTCCTCCCACAAATAGTAGAAGTGTCTTGTACAGTAAGTACATTGGTGTAAGGCGTTCAGTTGCCTTAAGTATAGTCAGATTAACTTCACTCGTGACCTGCCACACGTGCTATACAAAGATGTAACTGTGGCAAAACCTTATGCTTCTTATTTAGCTGTGTAAACGGACATATCCTCCCCAACGCAATGTTTTTAATTAATATTGAGTTATAACTAGCATTTTTATTAAACACGACAACTATGTGTATAATTGCTTAGTGATATCAGATCTTACTGAAATGTCACCATAACGAACTATAACGTATGTTTCAGCAGACAATAGTGCATCATTTGTAAGCAATGTTCTGATCACAAAGTTAGGCGGACTATTTTAAACAAGTTGTTTTGAAAAGTGCGTTATATCGATGAACCGATCAACTATGTAAAGTGTATACATCACACCATTTATAACTTTAAATATTTATAAACGGACTCCAGAGGTCATGGCTGTAATAGGCTCACTTATGACTACTGAAAGCAACCAGTTTCTATTGCATTACCAAGATCAAGAAATGGATAAGACAGTGTATTTAAGAACATTTTACCTGACGATTACAACAGAAAGCAACATTTTCAGATTGGCTAACAACGTGGTTTTGGGCGCTCTGGTTGCTCTTTTCGGAATCTTCAGCAACATCATTAACATGATCGTGTTCCACAAACAAGGATTCACTAACAACTGTCAACATTAGCTTCTTTGCCTTGGCCTTGTCTGACCTCTTGTGTCTGGTGACTTATGAAGGTTATAATATTTTTGTGAATCCTTTTATGGAAACAGACACAATTCAATTTTTAACAAAAGAATGTCAGTATCTAATTATAGGTTGGTTTAATGTTTGTTTTGGTCGTGTTACTAGCTGGATCACTGTCTACATCACGGCTGAAAGATGCTTGAGTGTCGCTCTAACCTCTAAAAGTCAAACAGATAGTTTCTCCAAGGAGAACAACAGTTGTAATGTGTGCTATCTTTGGTATAAATCTTGTAACACTCATCCCCTGAATACAGTATTGCCTATTTAGGCTGGAAATTTATTCCGGAAAGAAACAAGACATTAATTGGAATTGTGTACAGAAGTTTCAGAAAGGAAGCCGATGGTTTGGTTTATACATTGACTTCAATTTCACAAATGCTTTCGTTTGTAGCAGTCATAATGCTGACCATTTTCCTTACCATCAAACTAACACAGAAATCTAGCTGGCTCATCATCGCCTCCTCCAACAACGCTCAATCAGAGGCCAGATCTTTGCGGGACAAGAGGACAGTTAAGATGGTGGTGATGATAGCAACTATACTAATAGTCTGCTACACTCCTGGAACTATTGCCTCCTTGGTGACCGTGTTCGAACCGGAATTTATTCTTTCTGGGAAATATAGCATGTACTTCTTTGATGTGTGGTCATTGTGTTTACTCTGCAGCGCCATCAACTCCTAGCGTGAACATGTTTCTAGTACTACAATATGAGCACCAAGTACAGGGATACCTTCAATCAGACTCTTCTTAAACTACATACAGAACAATGAGAATGAATGACATTATACTTGGGTACAATATACGTCTTTGTAGGGTAACGATTTCTATTTTCATTAAACTTACTAGACAACATCGCTGTGAAATGTTTACAGTTAAACTTAATACAGTTGTATTTCTAGGTTTAATATTCTAGAGATAAGCAACGCTATGAGAAACATAAATGTTGTAACAAAATCACACATCAGCTGGAAAAAAAGGTGTCCTCGTTTATGGGTGCGAATGTTGGTCAATGAGTAATGTAATAGTGGGGTGGAAAAAACAGGGGATGTATTTGTGATTTTTAAAGGCATTTTCAAAATATAGCGAACAAAGTAGAAAATAGATGCTGGGGTAATGAATTGTAAACGTGTTACAACATCACAAATGAAAAACCGTAAGGAAAATAGAAGTGATTTTTGCTGGATGTGTCAGCAAAACAGCTGGAACAAAGAAATTAATCTTACGTTGGGCAATAGCGGGTACAAAAGACAGAGAATGACAGGGTAAGGTGTATGTGAAAATAGTAGACAATTGGACAACGAATGGTGATGTAAGAACATACAAGGTTCATCAAAATGTCATATTACAGAAATGTTTGGAGAGTCACGGCAGTTGTCGCCAGAAAAGGTACTAAAGAACAAGAAAAGTGTCTCGTTATATCTGTATTTTGTTCTGCCAAGCAGAGATATGGTCGTGGTAAGAAGCGTGTATTTTTCTATATTGGAACGTCACACTTGATAAAATATATATCAACAAGAAAATGCTAGAGTCCTCACAGTGATAATCCGGCATAGTATACGTGCTAGTCATGTCCGCTATAACATACTGTTTCACATATCTGTGTTAGAGTAACGTAAGTAAATAAACGGTCAGCATGGTCGAATGGGTACGAACGCGTGTTCTTAAATATCCGGTTTGCTGATGCCGAGGTAAGCGGTTCAGCCCCTACATCGGACAGCTGGTCTATAATGATGACCTGTCGTTCTTGACTTGGGGACGTAAATTAAAAGTACTTCTGAAATCGAAGTGGGTTTGCCTGATGGCGAGGGACAATATTAATAGGTGAAAGCTAACCCACATGCAAAATTCAGTCCATCACTACTATAAATAGTGTGTATGAACTACGCTTGAGATCAAAGTAAGCGGGCTCCAAAAAAAAACAAAAATCCCTTTAACGGCGTTGACGTGTGTTGGGTATATTGTGTTAGCCATATATTGTTACAAATCAAATGGTACTCGATGAATGCTGTAATTAGTGACATGACAGCCGCCTTTACTGTCCATGACAGTCCCTGCTCCCATTTTAGGCCTGGTCGACCTGACAGACCAGGTCAATTTAAACAATTTCACCGCAATGGGAATTCGAACACACACCCACTGGGTCGGTGGGCCAGCGTACTGGCTCACAGCTGTGTCACGCTCAAACAACATGTGTTGTTGTAACTAATTGTTTACCCTGTTATGTATTTCCACTGGTTTGTTTATTTCTACTGCCCACCCATACATCTATGTGGTTATGATTATCCAGGGAAATTGGAGAAGCAAATAAAGGAAGTCCTGCGGCAGATACTGGCAATGGGTTGTGAAGTGTCAAGCCTATTATTTTATGTTGCATATCTCTTACGGGACGTTGCCGTCAACACCAGCATTTTTCAGCTGCTGTTGAAGTACTAGCAAATTTTACGTTCAGTAGTTTGCCATTGCTTTCTGAACGACCGGCTCACATACACCCGTAATTTACCAGCGCGACGCGATCCGCTGCCGAATCTCGCAGCTGTTGTTTTCCCTACGTAGATATACATGATTACGAACAATGTCGTTAACCCCTTGGCCAGGGGCACACTTTTATATCAGGGGAGAGTGGGATGAGAAGGCCAGTTCCCTTTTTTTCGCTAAATGTCCGTCACAGACACATCACAGACACCTGACACACAACTCTGGAAATTGTCCGGTACTGAACTCTTACTACTAATGAGGATTGAACCGGCACACTGCCTTAGCAAGGAAGGGGGTAGAGAGGCATGACTCTTGAGATGTATGCTGTCATATGGTAACAGGATAATCATTTTTATTCGTATTGGTCTGTACATTTTTGTTGGTTGTATAAATGTTTATTTAATAAAGAAAATATCCGATTTAAAAAGAAAAGATTAATGTATACAGTGATGCATTCTGTTATAAACGATATTACTATTTTACTCATAGCACTATACTGCATAGCATTATACCAACGTGTGTGTACTAAGTGATTCAATGAGCATGATTCAGAAGGTCGAAGCTGGATCTGTACGTAGACACTGGACTGAGTCGCTGCGGAAGTCTGTTGTCCGCAAAGTCACCTTCATCTTCATCCCGGGACATGCGGGAGTCGAGGGAAATGAACGAGCTGACAAACTGGCTGGCTCTGCAACCCCTGTAGATGGCCAGCACATGGATCGTGCCGATGTTATTAACGTCCTTAAAGATATGGCGAGAACAGAGGACTTTGACGTCAGTGATTCCACATCGCTGTCCAGGATGAAAGACTTGGGAGTAAGAATCGGCACAGCCAGACACGAGAGGTACATCGGGAAAACAAAGCGCCTCGTCAGCCAACACAGAACTGGCACTATTAGCCACCGGACGCTGATGCATATGCTGGGGGGGGGGGGGGGAGGATCTGAGCACCTATGGACATGTCCGGAGTGCAATGAAGATACCCCAACTGATAACTGATAGCTATTTTACTTTGCAATTGTAAGTAAAAGTGTACATTTCATGTACTAATGCTGTTATACTTATATGATAGCGCGATCAGGGGCTGCCAAAAAAAAAAGTGCCTTATCAGAATAAACTATTTTGTATTAAGTAATTTAATCTAACAAAATGCACTGAGTCATCCTGTCACAAAGTCTTCAAGGAAGACATCTCGGCTTACCAGGTTCCCAGATTAAGGCTACTTAGTTCTTCTGCACTATTCTCAGGTTTTCTCAATGAATGACTCATCCGGTACCAGCGTCCTTTCTTCACCTCTTGGTTCACTTGTATTTGTCTAGTTCTCTCCACGAGTTTCACATTGGTGATTTTGTTATACCAGACGGAGCAGAAGTAATAGTATCGACATACCCCCGAGAATAATACTGAGCTGAAATTAGTAAAATAACCATGGCAAATATGCAGTGATACACAATAAAACTAGGAAACTGGGCAAACAGGCAAAAGAAGCTTGGCTTGAGGGAAACTGCAGGGAAATTTAAAGCCAACACACCGCCCGGAATACCAAATTAATGAAAAAAAGAATTTATGACATCACTAAGAAATAACACACACAAAATCGGGTTGCTTAAAATTCCAAGGTGGCAAACTCATAACAGAAAAAAATCAGACATTACATGCATGATCAGATTACGTGAAAAACCCTTATGACGATACAAGTGAAGAACAGTATGCTATTTTCAATATTAATGAAGGGCCATCAGTTTTGACGATGGAGGTTCAGAATGCTCTTAACCATATTGAAACTGGCGAGATCCCAGGCCCGGACAAAATCACAACAGAAATGATCAATGCCTTAGAAGATTATGGAATAGACCAGGTCACTAGACTGCTGAAAACAATATATTAAACTAGAGATACACCTCTTGAATTATGTAAATCTATATTTATTGTATCCCGAAGACATCAGGAACCTTGGAATGTGATCGACGCTGAACAATTTGCACTATTCACGAGTTTTCTCAATGTATAACCTATTCAACGCCAACGTCTTTTAGTCACCTCTTGGTTTACATGTATTGATCTAGTTCTCTCAATGAGCTTCACATTGGTGATTTTGTCATACCATTGTATTCCTAGTATTTTGCTCATGGATATGTTTGCCCCTCAGAAACAATGGACTACAAAGGAATGTCGACTGGAGGTCAGCCGTGAAGGCTCAAGCAATGAAAGAGAAGCCACGTTACCTGAGGTAGTTTAGTTTAGTTTAGTTTTGTTTAGTATAGTTTAGTTTAGTTTAGTCGATGGATCAACATCACGGCACACAGTTGTAACCCTTAAGTGCTCCGTTCTCCTCCTAACTCAAACCTGAGGTAGCTACACTGAAGCGACTTGGATGTTTTAGACATGTAACCACTCCCCGATGCAAGGAGTCATCATTTCACACTTGCAAGTGTTAAAACCTGACATAGTAGATGCCACATAATGGACATACTTCACAGAATAATACTAGGCGCCATGGAAAGACTGGCGCTGCTGCAGCGCAGGTGCGTAGTAACCTCAGTGGCAACAGTGAAGTCGACAGCAGACCGGGCCGATAGCCCCTATTGCTGCTGGTCAAAATCCAAGTCGCGCTAAATCAAATGAATACATTCCCACATGATCCACCGAAAGGTTGGGAGCAAAAGGGAGAGTGGGTGAGAGAATGATGAATCCACCTGTCCCCAAACAGTAGTGACTCGGAGCGGCACACGGACTTCGACTCCAGCCTCACGTCCGGGCAGGCCGTGTGTCTGAGGTGAAAGCTTCACCACCTAGCGGGGGATGCGAATTCACGCAAGACGTAAGACGTGCACGAGTGCACCACGAGATGATGAACAGCACGCTTTCACTAATGTGACATGTAAGTCGCTAGAATATCTCCATAGTGCTGAGAATGTTCAAGTTGATCGTTCGTGCATCCGAGCACCTTTCTGACGGTCCACGCTTGTGAAGATCAATTTCCCGCCCGCCTGCGAAAGGGAGTCATGGGAACGACCAGATAACATCCTGGCTCAAGCACTAGATGAGGAACTTAAAGAGAAACTATAGAGTGTTGGAGAAATTATATACCTCCACTGCCTACGTCAATTTTATGACAATGAGAGGGAAAAGGTTGCCAGTCCGAAGATGACCAGGCGGCAAAAGCTAATCGCTGAGGTGAGAGTGCAGAAGAGAGTTGCCAGAAAATGATTTAGAAAGGCAGAGGAAGGTGAGAAAGAGGGCCTGCGAGAGGTGTGGCAGGACCTCAAATCCAGACTCAGCGCCCTTTGCCGAGCAGAACGATTCTACAGAAACAGGCAAAGAACGCGGAAAGCACGTGAGATTTTTTTCAAGCAAACTATTCTAATTGGTAAGAAACTGCTCGAACAGCCAGGATCCAGAAGCCTCTGCATCAAGAAAGATCAACTGGAGGAGCATCTGGTACAAACGTACTTTGACGCACAGCGCGACGTTCCACTCGAAGAAACATAAGGGCCCGGTATCGCCAAAAGAATCTACAGAAGTTTTCAATGCCAAGATGGAACGAGGTCATAGCTGCTGTGAAGAAGGCAAAATATAAGTCGGCTCCCGCCTCAACGGTGTCTGATACACAGTGCACAAGTGATGCCCAAACGTCCTTTAAAGGCTCCATCGGATACCGAGATCCAGGTGGAAGCACTAACGAATAAGTCCGGAGTGGAGCGAGGCCAATGGGAATCTACATACCCAGGGAACAGAATTCAGCAAACAATACCCAGTTTATGCCAATCTCTCTTCTGGACTTCAAGGGCTAAATATTCTTCGCAGTCATGGTTAGCAGCATGACGACATTCCTAATCGCGAACAAGTATGCCGACAAGGCAGTTCAAAAAGGGGGAATACCGGGAGTCTCCAGATGTGTGGAACAAGCTACTATGATCTGGAAAGCTATCCAGAGAGCAAAGAGCGAAATGTCAAACCTTCACGTGGTATGGTTGGACCTGGCTAACGCCTATGGGTCAGTTCCCCATCAGATGCTGTGGCAGGCCCTTATGGTGTACCACGTTACAGAGGAGATCACATTGATACTTAAGCAGTATTTCTCCAGTTTCACTCTCCGTTTCTCTGTCTCGACGTTCACAACCAGATGGATTGATCTCTAAGTGGGTATCGCGATAGGATGTACGATTTCGCCTATGCTACTTGTCATAGACATGCAGTCCATTATGGATGCGGCATATGGCTACGCGCATTTACCAAGACTCAAGGACGATTATAGGATATCGTCACTGAAGGCCTTCACAATAATCCAGACATGAGCTGAGAGTCATGCACATCGCATATCACAAAGGTGTGAGCAACTGATCGACTGATGCAGGATGAGCTTCAAACCCAAGAAGCCTGTTGATTGTGAAAGGCAAAATGGCGGCAACTGATTTCAAGTTGGCCAACCAGGCGATCCCTACAATGATGGAGTGACCCATCAAGGATCGAGTGTACGATTCCTCCCTGACGGATAAAAATGCACTACAACACATACACGAGACAACAGAAAACGGCCTGCGCGCCATCGATAAGAGCAGACTCATTGAGAAATTCAAGATCTGGTGCATCCATTCATACTCAACCAGAAGCTGCTATGACCCCTACTCATCTATGACGTGTGAACAAACATGACTGAGGCGATAGAAAGAAAAGTAGGCAAAGCCACAAGGAAATGGCTGGCAGTGCCACCTGGTCTGTCGGACATAGCGTTGTACTCAAAGCAGTCCAAACTCGTGCTCCGGTTCAAGTCTGCTGTCGAAGAATACAAAGTCGGAAAGGACAGGCGCGCGATGAGGCTGCGCGAGTCACAAGATGAAACAGTAGTCGGATCCCAGCCATCGCTAAAGACGGGAAGAAAGTTGAAGGAAGTTATGGGACACACCCAGTCCAACAGGCAAGGCTTTGGCTACCAAAAACAGCACGCGATGGTGGTCAAAGACGTCGGCCAGGCAGCTCAGAGACATGGTGTTCTCGGAGACTCGTCAATTAGAGTACGACAAGCGAGTGCAGCCGGCTGTTCAGCAGCCTCAGCAAAGTCAATGGGTGTCATGGCAGGCAACGGGGCACGGAGAAGGCAAAAGCGACAGCAATTACGTCTACCGACAGGGTCATAGCTAGCCATAATTACACATGCGAAGACTGCGGCCAACTGCCCGGGGAAGAAGATGGCTTTCCCACGGTCTGTACAGTGCAGTGTCAACAGTTGGTAGATGCACCGGGTGCTCAATGTTCAACCTCCGAGTGCGGGATGGACTCTGGGCAGTCACACGTAGCGATGTTGACACGGGAAATGTCTCGATTAACACGCACGATAGGAGAAAAAGATCAGGGAGTCATGACCCAGACGGGACAGACACCTGAGAGTATAAAGAATGTAAAGGGACCTAAACATTTAGTGGATGTGGATTGGGGGGGGGGGGAGGGGGGGGCGCCTCTATCTGTTGATCTGCCTCCCGTCGTGCTTGTTTCCCGGCGAAATGGTTTTAACAGTAGGCTGAACCTAGCTTTCCTGTCGCATTAGACTGTGGAGATTGCCATTTACCATATCTTTGCCATCGCTATCCTTTAATTGTGAGCCAACGTTGGTGTGGTCAAGTGAAGTGTATTCTAATATTCTAACACTATTTTCTTGCCTAATTATTTTTCTTTTCAGCCTGGTAAAAATTAGCTGAATATTATTTGTGTCCATTGACATTTTATCTTGGCGGTTCTATGAGACATAACATTTGCATTCATATTTCACGTATGGTCATTTTGTTTACACGTTGTGGTTGTTTGTAAATTTTGGTTTGAAAGACTTATGGCGCCTTCATCCTGTTATATAATTGTCAATGTTTCATGTCTTCTTCTTCTTCTTCTTCTTCAGCGTTCCGAGCCGTTGAGGTTCTTTGCTGCCGATACAATCCGTCTCCATTCGATGAAAGAGAGTGATAGAAAGGCAGAATGTTGGACGGGCCTGCGTGCCCAATTCTTAACCCTTTGAAAATAAAGTTTGTTCGTTCGTTCGTTCGTTCGTTCTCTGGTGGACCTTCTCTTGCCAGTCGTTGATTCCAAGTGCTTGTAGGTCTGTACATGCATTATCTCTCCACCGCCTTCTTGGTCTACCTCGGGGTCTAAGGTCATTTATTTCCTGAGTGTAAGCGAGTTTTGTTTCCCTATTATCTTCCATTCTTTCTATATGCCCCAGCCATCGTAGTCTATTAGCCTTCATGTTTCATGTCGTTTCATTTAATTCTCAGTCTGCACGGATGGCTCTGTGCTCAGAAGTCCTTGGGTTTCATGTCGAAGGTTAATGGACAGTGTATAGTTCAGTAAAACCTGCATGTCATACAACATCTAGACAGAGAATGGAGATGGATGTAGTCGATGTGGCGTTCCTCTGGCTGCGGGATAAAAAGCCCACACATGTCCTGATGGTAACGGACTCGTGGAGCATGTTGAGTAGTGTGGAATTATGCATGTTCGTGGAGAGTGGCATGCTTTAGTGAAAAATCAAAGATTAGAAACATCCGTTGGATCTTTTCTCCAAGGTTTGCTAGTGTGTTAGGGAACGAGCGGGCGGACAAATTGGCTGGATCTACACCTCTTGTGGGGTATTGGTACGCAATAATGTAGATGTGGTCAGTTCCTTTACGACTGTCTAATAGTGGAAGAATTGATTAGCTCGACACAATATTACGACAGGTAGTGACCAGAGCTTCAGGCCAAAACTAAGTTCTCCGAAGGAAGACTAGGCGAACATATGAATCAGATCGCTACAGACAGCATTATTATTGGGACTCTTTGCTGGTTGTTGAAGATGACGAAGAAGCGCTTATGGGAATGAGTGTTGTGATGTTGGCTTTTAACTCATGTCAACTCAAACCATTTATTTGATTTTAATTGCTTTATGTCCTGCACTTGATTTTCAATGTCGTATGCCTTACATTTGATTTTCAGTCTTTTCTGTGTTATATCTGATTTTCAATGTTTCATGTCCTTCACTGGATTTTCAATGTGTTAAGCTTTATATTTGATTATTAAATTTTCTTCTCAATGTCTACTTTACATTGTCTAATATTCATGTTGTTAATTAAGGTTGATTTTGAGCACAGTTGCACAGTAACTTGTTTTGTTATTTATGTACTTTATTCACGTTAAGAAAAAAAAAACTATAAGAAATTAATGTTGCCGCTTTAACAATACAATACGTGAATTAACGAAAACGAGAATTAGAACTGCACAACACCGAACAGACAAAAACAATAAGAATATTTATTATTTAATGTATTTTTATTATTTTATAGTTATATTGTCAAAACATGAAAATTATTGAATGTTCTTGTGAAGAAAAATATGCCTACCAGAAAATGTAAATAATAAAGCTGAAACAAATTCCAATCTTCTGTATTATCTTAATTATACAAAGAAACTTTGAAATATAACTATTAGCCAGACTTAATACTGAATTCGAAAATGCAAGTAACTTGTACGAGAATTGTAACAAGATGTAAAACATACATGCAACGTCTAGAATAATTGGATGTCATACCCAGAAACGTAAAGCTTAAGTCAAGCAATTATAATAATGATGAGTACATTGAGACAAGCGTAACAAACCAATAGACAAAGTGATGATGGAAATGTAACGACTTAATTATACAATAGTAGCCCGAGAGACAGAAACACGACATAAATCGTATTCTTTCGATCTACATTCTCAATTACACATTTCAAATTCTCATATAGTTCATTCATTTTCTGCTTGTGAATGAAGACCTTTTTTCGTTGTCACTGGGATTCCAGCCAAAGCATGTTTTATTTATATTATTTAGAGGTTTCCTCATTTCTTGATTCACTAATAGTTGTTTTCTTCTCTCCACGAACTCCACATAAAGAGTAGGTAACCAACGCATTCATAGCTGCAAAATCAAATCAATTATGAACAATTCTACAAAAAGATTTGGCATGACTTGGTTGTGGACCTTTGCTTCATTGACAGAAGAAGAAGAAGAAGAAGAAGAAGAAGAAGAAGAAGAAGAAGAAGAAGAAGAAGAAGAAGAAGAAGAAGAAGAAGAAGAAGAAGAAGAAGAAGAAGAAGACGAAGAAGAAGAAGAAGAAGACGAAGAAGAAGAAGAAGAAGAAGAAGAAGAAGAAGAAGAAGAAGAAGAAGAAGAAGAAGAAGAAGAAGAAGAAGAAGAAGAAGAAGAAGAAGAAGAAGAAGGAGGAGGAGGAGATGGAGGAGGAGAAGGAGAAGGAGGAGGAGGAGAAGGAGGAGGAGAAGGAGGAGGAGGAGGAGAAGGAGGAGGAGAAGAAGAAGAAGAAGAAGAAGAAGAAGAAGAAGAAGAAGAAGAAGAAGAAGAAGAGAAGAAGAAGAAGAAGAAGAAGAAGAAGAAGAAGAAGAAAAAGAAGAAGAAATTAATAAAAGCACAATGAGTAGCTTGATATTTAACGAGTCAGCGTGAATATTAATTAGTTATTTTCACATGATGGGTATTATACTTTTGAAATGGATACATAAGGTAACATTGTAAAATTGCAACAACAATCATCAGTAAACACCGCAGATTTCATCACATGTTCAATGTTGGTGCCAACATGTACAGAAGCAGTAACACATTTTTGGAGTAAGAGCAGCTACAATGAAACATTATCCACAAATATGTAAAAATAAGAGACACGAGTTTGTGCACCGTTCCTAATAAAAGGTAAACAAAACGTAAGGGACCTTTTTTACACGTTTTGGGCGATTTCGGCACATGGTTGTAGCTCTATACTTATAGTCCAAACAGGACAAGGCGAGTGGTACCGTCACTATCACACCGGCTGCCTTAACTTTCCAGGGTATATTCTGGTACCTATTTAATGAGGGGGAAACCTGGGAGCCCCAGTCAATTTACAAAATGCTGCCTTCGATGGGGGTTGGAACACACGTCCACAGGGCCGGCACATGAGTGTGCTAGCTGATGATTAGCAATCCAGGGATGACTCATAAAGACGTCAAGCCAGTTCTAAGTAGCCTTACTTATGTTTTTCTCATATTCTGCCTAGAAAAACAGTCAATAGTATCATCACTTGGTGATGATGATGCTGATGATGATGATGATAATGATGATGATGATAATGATGATGATAATGATAGTGATTATTATTAGTCGTATCATAATCATTATTCTCATCATTATCATTGCCAACATCACCATCACCATCCTCTCCATCACCGCCACTGTAATTATCAATATCGCCATCATCATAATTATTCTCATCGCCTATATCATCATCATCATCATCATCATCATCATCATCATCATCATCATCATCATCATCATCATCATCATCATCATCATCATCATCATCATCATCATCATCATCATTATCATCCTCTTCCTCATCATCATCATCATCATCATCATCATCATCATCATCATCATCATCATCATCATCATCATCATCATCATCATCATCATATATCTCTTCATCATTGTCGTTTTAAAGATTGTTATTATCATCTTCATTATCATCATCATTCATGTCTTTGTTTGCAGTAAAGTCTTTCGCTAATGGGTCTCATTCGATTTCTGTTATGTGACTCCCTTCTATATTTTGCTTCCCTACGGCATCTTGAAGTAGACTGTCATTAATTTCTTTGATGTTAAACTCCCCCCCCCCCCCCCCACCCCCCAAAAAAAAAAAAAATTCGTTGATGTCTTCCATACTACCCTGTATTATGGTTAAAAGTATATTGATATATTGTTTGAAGGTGTCAACGTACTTCCTTTTGACTCATGTTATTTTCTTCAGCAACGCTTATTTTGATTTGAATCGTTTTATAAATTCTTTCTCTGCTTATCTATTCAAGACTCTGAGCCCACACATCTGAAGACCCACACTTCACAAAGCCACATTGTTATCTCCCATCGATGATGTCATGGTCAACGTGTCCACTCTATACAACAGTACTGAATACACATAATTAGTGGTTGTGCTTCAACATCACTTTCTATGATTTGTTCCTGGGGAGAAGATCATATTTGATGTTGTTGAATGTGCCCCTTTACCATTTCGAGCATAATCATGTCGCCCTCAATAGTGTTTGTCCATCGAGAATAATTTTGATCATTCATTTCATCCATTGGTCTTGACAGTTTAGAACCGTGAGTTCTAAGATGACTGGTAAGGCTTATTCTGATAACATATGAAAAGAATGCTTTCTCCATCTGCCAGATCTAACAAGTCCATGGATACTTAGGACGGACGCAAGCAACATAGGAATTGGTGCCACCATATTACACGGAATAGATGAGGATAAATCAATGCTCTTTCCAGTTGCTTATGCGAGGAGAAACTTGAATTCAGCCAAACGCCATTATTCTACAATTGAAAAGGAATGTTTAGCTTTAGTTTGGGCAGTAGAGAAGTTCCAGGCGTACCTGTAGCCTTTTTTCACAGCTCGTGCGGTTCTGATTGTCTCACAAGTTACTACACCCTTGCTTAATGATGTATGCCACGAATGTCGTGATGAATTCTAAAACTTTTAGTGAGATCTTCAGAGTGTCGCCTTCAATACGGCCAGGCTAATGAATTTGTCTGTTCTTGTGTCTTGTGCTTTTTTTATAACATACAGTCGCTTTATCATTGTGTTCATCTTTTACATGCCGTGTTGAGATGAAGCATAAACAACGGCTTCATCAATCGAGATTCCCATGGAATCTGTTATTCCCTCGGTCCATGGTTTACATTGTCAGCCTCTTCTTCTGGTTTATGATGCTGTTTATGAGCTTGGTTTCCTCTATGTTCAGATCTTGTAGTAGTATTTGTCTGTATTTTTCTTCTTCTTTGTCAACGATATTTTTAGAACTGTAAGAAAATACGACACAGTTACATTTTAATTTAAATTCCGGACTTGCTTCACTTTGCTACCTCGATACACTTATGACATTTTCAGGACACATGTGTCATCCTCTGTCACAGTAAAGGATATAAAGGGCTAAATACTGACGTGCGTGTTTGATAAGATTATTTCGTTGTAATGTGTTCTTTATAAATATTAACATTATTAATACTAACAATCACGTCGCGGTTGTGACTAGGCGTTCGCCTGCCGATCCGATTGTCATGGGTTGCAATTCTCAAATTGCTGATTTTTAAAATTGACTTAGGCTCTCAGGTCGACACAGCCTAAAATGTGTACCATCAACAACTAGAATACAACGGCGACATCAACAAATAGAACAACAACAGCGAAGTCAACAACAACTAGAACAACGACGGCGACATCAATAACTAGAACAACAACAGAGTCATCGACAACTATAACAACAATAGCGATATCAACAACTAGAACAACAATAGCGATATCACCAACTAGAACAACAATAGCGATATCAACAACTAGAACAACAATAGCGATATCAACAACTAGAACAACAATAGCGATATCAACAACTAGAACAACAATAGCGATATCAACAACTAGAACAACAAAAGCGATATCACCAACTAGAACAACAATAGCGATATCAACAACTAGAACAACAAAAGCGATATCACCAACTAGAACAACAAAAGCGATATCAACAATTAGACAAACATAGGTGTCGTCAACAACTAGATTAACAAGAGCGATATCAACAACTAGAACAACAACGGCGACTCAATAACTAGAACAACAATGGCGACACCAACAACTAGAACAATAACAAGCGGCATTAATATCAATTACAACAATGGCAATGTCGCCAACTGGAACAACAATGGCGACACCAACAACTAGAATAACAAAAGCGACATCAACAACTATAACATCACCAGCGACAACAACAACTAGAACACCAACAGCTACATCAATAAATAAAAAACAAACAATGACATCAACAACTAGAACAACAACGGCGACATCAACAACTAGAACAACAACCGCAACATCAACTAGAACAACAATAGCGACATCAACAACTAGAACAACAACGGCGACATCAACAACTAGAACAACGACGGCGACATCAACAACTAGAACAACAACGGCGACATCAATAAATAAAAAACAAACAATGACATCAACAACTAGAACAACAACGGCGACATCAACAACTAGAACAACAACCGCAACATCAACTAGAACAACAATAGCGACATCAACAACTAGAACAACAACGGCGACATCAACAACTAGAACAACGACGGCGACATCAACAACTAGAACAACAATAGCGATATCAACAACTAGAACAACAACCGCAACATCAACTAGAACAACAATAGCGATATCAACAACTAGAACAACAACCGCAACATCAACTAGAACAACAATAGCGATATCAACAACTAGAACAACAACCGCAACATCAACTAGAACAACAATAGCGATATCAACAACTAGAACAACAACCGCAACATCAACTAGAACAACAATAGCGACATCAACAACTAGAACAACAACGGCGACATCAACAACTAGAACAACGACGGCGACATCAACAACTATAACAACAATAGCGATATCAACAACTATAACAACAATAGCGATATCAACAACTAGAACAACAATAGCGATATCAACAACTAGAACAACAATAGCGACATCAACAACTAGAACAACAATGGCGACACCAACAACTAGAACAACAATAGCGATATCAACAACTATAACAACAATAGCGATATCAACAACTAGAACAACAAAAGCGATATCACCAACTAGAACAACAAAAGCGATATCACCAACTAGAACAACAAAAGCGATATCAACAACTAGAACAACAAAAGCGATATCACCAACTAGAACAACAATAGCGATATCAACAACTAGAACAACAAAAGCGATATCACCAACTAGAACAACAAAAGCGATATCAACAATTAGACAAACATAGGTGTCGTCAACAACTAGAACAACAACGGCGACTCAATAACTAGAACAACAATGGCGACACCAACAACTAGAACAACAACAAGCGGCATTAATATCAATTACAACAATGGCAATGTCGCCAACTGGAACAACAATGGCGACATCAACAACTAGAATAACAAAAGCGACATCAACAACTATAACATCACCAGCGACAACAACAACTAGAACACCAACAGCTACATCAATAAATAAAAAACAAACAATGACATCAACAACTAGAACAACAACGGCGACATCAACAACTAGAACAACAACCGCGACATCAACTAGAACAACAATAGCGACATCAACAACTAGAACAACAACGGCGACATCAACAACTAGAACAACAACGGCGACATCAACAACTAGAACAACGACTGCGACATCAACAACTAGAACAACAACTGCGACATCAACAACTAGAACAACAACGGCGACATCAACAACTAGAACAACGACGGCGACATCAACAACTAGAACAACAACGGCGACTTCAACAACTAGAACAACAACCGCAACATCAACTAGAACAACAATAGCGACATCAACAACTAGAACAACAACGGCGACATCAACAACTAGAACAACGACGGCGACATCAACAACTAGAACAACAACGGCGACATCAACAACTGGAACTACAACAACAACATCAATAACTAGAACAACAACGGAGTCATCAACAACTAGAACAACAATAGCGATATCAATAACTAGAACAACAATAGCGATATCAACAACCAGAACAACAAAAGTGATATCAATAACTAGAACAACAAAAGCGATATCAACAACTAGAACAACAAAAGCGAAATCAACAACTAGAACAACAATAGCGATATCAACAGCTAGAACAACAATAGCGATATCACCACCTAGAACAACACAAGCGATATCAACAACTAGAACAACAATAGCGATATCAATAACTAGAACAACAATAGCGATATCAACAACTAGAACAACAATAGCGATATCAACAACTATAACAACAAAAGCGATATCAACAACTATAACAACAATAGCGATATCAACATCTAGAACAACAATAGCGATATCAATAACTAGGACAACAATAGCGATATCAACAACTAGAACAACAATAGCGATATCAACAACTAGAACAACAATAGCGATATCAACAACTATAACAACAATAGCGATATCAACAACTAGAACAACAATAGCGATATCAACAACTAGAACAACAATAGCGATATCAACAACTAGAACAACAATAGCGATATCAACAACTAGAACAACAATAGCGATATCAACAATTAGAACAACAAAAGCGATATCACCAACTAGAACAACAATAGCGATATCAACAATTAGACAAACATAGGTGTCGTCAACAACTAGATTAACAAGAGCGATATCAACAACTAGAACAACAACGGCGACTCAATAACTAGAACAACAATGGCGACACCAACAACTAGAACAACAATAGCGATATCAACAATTAGACAAACATAGGTGTCGTCAACAACTAGATTAACAAGAGCGATATCAACAACTAGAACAACAACGGCGACTCAATAACTAGAACAACAATGGCGACACCAACAACTAGAACAACAATAGCGATATCAACAATTAGACCCACATCGGCGTCGTCAACAACTAGAACAACAAGAGCGACATCAACAAATATAGCAACAACGGCGACATCAACAACTTGAAAAACAACCGCGACATCAACTAGAACAACAACGGCGACATCAACTAGAACAACAACGGCGACATCAACTATAACAACAACAGCGACATCAACTAGAACAACAACAGCGACATCAACTAGAACAACAATGGCGACATCAACTAGAACAACAATGGCGACATCAACTAGAACAACAACAGCGACATCAACTAGAACAACAACAGCGACATCAACTTGAACAACAACAGCGACATCAACTTGAACAACAACAGCGACATCAACAACTAGAACAACAATGGCGACATCAACTAGAACAACAACAGCGACATCAACTAGAACAACAACGGCGACATTACATCTAGAACAACAACCGCGACATCAACAACTAGAACAACAACAGCGACATCAACTTGAACAACAACAGCGACATCAACAACTAGAACAACAATGGCGACATCAACTAGAACAACAACAGCGACATCAACTTGAACAACAACAGCGACATCAACGTGAACAACAACAGCGACATCAACAACTAGAACAACAATGGCGACATCAACTAGAACAACAACAGCGACATCAACTAGAACAACAACGGCGACATCAACTAGAACAACAACAGCGACATCAACTAGAACAACAACGGCGACATCACATCTAGAACAACAACAGCGACATCAACTAGAACAACAACGGCGACATCAACAACTAGAACAACAATGGCGACATCAACTAGAACAACAACAGCGACATCAACTAGAACAACAACGGCGACATCACATCTAGAACAACAACAGCGACATCAACTAGAACAACAACAGCGACATCACATCTAGAACAACAACCGCGACATCAACAACTAGAACAACAATGGCGACATCAACAACTAGAACAACAACAGCGACATCAACTTGAACAACAACAGCGACATCAACGTGAACAACAACAGCGACATCAACAACTAGAACAACAATGGCGACATCAACTAGAACAACAACAGCGACATCAACTAGAACAACAACGGCGACATCAACTAGAACAACAACGGCGACATCAACTAGAACAACAACGGCGACATCACATCTAGAACAACAACCGCGACATCAACAACTAGAACAACGGCGACATAGTCACCTGGAACAAGAAAAGCGATATAGACAACTAGAACAACTATATCGACATCAACAACTAGAACAACAACAGCGACACTAACAGAAGCAAACACTTTGACAAATATCGTCCGATTATTGACAACCAGTGTCGAGGGTTTGATACATACACTGGAAACATACACATCATTGTCACCATCATCAATATTATCAAGGACAGCAAATTAACACAACAACGTAATTAGCAACATCATTGCCAATTAAGGTATATTAGGTATATTTTGATTATTTATATGTTTGATTTATTGGGTATAGTTTAGACATAGCTGCTCGTGATAGGTGATTAGGTCAATATCACTCGTGCCATATTTACTTCAAGTAATTTCCTGGCACCTATTTTAGGCTGAGTCGCAATAGTACGGCATGGTTAATGCAAAAAAGCGCACCTTGAAGGCATCAAGCCCTTTCTGTTTACACTATCTACCATTACGCACCATCTTACGCCTCACACACTCAGTATCTGACCTATTTGCAATCATTTTCTCTATTGTCTTTATTCCATTTTCCATTTTTGCCCTCCATTGAACACGTTCAGCAGCGACTTGCTACCAATATGCAATATAAATGTCTGTATCAATCATGTCCATTTCTTATACATCTTTGTATCTTAGTAGAGGCGGACCTCGAGATCTTTCATCCATATGGAATTCACAAAAAGAAAAAGAAAAAAGATGTCCTTTATTGTTCCACCATCATCCATCCTCGTAATGTGTTCTATCCATCAAAGTCTACGAAGACTAAGCATGGAACAAATCGTCATACAACATGATCTTTCCAGTACTTAGTATTTGTGATTTTGTCATGCCACTTAATACCAAGTATAATTAGCAGACACAGCATATGAAAACTGATGAAACGTTTCTATTGGTGTGAGTAAGTTGACCAGGCTTCAATTCCATAAAGAAGAATACTAAGGACACAGGCTTGATGGATAAGGGTCTTTGTTTCGGTAAAAAGCTGCTTGTTCTCCCAGACTCTTTTTGTCAACCTGTTTATTGTTGTTGCTATCTTACCTATCCTGCTGTTGATTTCCTGATCTAGTGATAATTTGCTATTTACCTCTGATCCTAGATATGTAAAATGGTCTACTATTTAACGTTTGGCGTCGTCAAAAATGATTGATGGCAACCATATGCACCTTGTGACATAATGTGTATCTTCCGTGTTGCTTATTTTTAAACCAAATCCAGAAGCATTGAAAAATTCACATAGTTGACGTAATTCTTCCTCAGAGTGGCTGTAATTGCAATATAATCTGCAAAAAGCAACTACCCGATCAGTATCCTCCTAATTATAGTCTTGACCTTCTATCTCTGAGCATATTAGAGGCCGCCATCTGAGATTGAGTGAATGTATTTAACGCTATTATGATCACGAAAGGCATATTTCAGTAGAAGTGAAAAGTATATTCCAAAGAGGGTGGGGGTTAGTACACAACCTTTCTTAACTCCACTCTTGATTTCAAACTCTTTTGAAGTAGCACCATCAAACTTGATTATACCTGTCATGCTTGTGTGGAACGATTCAACCATGGACAGAAGAGTTGATGGTAGCCAATCATCTTTAGTGTCCTGAACAAACTCTCACGATCGACCAAATCAAATACCTTTGTGAAATCGAGGAAGGCAATAAACAGTGGTCGATTCTTTTCACAGCATTTTTCTTGCACTTGTTGCAATCAGCATATCATATCAATGGTAGACCGGTTCCGTCCAAAGCCACACTGTGATTCGGGGTAGACTTGATTTCACAGAACTTGAAGTCTGCGCAGAACAATTCTTGTCAATATTTACCCAGCGATACACAGAATTGAAATACTCCCATAGTTGTTATAGTCACTCCTATCCCTCTTGTTATTGTACATTGTTATAATGCTGGAATCTTTGAAATTCTGTGGGAATTGTCCTTCTTGCCAGTATAGCTCTATTAGCGGGTGGATCTGTAGTGTACTTGGTGGAGTATTGATGCATGACAAGGCAGACGTGGTTGCTGCCTTGTGGGAGCACGTATACACCTCAGAGGAGCAAATGGATCACCATAGTCTGGCAAGAATGAGGCAGCGAGGAGTGACGAGGGGACGCTCGAGGCTCAGAGGAAAGGCGAGACGGACATATAATCAGATTGCTACTGGAACTATTAGTGTTGGAACTCTTCGCTGACTGCTGAGGATGGGGACGGAGCGATTATGGGAATGCCCCGAATGCTGTGATGTCGGTTCCTAAAACAATCAATCGATCAATCAATCAATCAATCAATCAATCAATCAATCTGTAGTGTGAGTGTCGCCTGCCCACTCTTGATAACCTCAGTTGGAATCCCATCCTTACCTGGAGCCTTGCCAGATGCAAGTTAATTAATTGCAAACTTAACTTCCGTTATTATAGGAAGTGTGTCCATGTGGTCAGGAATTGACAGGACCTCCATGGCTTTGAGATAATCTTTCGCTAGTTTGGTCTCACTTGAGTAAAGCTCCAAATAGTGATCTACCCATCTATCCATCTGCTGTTTCTTATCAGTGATGATTTCTCAAGTCAAGATTTCCAGTGGTGTACTTCTTTTGATTATTGGACCACAGACTTTCTTTATCCCTTAATACATTCTTCTAATGCGTCCCTATCACTTGCATTTTGAATGTACTTCAATAGTCATTTGCACACTACCTGGCAGCCTTTTGCACACCCATGCTAGCTTGCTTCAGCTCACCGAGAGTGTTTTGCGTTGTTCTGTCCTGGTATCTTAAGAGAGTTATCTTCTTTTTATCAGTTAAGGAATATAGTATCCGACTGACTGCCGTAAACCAGACCTGCCTCTTATGATCCACATTGCCATAAACCCCTACCGCTGTTTTATGAAGAGGTCTTCTTAAGTGTACCAAACTTTTAATCCGCTTTACAATTTTCTGATGTACAAGTGAAAACGTATTCAAGTTGCTGTTGGAACTCAAATCATTTATCAGGATCTTGGCTGTTAATGATATTAATTCTGTGGCTAGATGTGTTTTTAGCCATGTAGATTCCCCTTAGTCTAAGTCTAACCCTTGGAGCAACTACAGAATAATCGGGATCACAAACATCACTGTGATAACTTCGAGTTAATAATGTATAATTCAAATGTTGCCTCCGTTTGATGATGAAGTCAAACTGATGCTAATTCCCGGAACTTGGGTGTTTCCATGTCATGCTATGTTGCTTTTCTGTTGTTATGTTTTTTTTTTGTATGAGTTTATAATACACACAGGTTGTTTCTGGTGACATGCTCCATCAGCCTTTTCCCATTGTCATTCATGTGACCGTTGTATTTTCCAAGGCACAATGGCTGTGAACTAGAGTCCTTGCCCACACGAGCATTGAAATCACCGAGCATAAACATGTAGTTAGAGTTTGGTACTGCCTTGATCACAGAGTCTAACTTCTCACAGAATTAATCCTACACACTATCATAGGAAGTGAGTGTCGGTTCACATACAGTAATATTGGTGGCAAAACCACAATTGGTTGTCAAGCACAGGGATACTAATCTTTCATGACCTCCAACTGGAATTTCAATCATTCATTCAATCAGTATTGAGGTATTCACTGCAAAATCCACTCCATATTGTCTGTTTACTTCCTGCCCTTTACCTTTCTAAATGAAAATGGTGTAATTGACTTCACTGAGTGACATTTCCTCAGCGAGGCGAGTCTCTTGCAGGCCAGCAATATCAGTGCTAAGACAACTGAGTTCAGCATCAATCACAGCCGACTTTCTCAGATCGTCAATATTCATCAGGTCAGTGGGAAATCCCGGACACACGGCGCTTACGTTACAAGTTGCAAGACGTAGCTTAAGTTTTCTAATTTTCTTTGTAGTGAATGATGCATGTGTTTTACAGCCTGAGATATAGATTTTTCCCTAGCCCCAAGCACTCATTAAAGCAGAAATCCTGAGGCGGATCAGCACCCAATTGGCCGGGGACTGCGAAGCTTTAGGCGGACAGCAGCTGATCAGTGACACTTGTAGGTGTCTCCCACCGTCAGAGCAACCCGTGGCGCTCTTGTCTTCGCCAGCTGACAAGAACTGCCAGTTTTCGCTTTGATTCCGAAACTGGTTAAGACCAGGGATGGAGTTATACCTCTCCATAGCACAAAGCCTAATCTAATTTGTAGAGACCATGTGTTGCCCATGCAGTATGATCCCTCTCTCGGTCTGTCTAGTTCAGTCCAAACGGAAGGTAACACCAATACATCTGGAATAAGACAAGTTGCAGAAGTTGCCGGATCAACAAAGCAATACTCTAACTGTCCGCACGACGAAGCTTCGATCCTAGACCAGTTGCCAACTAAGACTGGGCCTGCACTGCCCTGCCATGACATTTAGTCTTTAGAGTGCATTTAATCGCACCAGAATAAGGCTTGGACCCTCCGATTTGAGCTCCTCCACCAGAAGCCGTTGGCACAATGTGGAGTGTCGTGTTTTGTAGCGCCGTCCAACATTCGGCGCTATCAGAAAGCAGGTGGTACCGTCTACTGTCTTACGGTAGCTAAGTCATATCTGACTAAGACCTGACACACACACACACACAGATGTATATATATATATATATATATATATATATATATATATATATATATATATATATATATATACACACACACACACACACACAAACTCTTGTTGTGCCATAGTTCCTCAAACTATTTAGCTTAAGTATAGCTATAGCCAGTTTACGGGTGCCTTCTGCTGAACAGTCGTTTTGGTTAATTATAGTGCTAAGATAATTAGAGTCTGTATCATTTTCATTTTCTCCAATGTTGTTCGTGATGTTTGATTAACATGTAAATTTGTCCGTGGACATTGTTTTTGTTTTCTTTAAGTTCAGGAAAAAGATGTGGACTTTCAATGCGTCTCTTGGCAGACAGGATCTATGCATCTAATCGTTTAGTACTCTATGAGAGGAGCACCGTGTCATCTGCAAATCTCTGTTCTGGAAGTATATGTTCACTAAGTTTAAAAACGATCAGAACTGACAGGTTCATAGAAGTCCATACACTAGAATCCAACATAATAAGAATGTATGGGTTGTTGTTTTTTTAATTGTGAAATTTACCTTGCGTTGCTATCTCTTCAGCCTGGTATTTTTATTGTTCAACTGCCAACGGATGTTGACGTGTCAAAGATGCAGACAAGAAAACTGACTTTTACTCTTCTCGAAGAAGACTAGATGTCTGATCAACAACCTCGGGATCAGAACGGACTATATGATTTCCATCTTCTTTGTAAAATCCTCACGGTTTCTGTGAAGAAGGCGAGGGTGTATATTATTGTTAAGCGAATTTGTTATGTATAGAAATGTATGTTTAACAATCATTTTCTTAGAAACCTGGCTCAGATAACAGTTTAGAAACAATCCTGTGGAAACGAGGGTACTTGATTCTGCCACAGTTATTACAGGACAGATGCGCATGCTTTTACATGACACGCTACACTGCTGTAATTAGCAAAGAGCTGATGAACACTTTCCAAATGCCACCCTACACTGCTATAGTTAGTGAAGATCCGATGAAAACACTCCCACATGTCGCGCTACTCTGCTGCAGTTAGTGAACAACTGGTGACTACTTCCCTACATTCCAAACTACATTGCTACAGTTAGGGACGATCTGATAAACACTTCCTAGCATTTAACGTTTTAAGTGTTACATGGCATATTAATGACGCCTATGATCAAAGTTTACAGTTGGAAAGTCCTACAGATCCAGATGCACCACAAAGGTCTTCGTTGATTTACCACTCAACGAACTCAAGTGTGTATACTAATGCTTTAGAGATTGTAGACCCCTGAATATGGCAGACAATAAGTAAAACTAAAATTGTGATCATTGTCATATTCAATGTTGGTGTCATCATCCGACATCAGCTGGAGCTTCACAGATACTTCCAATGTTGCTTAAATATTAGAAACTTTTTGACAACAAAGAAGGTCATGATAATAACTTTAGCAAACTACAACATTTCTGATTACGATATTTGTTTTAGTGTATCTTCAGGGCTAGGATAGATATCAGCTTGCTGTGGAACTACAAACCGAACTAACGTAATAGCATAAGCACTTGGTGTGTTGACGCTGGGCTAATGGTCATCACAACAAAGGCAACAGTGACATGGTTCTCTTTGAATAACTATATTGTCAACACCCCAACGCCGACTGTAAATCTGGGTTCAGAGACGGTGGAAAGAACGCAGGCGATGAATTACTCGGGGATACTAAGTGATCGAAGCCTAGCTTATACACAGCATGTAGATCAGGTAATAACAAAGGCTAAGCGGAGTTTGGCTGCGATGCGGGTGATGGCGGCGGCAAACTGTGAGCAGCGTCATCTATGTCTTATTTACGAGGGTCTGGACCTTTCTGTTTTGGTGTATGCGATGGCGATCCTGACTCTCAGACATAAGCAGATAGAAAGGATGGAAATGGTACAGAAAGAATCTATGCTTATTATTCTTGGATGTACACGAGATACATCATGCAGGGCGATGCGCTACATTCTTGATTTTCCAGCCATGAGGGACAGAATACAATTTTGCCAACAAGTGCCTACCTCAGAGCGAGATTAAGAAGGTAAAGGGCAACAGGTTAAAGAGAGGATGAGGATGGGTCAAGCCGAAGACATTCTTCAGCAGGTATGTTCACTTGAGGACTTTGAACATGGCTAGGAGTGGGTACAAGTGCCAACAACTTTCTCTAATCCTTTTCAGTGTGAATCCAACTAGACAGGAAATGCAGACAAGAAAATTCAGCTGCTGTCGAGGAGAAAGTACAGGCTCTAATCCAGTGTTTCCCAACTTGGGGCCCACGTCCCACAGGGGGGGGGGGGGGGGGGGGGGGGGGGGGGGCAATTCGATTGTTAAGAGAGGCAATTCGAAAATGGAAGAACTCGGCTGGATATAACAAAACGGGGAGACTTGGGACTGAAATTACCTAAATTGGAACCTGACATAAAATCTCTTTGCAACAAGCATCAAGCGCAAGGATCTCACTAAATTTAAATAATAAATAATTACTAATAATTAAAATAATATAGAAAAATCTGTCATTAAAATTATTGTGTACTTGAATTGCAGTTCTCCATTATCTTCTTCTTCTTCAGTATTCCGAGCCACTGAGGTTCTTTGCTGCAGATACAAGCCGTCTCCATTCATCTCTCTGGTTGACCTTCTCTTGCCAGTCGCTGATTCCAAGTGCTTGTAGGTCTGTATGTATATTATCTCTCCACCGTCTTCTTGGTCTACCTCGGGGTCTACGGTCATTTATTTCCTGAGTGTAAGTGAGTTTTGTTTCCCAATTATCTTCCATTCTTTCTATATGCCCCAGCCATTGCAGTCTATTAGCCTTCATGATACCAGTGATTAGCGGGGACTTAAACAGATCATAAATGTCTTTGTTGCTTCTTCTTTTCCACTCTCCACTTTGTGTATCCCTAATGGGCCCAAAGATGCGTCTTAAGACTTTGTTCTCAAAGGTTTGTAACAAGTCTTCGTCTCCTTTAGTTGTACTCCAGGTTTCAGAGCCATACAGCACAACTGGTCTAATCAGTGTTTTGTATATTGTAGTTCTCCATTATATGTTTTGAAAATTTACTTACTGTGTTTGCTCAATAATTTCCTAGTTATTTCTTCCTATAACCTATCATTCAAGTTTCTTTAGTGAACATTTCAATTTTTGAATATTAAAATTAATTTATATGTTGGGGGGGGGGGGGGGGGGATAAAAATTTTAGAAAGGCTTGGGTGGGGCATAGCACAAAAAAGGTTGGGAAACACTGCTCTAATCTGTGAGAATTCGTTAGACGATGATGCTGTCATTTACACTGATGGGTCGGTCGTCCGAGAAGTGAGAAGTTCATGGGCCTTTACGGCTCAGGCCAGAGGGAAAAATGTGAAGGTAGAGTCTGGCGCTTTTACTTTGACCACAAACAGCCTGACAATGGAAGTCATGGCAGTAAGTAAAGCAATAACATGGCTCGAGACACAGACATACAATCGTGCATGTGTCCTTAGTGACTCAGTGAGTATGCTCATGATGATAGAGACGGGGTGGGTCCGCAGAGAGTGGCTGCTGTCTCTGGGGCGGTCTCGGCTGGCAAAGATAAGTTTCATCTTCGTGCCAGGGCATACAGATGTACAAGGGAATGAGCAGGCTGACAGGCTCGCAGGTAAGGCTACTGTGGAAGGCGGACGAGCCATGGACCAGGCGGACATTCTGAAGGCTCTACGAGAAGTAAGTTGTTTACGAGAACCAAGTGGGAATCTACAACCTTAGTCGGGCCGCAAGAACAGCAAGTTTAAAGAGGTGTGGCCAAACAAGAACACTACGCAGGAAGCCAAAGAAGAGTAATAAACCAACACAGAACCGGTGTCGTGAGCCGCTACACGTTGCGGGATTTAGTGAGGAGGGGATCCGAGCACTTATGGACTGAATGGTTCGATATGCAATGAGGATGATCTGTCGGCTAACTAACTAACTAACAGCTTTACCCTTGTCATAACACGCCCAAAGAATACGGATTGTACACTTCGTACGCGAGACACCAGTTCTCTCTGTGAGTTAACTGTTTTTCGAGATATCTGATTGTCTTTTTATACGTCTTTTGTGTTCTCGTTTTTCTGCCTAAAAACCATACCTCCGCAGCTTGCAAACCTACAATAAAGACTATAAATCGTCGAAAAGTTGTTATATATGTCTGTTACATTTGTTAAGTTTGTTGGATATCCTTTGCATGACTTTACATGGCTGATTGTGATTTACTAGGAAATTTTGGTTCAGTATTGCTTTTGCATTTATATCTCCTGAAAGGCCAAATCTAGGAAATGTGTAGCGTCTTCTTGAATAAGGCAACGACAACAATTCGTCTGACGGCAAACTGAAATGTCGAAACTTTGAAAACCAGTCAAGTGTTCTTTATAATACAATACTATATATGTAAAAACATCGACAACCTGTTACTTGTTATTTATAATAACACAATCTGTATGTGGTGTTATAACACGTTTGCTATTATGTAAGTGATTAAACGTGTATTTGCCATAGTTTGTAGTTTATGAATAAAACTCTGAGGAGGTAACCTGGTGTTTGCATACTATGGGATTGTCTCATGTCGTTCGCAGGACATAACGATCAAACCCAGTTTGATATTCCAGACAATGTTGCGTTCAGTAGCTTGCCATTGCTTTCTGAACGTTTAAGTCCAACTTAATGTCAGTGTAGAGAACGATCCCCTTACACTGTCATCAACGCACCGACAGTTTTAAGAGCAACGCTCAAATCCTTTTGGTTACGGTGAGAATAAACATGTTACTGTGCATTTGCCATTTACACAAAAATACCTTGTATAACATGCCTATCAAGCCTAAACAGGTGCTAGGGTATATTATAAAAAATAATGGCGAAAGCTGTGATATTGATAAATTGATATATCAAACTATAATGCAGCACCATTTACCTAAGATGTTTTAACGCATTAAAAAGTTCCCATTACTTGCCTACGTTAATGTCAGGGCAAGAAAGCGCGTTATAATATTGGATACATCACGCTATCTGAATACTTCAGGCTCGTCGACTGGTGTTTGTTAACGCTAAAATAACATCGGTTATGACCGTACAGCGGAGAACTCAATTTAAGTCCTGATATTGAATAAGTAACCTATGACTAACGAAAGATTGCTGAAAGGAAAGGACATATTGCTGAAGTTACAGGGTGTTTTCATTTGTTACTGAGTCGTAAAACCTGTAGCAACAGAAATGCACCTAATTACTTTACCCCGTGACATTAAACAAGAAAATTGTCTTCGTTTCGGTGCCAGAAATCAAATGTAATAACATGTGTTTGAAAGATTATCGACGAACAAATGAAGGGAGAGAACACACTCGGGACATAATTAAAGAAACAATCGGTAAGGTGTGGGAGTTTTTTTTTCTGTCGGGGGCAAAAAGAAAATCCTAACCTGCACAGATAACGGCGACTGCACTAGCCAGGCCGCCTTAATTCCTAAGGCTCAAAGACACCCCCACCCTCACCCTCACCTACCTAGCCTGCCATACCCAGCAAGGTACTATATTGGCAGTAAATGACAGTCTAGACAGTTGTAATCTTCCAAAAGTATAACTTAAAATTTATTTCCCTTAAGCTTCAACAGTTTACCCTGTCCGCTTTATCGCGAACATTGCGTGGCAATTAAATAGCTTTAAAGTTATAATTTCACTTGCCTAAAGTGGATTTATTTCGTTTAAAATGTGAATTAGGAAAGAGAATGTATGTCTGATATAATAAGTGTCCCTGGTGCTAAGAAACACGAGAGACTTAACATTAGATTAGGTTATAAGCTCCCATATATGAGTTCAACAATTAAAAGGTGTTTTTTTTTTAATTAATCGCAATAATGTTACATCTTTCTGTGACCATTCACTGTTTTAGAGGTATAAAAAATAATTTTATATCTGGAAAAGAGATTGGTGAAGTATACCAGGGTGGGGAGAACCACACACAATGATATCCACATACTAGAAAGCGGCAGAGCAAACATATGGCCTATGATAGAGAGACAACTCGAAAGCTGTTATAGATGGAAAAGAGCTGCACTAGACTAAGAAGCTGGATGAAGATAGACTATTTAGAAGACTCGTCGCATAGTGGTTAGTGAGCTTCTCTGTCAAGACAATAGTTTGTGAGCTTGCCTGTCAAGACAGTGGTTAGTTGCTTGCCTGTTAAGACAGTGGTTAGTGAGCTGCCTGTCAAGACAGTGGTTAGTGAGCTGCCTGTCAAGACAGTGATTAATGATCTGCCTGTCAAGACAATGGTTAATGAGCTTGCCTGTCAAGACAGTGATTAGTTGCTTGCCTTTTAAGACAGTGGTTAGTGAGCTGCCTGTCAAGACAGTGGTTAGTGCGTGTGCCTGCCAATGCAGTGGTTAGTGAGCTGCCTGACAAGACAGTAGTTAGTGAGCTTACCTGTCAAGACAGTGAATAGTGAGCTGATTGTCATGACAGTGGTTAGTGGGATTGCCTGTCAAGACAGTGGTTAGTGGGATTTCCTGTCAAGACAGTGGTTAGTGGGATTGCCTGTCAAGACAGTTGTTAGTGGGATTGCCTGTCAAGACAGTGGTTAATGAGCGTGCCTGTCAAGACAGCGGTTAATGAGCTTGCCTGTCAAGACGGTGGTTAATGAGCTTGCCCGTTAAGACGGTGGTTAATGAGCTGGCCTGTTAAGACAGTGGTTAGTGTGCTTGCCTGTCAAGACAGTGGTTCGATTCAATTCCCAGTACAAACAGGATTCATTCATCTGAATGTTGCAGTTTTGTTGGGGGTGGGGGAGGGATGGGGGAGGGGGAGGCTACGAATCCTTAGAAAACAGGCACCACACACGTTTCAGAATGTATTGAGAAATAAACGGGAACGAAAGACGTCGAGGAAGTGAACGGGCCACCCATTATATGTCATGTGCTGGATTATGTGAAGGCTTAACATTTCACATCTCACTAACGCCATTATCTGTTATGAGGCATGGGACATGGGACATCGACTACAAAGTAACCTAATCTGTAGTGCAGCTCCCATATATGTATGTGAACAAGTCTACAAATGGCTATGCGTGAATTAGTTGCAGACCGCTGCTCCATTGAGAGATGGAAGACAATAGATGAAGAAGGTTGTAATTACTTTCTGTGAATTCCATTCCCATCTAGGGCTGGCAGTTCTGGACATTGTGCTTCTACACTTAGCAGTATACACTGTCCTTAAATATTAAATGGTTACATTCAGAAGCAACGCTATTTTTATTTTCAATTCAATTGGTAATGGAGATTTGAGGAATGCTCTGCGAATTATGTGGAAAGACAAGCCGATTAGTAAAGACATTGTTCACGCCACCTCATAATATTTAAATTATTCACTTTTTAAGATTTATTATATGTGTTTAGTATGTCAATGCAAAGACGAATGCCTAACGTACTGAAATTCGGTAAGGGATTTTCAAAACAAGGTGTAATAGTATATTGTTAACAGATTCGGAGAATGAACTTGACATTAAATTCGAAAACAATTGACGTAATCACTACAGAACAAAGCAAAATTATCCGATTAGTTAACATTTCCATCTTAAGCGCTCTGATTGCTCTGTTTGGAATCTTCAGCAACATCATTAACATGATCGTGTTTCACAAACAAGGATTCAAAACGACTGTCAACATTAGCTTTTTTGCCTTGGCCTTGTCTGACTTCTTGTGTCTGTTAACGTTAGAATGGTTTGATGTGTGTGTGAATCCGTACATGGAGACAGACGCCGTTCCATTTCTTCCTACGGAACTTCAGCTTCTTACCGGAGGTTGGTTACATGTTTGTTTTAGTAGAGTCACCAGCTGGATCACTGTTTACATTACGGCTGAGAGATGCCTGAGCGTCGCTCTACCTCTGAAAGTCAAACATATAGTTTCTCCTAGAATAACTTCCATCTCCATGTGCGTCATTTTTTCTATAAATCTGATGACGATTTTACCCGAGTACTGTATTGCTTATTTGGACTTTAAATTTGTTCCTGAAAGAAACAAAACTTTACTTGGACTTATTTACAGAAGTTTTAAAAAAGATGCCATAGGGTTGGTTAATACACTGACGTCAGTTTCAGCAATGCTGTCGTTTGTTGCAGTCGCAATTCTGACCACATTCCTTACTTTCAAACTAACACAAAAATCTAACTGGAAAATCACGGCATCAGCGAACAACGCACATTCCGAAGCCAGGTCAACCCGAGACAAGAAGACAGCAAAGATGGTTGTGATGATAGCGGCTATTCTTATTGCTTGTTACACGCCCAGTACAATTGCTGCATTGGTAACCGTGTTCGAACCGGAGTTTACTATAATAGGGAGGCATAAGAATCCATTCTTTGCTTTATGGTCTTTTGGTTTAGTGTTCAGTGCCATCAACTCCAGCATCAACATGCTGCTGTACTACACAATGAGCACCAAGTACCGGGAGACGCTTAACGAACTCTTCTTCAAGTGTAGAAACAGCAATGGGAATATATAAATACATATCACGATATAACGGGAATCCTTCATTGTGCCATCTCATATCATGGGAATTAGGTGTTGTCACACCATAGACAAACCCAACAACATAATACATGGTACAATTGTATCCTACAATAAATGATATAACAATCAACCTTACTGACTCGATTTGATATGTATGGTAAAGTATTAGCTTAGAAAAAGGAGACAGATATCCTTATTCGTTGAAACCGACTACTGCAGAAAACCAGAAATGGCTCGTAGACTCCCTAGTGCCGAAAAGATCATAATGTAAGTGTCTAATGGGTCTAAAAAAGATTTTCAGGTAGAGTTCAGGAGAGCCATGAAAGTCACAGCCCTGCAGAGAGGAGTTAACTCACTCTTGGGTAACTGAAGGTGCGTTGTCTTCCTGCCACATACTGCTCTCTAGAGTTGATGTTTTAAGTATATAATAATATTACCTTTAACAATAAAACAAGGCAAAATTCAACAACAAAATATAAACAACTTATGTCTATCAATTGTGATATTATAAATGGATGAAGTGGGGTATGTCGGTGTTCAACAGGTATCTTAAAAATATAGACACATTTACTAATAACACACACATACATAAAGTATGTGATATTAAAGTGGCATGGAGTTCACCGAAAATACAAAACTAAAATAAAATGTTGTCGGATAAATAGTTGATGGCTCAACCCCAAAGAGATCAAGGATCCAGAGTTCCTCTTTCTCAATGTGATCCTGCCCATTAAAATTAATTTAGCTGTCACTGGCTCAATGATTTGAGACAATTAAATAGAGTTTTGGAGAACCAAGGAATACCTCAAGGAAAAACATGAAATTTTTACTGAGTATCCCAAATGTCCATATGTATGGATCCTTGCCTCTCCTCTACCAACTAAATAATTAATCTATGGTAATTGCTAACAACAGTTTTACTGTGACAAGAGAACTCTCAAAAGAGAAAATAACCCGTAATTTTCATCATTTATTATATCTATATACATGAAGTGTTGCATGTACGTGTAATAACATACAACAATCAATGCAGTACATTTAACATAGTATTTACATTAATCTTTAACTAATTATATATTTCCTGGTTGTGCCACTGTATCATACATGGTCCTCAGAGTTGCATCCGTTCTTAATTATAAATACTGGGCCTCTTCTGTTGGCCTAATTCTAATCTGTGGAAAGAAGCTGGGTACACCCTGGTTGGTTTCCCATCCAGTTCTTGGATCACGGTAGCATGCAGTCAGTTTAGAATATTCTGAAGAGTTCTTTTAATTTTTCCCCCGGTTTTATTTAATCTTTTGGCTCACTGTGTTTCTTCCACCTATACCTAGGAAAAAGGATATTTAATACCTGTCCTGCAAAGGTGGTGAAAATTGACAGGAAGTTGCTGTGGAATAGTATTTGGCCTCACTATTTCAGCTGCCTCACTCATTTTAGTGGCTACTGCATTCAGTCAAGCTGCTACAACTACTTTCACATAGTGCTGCATTCACAAAGTCAGGTCTGGATAATGACCACTACCTGAAATTTTAGCATCCATCATAAATCTAAAAGTATCAGCAATATGAACATCAGAATTGAAATGTTCTATATTTTTCCCACGAACATCACAAAGAAAATACCTAAAAGAAGTGTGAACCTAGGAAAATAAACAGTGAAAGTTAAAGAGTCTTGGTGCTCTCAAATAGTTATCCACAGCATAATTGGTTGATCTTCATTCCATCTCCCATTATATGGTGTTCAAGTTTTAGACTAGCAGATGTGCAGTTTCATCTTCACCTATGCCTGTCCTCAGGTCTACCGGTTAAGTCATACCTTGATTGATTTGGAATTGACAACTACATTTCCCATCCCATTCTGTACCTAGTTAATTCTCTTCTTCGTCATTTTCTATACAAGAAAAAGGGTCTCATACATTAAGGGCTTTTAAAAAAATCAATTAATATTTCAATGAGTATTTGCTTATAAACAATATAGCACATTATGGTATTATTCTTGTATGGCCTTCAAGTGCATTCTTCTTCATTAAATGCTTCAAGTGAGAAGTTTTCTTCCATTCTCATGGATGTAATATATATTATCATCATCAACATCATCATGGTTTCCTTATATCATTGTGATTAACAATTATTATCATTATGCTCATGCTCATTATCATTGTCATTACAATCATTATCATTATTATCATAAACATTACATCATTCTATCATTATCAACATCATCATGATTACATTAATATCATTACACTTCAGTCATCATCATCATCATTGTATTACATTAATATTACACTAGACCATATGTGTTAACAGGAGTGACATGAAATACAAAGTGGGATTTTGCTCAAGGTACAAAATCAGATGCTTGTAGTATGAGTAATGTAATGATATTGGTTGTGTCGTGCTTAGCGCACAAAACTAGATGATAGTAACATGAATGATATTTTATACAAAGGGATGTTATGCGCCGGAGTGTACTAACTTATTATTTAGTTTATTGGTTACGCCGAACCAGTTCTCTGGTGATAGTCATGGCATTTCACATCAAGTTGCCGGCTATCCTGAGATTGACTTTTGGCCTATACTCCCTCTCTCTCTCAGCATGTAACTTTACTCACTCACTAAAACTCCTCATTTCTCGGTTAACATATCCATCTGTGCATGTGAGGTCAATTCACTCATCTCAGACATCATTCATATGCATGGGTGATCATTTACTCAGTCTATAGACACATTCATATTGGTATGGGTGATCAAATAGGAATCATTCATCACACATCCTTCATACTGGCATGTAAGGTAGGTAATTATACTTATGTGATTTTCCAATGACAACTTAAAATGTTTACCATCATTGATATCACAATGAAATATCTTCTTTCATAATCACTCATTATACACAACATATATGTAGGAATGACAATTATGCCTATGTAGGTGCTTTACACAATACATTCACAGATTCAACAAGAATGACATTACAAGGAAATCTCATCCTTCAACCTAACTTATACTATTTCCTGGATATTTAGTCATGCATGCTGATGGGTTTTATCGAATGATACATTCACATCTGTTTAACAATGATGAACCACACATGACACAAGCATGCTTTCATCAAATACATACAATTTATGTGAATATACTCAATCCATATTCAGGCATTATGAATCTTAACCGTTCTAACATGCCGGTTGACTAAGTATTATTATTGTGTGGCACAAATATTACTTCCCCATGTTTACAACATTGAAATACATTTGACTCACCAATAGGGTACTTTAACTCAACACAAAAATTATGATCCCTGTAGAATCTATTTGGTTCTCATGGGTTCATGAATTACAAAAAACTATTTGTTTGTCCATGTGCTCATGTCAAAAAAGTAAATCTACTGACTAATGTGCTAAATCTACTTGACTATACACATTACACTAATTTCTCTATCAGTGCTGGTACATTTAAATGAGTTTCCTCTGAGTTTCCTTAAGTCTTAGGTTACTCTAATTCATTGTAGATTGAGTTTCATGCTTAAGAAATAAAATTTATAACATGTCTCTATTGTTTTATACATTAACTAAGTTGTTTAGGTGGGAGAAAATGAAACCTGTAGTTTTCTCCCAATGTATACTTTATATAGGACTATGATAACTGAGTATAATATTATTTAGTTTCTACTAGATTAAATTCTTATGAACTCACCATTCTAAATCATTGTAGATTGAGTTGCTTAAGAAATAAATGTACAACTTGGATTAATGCTTATACTATACATCAGTTGTTTACTTTGGGAGAAAACAAAATAGACTATGGTTTTCCTTAATGAATAGTTTATCTATAAACTATAACAATTAAATATATTGTAAATAACTTCTTAGGACTCACCACACGTGCTCAACAAGCTGACTTGCCAACTCTCCTTCTGGGAAAAAGACTCACACTAATCTAAGATTTAAAATAAATTAAATATGGTGTTTACCTTATTTATCAGAATGACCTCAACATGTCGACACGTTTCATGATCTGAATGAGATGCAGTTTCTCACATGCGATGTCGTAAGCTGAGGATTTTCTTTTCTCGTGATGTTTGAAACTCTCTCACTCCTTTCGCTGTTTCAGGTCTCATGTCTCATGCTGGCTGATGAACAAAAAGGCCATGTCGCTTGCATGCTGCTATTTATACGGTGCCTTTTCCGGTTCACATTTTTCATTGCCAATGGGTATATTAAATCATGGATAGTACAATTGTGGAACAAACAATGCTGTTGCAATGTTCAGGTTTTAATTGTCGACGGGAAATTACAGCATGTTACATTTATGAAAATAAAGTATATCACAAATATCCACTTGGTCACCACTAACTAGCCTAAAATGTATATCATATAACCACAACTACTATATTAGATATGGCAATTATGTCACCACAAACTAGAATTAACACGTCCGTTAGGTTAAGCTAAAGGAATTCATGAAATCAGTATATTAATGTTATTGGTACTATTGTTGTTGTTACTACTACTGATGGCCATGTTATCATTGAGGATATTCGCAGGGTACCTAACTGACTCAGAATGCTGGGGATGGTCTGAAATCGGAGGGTCAATGCTGCTTAATGGAGTGTCACTTTTCCAGAAGTAGCAAGGAAAATCCCCTCATCATTTATTGAGGACTTTGACCCTCCTCATGGCGATATTCGGCAATTATGAATATACTCCAGTGTAAGCCAAAAGCATCATAGTTCCCTTTGAAAAATATACCAAAACATATATCCATACTTACAGAAAGGGGGGGGGGGGTGGTGTGAAAGGAGAGAGAGAAATATATGGAAGGCGAAGGGATTATTACATAGGGGCAAGCTAGCCAAGCTTTGCCCTGTTGGATACCAACACTCCAATAATTGTATGTGACTCATCCTCCCACACCAACATCTGATGTAGGCCTTCACCACTCATATCGGCAATATATGTCTCCTTCACAGCTGTGCAGGTGATTCATCCTCGTATTATCAAGGCTCAGTCGCCGAAGTTATATGGGTGGCTATTAGCAAGAATGACGCCATTACACAGTCCTAACATTGCTTCTCTTCACCATGATAAATGGCCATGTAACATCACAGTATATTTATACATTTATAGAGGAAACTAATCAAAAAGTACTTTACACATCAATACACATATATAGAAACTCATTCTCTTTTTAATATGGATATATGTAGATATTATAAATGATAGTTCAGAAATGTACTATCTAATAAAAGAATATAAGTGATATTTCATTAAAATCATCATAATAATTTTCCTAATCATAAGCTACAAATGAGGACTCTGAATGAATCGTGAATGAGAAGTTCATCCTTAATAAAGTGCATGAACTGAAAATAAAGCAAGAGATTCATTCAATATTTTATATGTCAAAGAAAGAATAACTTATATCTTTCTGAGTATTTATCTAAATCTACTCCTACTTCTGTTATCACAAAGAAAGCTATGCTAGAAGCAAGTGTGTGTTCAGCCACGTAAGACTACCACAAAGAACAGTAGAATTTTATGTGAGAAATGTCAAGCTATGTCAAGTCCTCACTACGTCAAGCCATTTGACTCGGGCTCCGAAGGTTGTGGGTTCGATTCCGGGCCGCGTCCTTCGGTTAACGAGTTAAAATTTTCGGAGACTCTTGTGGGTCTTAATAGAGTTACGGAGTTCGTGCTTGGTGCAACGCTTTCCGTACTACGGAAAGAGACTGAGCCATATGGGATAAAACCCAGTCAATGAAGTCGAACCCTGTCGACATTTAAGCGACATTTTAAGCTCTACTAAAGATTCAGATAAATTCTATCCTATCCACTAATTTACATCTATGTATTATGATGATCAACTTTAGGAATTAGAATTTACCTACACAAATTCTTCCTGACAGAACTATCACATCATTCCTCCTTGAGAGATCTCGGCCAACTGCCCCAGAGATTCCAAATCTTTCCCCACGTTGCATCAGTTCATTCTAGCTAATTTTCACTAAGCCTATACTAATGCACCGGCTCCGTGGCTAAAGGCTTGCGAACGCGGTTCGTGAGCCGTGTACCAGGCGTTCGAAGCTCAGCTGCGACCGATTTGTGCAGCAGACCGTGTCTTGTTGTGTTATAACGTGCTGGTATGGGACCCGGTAGTTCAGAAAGCAATGGCAAATACTGAACGTAACACTTGCCTAGTACATCAACAGCAGCTGAAAAATGCTGGTGTTGTCTGCACCGTCCCGTAAGGGATATGCAACAAATTTATTAATATAATGCTAATGCTGCTCCCACTTACACCAATCAGAATCCATCCTGTGTTGGGTGTGTTCTTGGCGCGAAAAGATTTCATCATCTTGCAGGTGGCTGGTACCACAATACTTTATCAGCCCATATAACCTACAAACACCACTTCCCTGTCCTATTTCCAGCCGTCATTGCTTGCATCAGTTTTGTGCAGGCGTTTTACAGCTCTATCTGTCCATGGTATTCTTTGCATTTTCCTCAGAAACCACATTTCTGCAGCCATCAGATGTTTTTTAGCTTGACTGCACATTGTTCAAGTTCCACATCCATACAACAGAACAGGGTCTATGTATCACCTCAACACTCTTTATCCCGTTTCAATTGACATCTGTTTATTGGTAAGAATGTTTTTCATCTTGCCAAGGGCTACTTTCGCCATGGCGATCTTTGTTCTAATCTCTTCAAGGCATCTCCCATCAGGTGCTATGGCTTTTCCTAGATAATTGTACCGATTAAGTTGTTGAAGAATATTCCCATTTACTTGTATATTACATTGTGGTACTTGGTTCTTTCTAGTGACGACCCTAACCTGTGTCTTTTTACAATTTAATTCTAACCCCAGTTCCTCACTGTGTACAACAACCGCATATACTAATTGTTGCAGATCCTGTGCATTGTCTGCAATCAATACTGTATCATCTGCATATCTAAAGGTATTGCTGTTTCGAGCTCCAATGGTGATTCTATTTATATCTTCTACATTTCTGAAAATATTTTCACTGCACAGGGAAAACATATCTGGATACATTACACATCCCTGCCTAACACCTCTTTAAATAGGCTGTCCCACTTCATTATCAATCCATATGGCAGCTTGTTGTATCCAATATATGTTTTTTTTATAAGTCTAGTGTCCTTCCTATCAATTTGTAGATCTGCAAGCATATTCACCATGTTGACATGTCTAACTCTATCAAAAGACGTTGTGTAGTCAATAAAGCAATGATGCATACCCTTGTTTACTTCAATAGCACGTTCAATAACTGTTCGAAGCATATACACAGCATTTACTATACCTTTTCCTTCCCCCTATTTCAGGTTGTAATTTTTTCATCACTCTGTGCATGATAATTCGTAGCAAACTCTTTGTGATGGGACTCATTATACTAATTGTTCCCAAGGCTACTGATTTCTTTGGTATTGCAATAAATACAGAGTTACATAATTCAGAAGGTATGTCTCCTGTATCATATAATTTGTTCAGCAGTTTGGTGACTTGATCTAATCCATATTCTTCTAAAGCTTTTATCATAAACATAATCATAATAATACATACATTTTACTGACAATTGTAAAGGAAGAACACATAAACGAACATGTATTTTGTATAAGCTTTAAAAACACATACACTCGCACACAAACATCAAAAATCCACAGAAAGAAACAAAAAACAGAAATCATTAGGAGAATAAAAAAGGTGATAACAAACAATATGGGGCACATTCAATAAGAAAATAAAAAGTGTTATCCAGAATGGGATGTATCAGTGTCCGAGGAGACTACTACAATGCCAATACAGTACTTCACGGGTGTCTCCCTTAGCTTCCTGACCTCGACGTTCACGACTAGATGTATCGACCTTCTAAGTGAGTGTAGCAATGGGATGTTCCATTTCACCGATATAATTTTTCTTGGCTATGCAGGTCATTCTGGATCAACATCCGACTGCGCAAAAGGCGAGAGACGAATGCAAAATGTCGCCAGTGAAGGCTTTCATGGACGACACGACAATCCTGACACCGGGGAGAGCCATGCCCACAGCATGCCGCTTAAACTAGATGAACTGACCGGTTGGTGCCGGATGGGCTCCAGGCCCAAGACATCGACGATAGTGAAAGACATGCCTGACGATAGTGAAGGACAAGGCGACGCATCCGTTTTCACGGTTTGCCGGATAGGAAATTATCACAGTGATGGTGGAACTAGTCAAAAGTTTTGACCGAGTGTGTGATAGCTCCAATGACGGGCAAGATCGCAGTGCAGCACGTATTCGAGACAACGGAGAGCGATTTATGTGCTTATTGAGAAAAGCAGACTGATATCAAAATTCAAGATGTGTTGTCTCTTAAGGCCTTCACTGGTTTACGATATGAGCACAACTTCGGTATAGGTTATGGAGAAAAATATCAGCATAACCAGGACATAGCCTGGGGGTGGGGGGGGGGGGGGGGGGTGGGGTGGAGGGGCACCAAATGTTTATGAATGAATCACCAAAAAACGAGAAGTATATTGTGAGCTTTACTAGATCATGATTACAAGTTACAAAGTGAACGTTGCGGCTAAAGCCTTCGTCAGCACATAACAATCAAACACAAACAGACAACCAACTAACTACACGAGAAACACTACTTGAAGATACAAAGGTTACTTATCTGAATCCTGGTTTGGTCAAATGCGCCTTCTGCGCTTACTATTTGATGTGTATGAAATAACCGGATGTTTGGATTAAAACTGGTCGATGGGCGAAAGGGATGGCTTAGCAGCATCGTGGGAGGGATGGGGCCTTGGTGACGCCCATGTGAGCGAACAATGAAAAGGGGATTTGCAGTGAACTATAGACGGCTCTGTGGCGAAGGTGAGATACACATTCCCGCATACTGCATAGGAATACAGCGGCAGGCGCTTGAAATGCAATCCACCCTGCTTTGGTTAGCATAAAATGGTATGAGTGCCGGTCGCTCAGAAATCAATGACAAGCTACCGAACGCAAACTAGCCAAGAAATCACAAACGGCAAAAGTAATGTTGGGGTAGATTGCTACGTCCTGTAAAGGATATGCTACCACGTCTTTCTAGAGGGATATACAACTTCGGGAATGGAAAAGGGGTTGGAGAGGTTGGAAGTTAGATGAAACTATGTTGGACATTGAGGCCGTGAGGAGAAAGTGATCCCTACTGGAAGATGACGCGGTTTTCCAACGTCTTCCGATCACGTTTGTGAGGTGCGCAGGATTTGAGCGCCGTGACCTGTATGTCTGCGACGCCATAGTGGTCAGAACTGTAAAGTATGTGGATACCGGTTTCTGGGCACCACTGTTGATATCAGATAGTTGCTGTCTAAATCTGTCAGCAAGACGTAAACCTATTTGTCCAATATGTCTCATGTCACAACGTGTGTAGATGACCGCATATATAACGTTGCAACTCGTGCATGAGAAATCCTCCCGAATGTTTAGGACTTAGCATTGTACAACAAAAAGCATATCTCGTTCTGCCGCTCAAGTTGGCAGTGATATAATTTTTTGGCAAGCCGGCAACAACGCTTTGAATATTCTCCACAATATCCATTCAACAGTACCCCGCACCAGAGTTGGTTTGTTCCCTACTTCTACAATCCTAAACTTTACAAGGACAGAATCATGGTCCACGGGAAAGCCAAAACTTGGAACGGAAACATCTGAGATAAAAACAGCAACAACCGGTTTCATGGCCTCATTGTACAAACCACAACTCGTTGTCACCATAAGAAAGGCCGAATGTGCCAGCGGAAAATGGTAGCTTCTCAACCAGCTACGAACACGTTAGAAAATTAAAGTCTAGAGAGAAATAGAAGGACCAGAAAACCTGCAGCCAGTTTATTTGGAAACTCAACTACGTCGAAGACCTGATATCTTGTGGTGGACATGTATTGGGAAGCCATTTCATTAAAATGAAGGTAACACAATAATATTTTAGATTAGTAGTCTGTGAGCCCATTTTCCGAGAAGAGATGGTAAATCAGTGTGTTGTAAACCACGTGATTAGTTCTTAAGAAATTAATTTAGTAGAAACTAAATAAAATATTATGTTATCATAGTCATAGATAAACTGTACATTAGGACAACCCAGTGAGATTCCGTTTCTTCTAGTAAGCAACTTATTTAATGTTTAAACATTAGACCTAGGTTTGCATTGTATTCTTAAGTAGTTAAAATCAGTCCAGCAGTGATTTAGAAGTTGGTGAGTAACTTAAGATTTAGAAAACTAAGAATACTTAGTTAACTTAGAAGAAACTATTTGACATGTGCCAACACTTGTAAGACAAATTAGTGTAATTTGTAATAGTCAAGTATTTTTATAACATGAGTACATACGTCAAGTATTTTTTTCATGAGAATATGGGAAACAAATAAATTACTATAGGTATCATAAATTTGCGTGGGGGTTAAAGCACACATGTGGTGAGGCAATTAATTTTCATTGTTGTTAAACATGTGGAATCCGGGAAGGTTAACTCGGTCAACAAATGCCCGCAGAAGTTGGATGTTTCGGCCTAACGTCGCAAGAATGCAGCTCTGCTGTAAACAGGCACCACGCAATCGCGTCCGAAAAAAGACTCCGGATGAACGCAGAAGAAGAAGAAGAATAAGAAGAAGAAGAAGAAGAAGAAGAAGAAGAAGAAGAAGAAGAAGAAGAAGAAGAAGAAGAAGAAGAAGAAAAAGAAGAAGAAGAAGAAGAAGAAGAAGAAGAAGAAGAAGAAACACGTGGAATTAATATTTGTGCCACATAATAATGCTTAATCAACCGCCATGCAACATTGGTTGTAATTCATGATGGATGAATGTGGATTGAGTATGTCACATAAATATAGGTATTTGGTGAGAGCATTTGGTGATCCATGTGTAAGTTCACTATACCTAAACATGAGGAATCATGCTTTCTGAATCTCATAAACATGCCTAATTATCACATAAGTCTATGTCATTGAAGAGAGCATGCCTGTGGTGCGTCATGTGTGATTTCATTATTGTTAAACAGATGTGAATTTATCATGCGTGAACCACATCAGTAATGTAATGACTAAGCATCATCCAGCGAAATATTATACATTCTGATAAAGGATGATGGATCGATTTAGATTCCAGTGTGATTACATTGTGGTTGAATCAGTGAATGTATTCCGTGGAAAGCACATACATATGCTTGATTGTCATCCATACACATATGATTGTGTCTGATGACTGAGTGAAATAATCATCCATGCACATATGAATATTATGCCTGATGAATGAATAAAATGACAATCCAAGCACATATGAATATTTTGTATGATGAAAGAGTGTTTTTGTTTGTCCATCAAGAATGATGATGATCATTCATTTCATCCAGTGGGGTTGAAGGTATGGAGCCGTGGGTTCTAAGATAGCTGATAAGGCCTATTTTGGCTCGAAATGTTCTTTGACAATGTGGGCAAAGAATGCTTGACGTTTCTGGAGGAGGATTTCCTGCAGTGGTTTTTCTGTCCTGCCTTTTCTTCATAGCTCTTGCAGTCCTGGTTGCCTCACATATGACTGCACCCTTTCGTAATGATGCACGCCACGAATTTCTGTCTCTGGCTGCAGCCTCCCAGGTGTCATGATGAATTCCAAAAGCATTCAGTGAGATTTTCAGATGTCTTTAAAGCGTTTCCTCTGGCCACCTTGGGAACGTTTACCACAACGCAGTTCGCTGTAAAAAATTCGTTTAGGGAGCCTGTGATCTGGTATGCGAGTCAAGTGACCAGCCCAGCGAATCTTATTCTTCATCAGTAGAGTGTGGATACTGGGCATGGACACTCTTTCTAGGACTTCAGTGTCTGGAATCTTGTCTTGCCATTTAATCTTCAGTAGCTTCCTTAGGCAGACTGTGTGGAAGTGGTTTAATTTCCTAGCGTGTCGCTGATAAACAGTCCAGGTTTCACAAGCATATAGCAGTGTGGATAATACAACTGCTTTGTAGACTATTAGCTTTGTTTGCAGGCTTAATCCAGTTCTGTCCCATACATTCTTGTACAGTCTGCCAGAGGCCGCGCTGGCCTTGGAGATTCTTGCATTCACTTCATCATCAATAGGTGAATTTGTCCACAACACTTAGTCTATGATCATTCACTTTGATATTCGGCACAGTGTGATTATTCCCTGGAGCTGGCTGGTACATAACTACAGTCTTCTCCAAGTTGATATTGAGCCCAAAGTTGGCACAGGCATGTGAGAAAGCTGAAACATTATGTTGCATGTCCGCCTCTGAGTTGGCGTATAGAGCGCAATCATCAGCAAACAGGAGCTCTCTGACGGTGCCACTGTTAATTTTGGTTTTAGCTTTCAGCCTTCTGAGATTGAATAACTTTCCATCCATACGGTAGTTGATGTCTATTCCAATGTCGTCGTTCTCGAAGGCATTCATCAACATGGCTGAAAACATGAGGCTGAACAGTGTTGGTGCCAGGACACATCCTTGCTTCACTCCATTGGTGACAGGAAAGGGTTCAGACAGTTCACCATTTTCCTGTACTCTTGCCTGCATGCCATCATGAAATAGCCGCACTATTTGGACAAACTTTCGTGGACAGCCATATTTTGCCATAATCTTCCACAGTCCTTCTCTGCTGACTGTATCAAAAGCCTTGGTAAGGTCAATGAAAGTGGAGAACATTTCGCAGTTCTGTTCCTGACATTTCTCTTGCAGCTGCCTTGCAGCGAAAATCATGTCAACAGTTCCACGTTCTTTTCTGAAGCCACATTGACTCTCAGGAAGAAGACCTTGATCGAGATGGGCTGTGAGGCGATTGAGAAGAATTCTGGCGAGTATCTTCCCTGCAATTGAAAGCAAGGAGATGCCTCGGTGGTTGTCACAGGATTGGCGGTTTCCTTTACGTTTGTAAAGGTGGACTATTGACGCGTCCTTGAAATCTTGTGGCATGGTCTCGTTCACCCATATGTTTGTAAAGACTTGGTGAAGCTGCTCTGTTAGGACCGGCCCACCTGCCTTGTATATCTCTGCTGGGATGGAGTCAGGACCAGGTGCCTTGCCGCTGGAGAGTTGCTGGATGGCTTTGTTTACTTCCACTATGTTTGGCAGGTCATCAAGTGTCTCATTGGTAGGAACTTGAGGAAGGCAGTTAATGGTTTCATCATCGAAGAAGGAAGTTGCATTTAAGATGTTGCTGAAATGCTCTGCCCAGCGTTGAAGGATTTCTTTCTTATCGGTGACCAATGTTCTCCCATCTGCACTGAGGAGGGGAACTATGCCTGGTGATGTAGGACCATAGACCGCTTTCAGTGAGTCGTAGAAGTTTTTCATATCATGTCTGTCAGCAAAGCCCTGAATTTCATCAGCTTTGCTGCTCAGCCAGGAGTCCCGCATGTGCCGAAGTTTCTGCTGCACTACTCTCTGAATGTTCTTGAAGGCATCTTTTTTTTATGTTGACTTCGGGTCATTCAAATGTGCCTTGAGGAGAAGATGTTTCTCGGCCAGCAATTGGTTGATGTCTTCGGAATTTTCATCAAACCAGTCTTTATGCTTTCGGGGGGCTGGACCCAGGATTTCCATAGCAGTGTTGTAAATTATGTCCTTTAGGGCTCTCCATTCTGTTTCTGTATCCTGTTTAGCTGCAGCATTGGGCTTGAGGCGGTCTTCCAGCATATTTTCAAACGACTGCTGCATTTTCTTGCTGTTTAGGCGGGTGACATTTAGCTTTTTTTGCATTTTCACCCCTTGAGGACGCCGTGGTGGCCTGATGTGAATGTTTATTTTCGAGACAATGAGACGATGGTCTGTCCAACATTCGGCACCACACATGGATTTTGTCACTCGAACGTCTTGTCTGTCACTCCTCCTGACGATGACATAGTCAATGAGGTGCCAGTGTTTCGAGCGAGGGTGCATCCACGATGTCCTATTTCTCATGGGGAGACGGAAAATTGTGTTCGTAATCAGGAGATCATGTTCGGCACATGTCTGAAGGAGGAGGAGTCCATTGCTGTTACAATTTCCGACTCCATGCTTTCCAATAATGCCACTCCAAGAGGTGGTGTCCGTGCCTACTCTGGCATTGAAATCCCCAAGGAGTATAAGTTTGTCTCCTTTGGGAACAGATGTTAGTACATTGTGCAGGTCCTCATAGAACTTGTTCTTGACATCATCTTCGTTGGTCATAGTTGGTGCGTAGACACTCACAATGGTTGCATGCTTCCTTCCATTCAGCAGGGGCAACTTAATGGTCATGAGCCTGTCGTTTATAGCCTTTGGAAATCCAGCTAATTTGCCGACCAGGGCCGACTTAATGGCAAATCCCACACCGGATTGGCGTCTTTCCTCGCTTTTCCTTCCACTCCAGAAAAATGTGTAGCCGGCACCTATTTCACAGATTTGGCCTTCTTCTGCAAGTCGTGTCTCGCTCAAGGCTGCAATGTCGATGTTGTACCTGCCCAGCTCTCTCCCAATCAGTGCTGTTCGTCTCTCTGGACCCGACGCGCCGTCTCTGTCAAGTAGGGTGCGTACATTCCAAGTTCCAATTGTTAAGGGAATATGGTTTACTCTTTTAGCTTTGCTTGTTTTATCTTTGTTTGTATGTCGACCGCAGTTAGGGTACCCACCAACCGCGGCTAGCTGGTTAGGTAGTGATGGAGCAGACAATGTTTAGGGCACCTTTTCTAGCCCCTTCCTCATGCTATGGAGGTGAGCAGTGTGTTCCTATAGAGGGCTGCTCAGTCGCTCAGGGGGCTGCCGAATCCACTGCTGCTCCGGTCAGTAGATGACGACCATATGGCCTGAGCCGCCTGTGTGCAGGTCTGCGACTACGGCTGCCAGCGTACCCACGCCTGCCGCTTCGCCGCTCGCCCATCGCCACAGGGCTTGAAGGTGATATATGACGTTGGATGAAGAATGACTTGCGCGATGACTTGGATTAAAGTGAGGAAGAGTTGCGCAATTCGTCGACCTCACTCTCTCGCCTGAGTCCATCTGAGTCCAGTGGCAAGACAAGTCGAGACGACTGGAGACGAATACAGGTGCAGTGGATGACCAGGGCGCTCTACGTGCCTTGCCGTGCTCATTACGTTCCACAACGCTTTGCAGGTAAACGCCGTCTTGCCCGTTGAATCAGGAATGATTTCTTCCGCGCAGTCTGCCGAGTCCTGTCTTCACATGCTGGGTAGCCATACCCTAGTTTACCGCTTGGTTTGACACCATATCGGTTACCCATGCCTGGTTTAGCCAGCCTCTCACAACTGTTGCCCGGGGGGTGGCCGCTGTCGCATGCTGACAGCTACTAGGAGCCACAGGCACGAGCTGGGTGTCAGGCTTGGACCAGTGGGGGATGGGTCCTGAAAAGGACATGAGAGTCATCCTTACCAAAGGTGCTACCAATGCCTGACACCCCGTACCCCCCGATGAAAGAGTATGGGTGAGATGAAGAGACATGCTGAAAAGGAGTATAGGCTAGCAATAAATCTCATGATATAAGGCAACTTTGATGTGTAATGTCCTGTCTATCAGCAGAGAATATGTTCGGCATAGCCCATACACTACTTAATAATTTAGTGCACTCCAACGCATGACACCACTTTATATTAAACTAGCTGACGACCCGGCCCGGCGCCGCCAGTAACTGGCGGGGAACGTCTCACTGAATACATATAAGTAGTTATTATACATTCAAATACATTTCTCTAAGCGTACAGAGTACGCGTTCGTCCGTTACTCTCGTTCCCGTTCCCGTTGCTCGTCTGTGTCTGATACTTCCGTTCACGTTTCCGTTGCTCGTCTGTTTCTGATGATCCCGTTCCCTTTCCGTTGCTCGTCTGTTTCTGATGCTCCCTTTCCCGTGTGCTCGTCTGTTTCTAGAGCTCGTAATGCATTTTTGTCTTTCGTGTAACAATTAAAATTTGATTTTAAGCTAACTAACTATTTCAGTTGGATCCGCGCGAGAGAGAACAACATCTGTACAAAATTTCATCTCAATCGGATGGACCGTCCGGGAACGCATAAATGACACACACACACAAAGAAACGTTATAAGTAGATATAACAGTTCATAACTAATTTCTGGTTTAATCAGAGAGTGAGTTCCCTTGGAGTAAGATGGCGGGGCATTTCTACGTCTGTTTCTGACGCTGGCAATTCCTTTTTCTTTCGTGCTTTAAGAAAAATTGTTGATTTTAAACTATTTCAGTTTGATCGGCTGGAGTACGAACACCATGTGTACAACATTTAATCTCAAACGGATGGAACATTCGAGAACGCCTAAATGACACACAAACAAACAAACAAACAATAAAAAAAACAAACAAACATTATCTGTTTTATATATATATATATATATATATATATATATATATATATATATATAATATATATATATATATATATATACATATATACATATATATATATATATATATATATATATATATATATATATATAATATATATATATATATATATATATATACATATATACATATATATATATATATATATATATATATATATATATATATATATATATATATATATATATATATATATATATATATATATATAATTCATAGTACCATCATCCGGTTTTTGTGCCTTAAGCACGACATAACCCATATTACACATCACGCGTACTACAATCATCTGGTTTTGTGTCTTAAGCAAAAACCCATTTTGTATTATAGATCTCTCATGTCACAACATATGGGCTAGTGTTCTGATGAATGTAATGATAATAATATGATGATTGTAATAACAATAATTATGATGATGATTGTAATGAAGATGATGATTGTAATGATAATGAAAATGATGATAATGATATGATGATTATGATGATTGTAATGAAGATGTTGATTGTAATAACAATGGTGATAATGATAATGATATAATGAGAATGATGAGAATGATGATAATGATTGTAATAACAATGATGATGATGATAATGAGAATGATGATGATGATAAATAGAGTACAAGCATATTATAGAAACGGTGAACAGAAAGGAATATACTCGCCTTGAACCTTTTGATTAGAAAAGAATTCACCTCAATACTATACAAGAATTGAGATCATGATGCACTTATATTGTTTATAATCAAATACTCATTGCCATGGGGATGATTTTTAAAACCCTTAATGTATGAGACCCGTTTTCTTTAATAGGAAGAAGATGGAGAGAAGATAACAACGTACAGAAGAGGATGGTAAACATAATTGTCAAATTCCACATCATGATTGATTGATTGATTGATTTAGGAACCGACATCACAGCATTCGGGGCATTCCCATAAGCACTCCGTCCCCATCCTCAGCAGCCAGCGAAGAGTTCCAACACTAATAGTTCCAGAAGCAATCTCGCCTTTCCACTGAGCGTCGAACGTCGGCCAGATCCCCTCGTTACACCTCACTGCCTCAATCTTACCAGACTATGGTTATCCATTTGCTCCAAATCAATCAAGGTATTACCTAACCTGGAGACCTGACGACTGGCATAGGTGAAGATGAAACTGCACATCTCTTAGCTTAAACCTTAAACACCTGATAGTGGAAGATTGGATGGAGAGAAAACGATATATGTTGGTGATAACTAATTGAGAACACCTAGACTTCTTTCCTTTATGTTTATTTTTCTCTAAGAACAAGATTCATTTTATTGATTTCACTTGTTGTTTTCTTAGGAGGTTACAGCGTTTAATTTCTGATGTTCATATTGATGGTATGATTAGATGTATGTTGATTGCTGAAATTTCAGATAGTGCCTAAGTCCAGCTAGATCCAGACCTGACTAGGTTGAATACAGCACTTTGTGAATGCAGCACTTTGTTAATGTAGCACCTTATTGAGTGAGCACCTGGTTGAGTGATGCATTTGATAGAGTAGTGAAGATAGCTATTCACCTTCAAGATTTTCCTCGATCCATGAAGGAAGGTAACATAGATGTTAAAGTCTGAACCTGAACAGGGGATTAAGGAGCCAATATTCTTCTCAAACCTGGAAAGAACAACACTGAACTTAATTTATCACAGTGACTGCTTGGAGCAGGAATCCATAACTCACAAGTCACAGCAAGGAGGGGCAGCCCTATTTTTCTGTTTCAGATTTACTACCACAGAGGATTTGCAGGAAAATTACCCGTGAAATTACCTGTAGTCTTAATCCTAGGGAGGAGGGGAGTCACTGCTGAAAATATAAGTGAAAAACAATCTTGATGTAAATGAACATTTTTTTTTTCATTTATGCATTTCATGTATTTGACTGGATACTATTAAAAACATTAATGGTCATTACTAACTGCATAGTTAATAAATGATGGAAAAAAGGAGGTTGTTTCCTCTCGTGAGTGTATGTTTTACTTGTCATAGTCAATTAGTTTAATCAAGACAACCCTAGATATATTAGGTTAACTGAGAGAGGAGAGGCAAGTAACCACCAAAAGGATATTTTGGGTATTAAGGGGGGAAAAATATTTTAAATATTTTCCCAGAGGTATGGCTTTCTGAGACTCTATTTATGGACTCAAGCAACTGAGCCATTAAAGGTTAACATAATTAAACGGGCAGGATCACACTGAGTAAGAGGAACTTAGTATCCTTTCTCTCTTTGGGGTTGAGCCATCAATCCATACGTCAGACATCGGTCATTAGTGAATTCAAAGGCTGACAAGAGTCACGAAGATGCAGCGCGAGTTTCCAGATGAAACAGTCACCAGCTCACAATCTGTGCTCTAAACAGTAAGGAAGTGAAGGTCGGCAGCGCAGTGGAATCTGTCGGAGTTATTACTGAAACAGATGGAAGTCTGGTGTACAAGGAAGGCAACATCGCAGCTATGTCGTGTACTGATGTATAGTAAACCGCTGAAGTGAAGACGACCGATACTGGCGAACGCCATGGAAGAATCTGTTTTCTTACATTCGAAAGTGCTAGAATGAATGTGAGGGCAAGAAGCAGCAGGTGTACGATGTTCTCCTCCCCAAGGAAGAGGTAACTTGTGAGTAGGTATTATTCGCATTTGTGGGTCAAGTGGGAAAACGACTCAAATGTCTCGAAACAGAGTACACAGAGTACGGCAGGAGAAAGACACGTAAAGTCATGACTCGAGTGGGTCTTTCTCCAGAGAGTGTAAGGAGGATAAAGAGCAGAAGCAGTAAGGGAAAACTTCTGACAATCAGAAATATCCATTCGTGCTTGCTTCATGGCGGAATTTTTATTCACACTGCTGGTAATGTTCGACAGTGGGCGTGTATTACGCTGCCAAGGGCAAGGGCGCGATCGGCACAGGATTCGACCGCCTGCTATCCGTTCGCAAAGAGAAGAGAAACCGGGCCAAATATTTTCCTGTGATCGGAGTTTGTTCAAAGGATATTAAAGATCATTATAGTCACTTCCAATGCAAACAATTGCAAAGAAACCACCCACACCTACACACACACACACACTACACACCACACACACACACACACACACACTCGCACACACTCACACTCACACACATACACACACAATAACAACAAATTCAGTATTTCGGTTGTGTCAATGCCGTCACACTTCGGCAATAACATCATCAATCATCAACATCGCCACCCCTAACAATAACAATATCAATACCATTATCAATGACCGAATCATCGTCACCATCACCAACAATGTCCACCAACGTTATTTTTGCAAAAACATTATTCTCAACGTTGCCATCCATATCATACATTCATTTTCATTGGCACCTTACCGTCTTGACAGACGATAGTTTGTGCTTCAAAAAGGCATAATAACTTTTACCCATGGCGGCAGCGAATGTGACTGATGAGGGCAATTCGCGCTGTAAATGTTCGTTCACAGTGGGTGCATGTGAACACGTGGTCATTTCCATCATCATGCACCATCTTACGTCTCAAACGCTCGGTGTGTGACTTATCTGCAATAATTTTCTCTTTTGTCTTTATTTCATTTCTGATGTTTGCCCTCCATGCAAAACGATCAGCGGCGACTTGCTCCCAGTGTGCATTATCAATGCCTGTATCAATCATGTCCCGCTTACACACATCTTTTTATCGTAGTAGAGACCGAACCTGAGATCTCTTACCCATCTGTAATTCACCAAAAAAGATGTCGTTTGGTATTATATCATCATCCATCCTCCTAAGATGTCCTATCCATCTAAGTCTACGAAGACTGAGCATGGAATAAACCGTCACACAACCTGATCTTTTCAATACTTCAGTATTTGTGATTTTGTCTTGCCACTTAATACCAGGAATTATTCGCAGACACCGCATATGAAAGCTGTTTAAACGTTTCTATTGGTGTGAGTAAGTTGTCCAGGTTTCACTGCCATAAAGAAGAGTACTAAGGATACAGGCTTGATAGTAAGTTGTTTTGACAGTAAGCTTCTTGCTCTCCCAGACTCTTTTTCTTAACCTGTTCATTGTTGTTGCTGCCCTACCAATCCTGATGTTGATTTCCTGATCTAGGGATGATTTGATACTTATCACTGATCCTAGATATGTAAAATGGTCTACAATCTCTAGTTCAGAGACGTCAATAAAGATTGATGGTACCCCATGTGCGCCTTGTGACATAATCTGTGTCTTCTTATGCTACCGTATTACAGTAAACGGTACTACCTGCTTTCTGTCAGCGCCGAATGTTGGGCGGCGCTTACCAAACCCGACATCCCACATTGTGCCAACGGCTTCGGGCGGAAGAGCGCAATTGGGAGGGTACAAGCCTTATCCTGGTGCGAGGAAATGCAACCCAAAGACAAAATAGTCATGGCAGGGCAGACCAGGCCCTAAGCCTTGGTTGGCAGCTGGTCTAGGATCGAAGCTCCGACAGGCGGACAGTTAGAGCATTGCTTTGCTGATCCGGCAGCTTCTGCAGCTTCTCTTGTTCCAGATGTATAGGTGTCAACTTTCCTCTGGAGTGAACTAGGCAGGCCGAGAGAAGGATCATGCTGCATAGGCAACACATGGTTTCTTTATTTTAGCCTAGGCTTTGTGCTATGGAGAGGCAATAACTCCATCCTTGGTCTTAACCGGTCTCGGAATCAAAGCGAGAGGTAACTGTTACGGGTTATAAGTCCTTGTCAGTTAGCGTAGACATGGGGCGCCACGCGTTGCCTCTGATGGTGGGGGACACCTACAGGTGTCACTGATCAGCTACCGCCCGCCTCAAGCTGGGCAGCCCCCGGCCAATTGGGTGCTGATCCGCCACAGCCTGCCTGCTTCAATGGGTGCTTGGGGCTAGGACAAAATCTGAATCGCAGGCTGTAAAACCAATGCACAAGGTACTAATAAAAAGAATAATAGAAACATCAAGCTACGGCTTGCAACCTGGAACGTAAGAACCATGTGTCCAGGAATTTCCACTGACTTGACAAATATTGACGATGTGAGAAAAACGTCTGTGATTGATGCTGAACTCAATCGTCTTAACATTGATATTGCTGGCCTGCAGGAGACTTGCCTCGCTGAGGAAGGGTCACTCAGGGAAAACAATTACACCTTTTTGTGGAAGGGTAGAGGGCAGGCAGAAAAAAGGCAACATGGTGTGGGCTTTGCAGTGAAGAATTCGCTAATGGGAATGATTGATATCCCAGCTGCAGGTAATGAAAGATTATTACCCCTGCGCTTGGCAACCTCTTGTGGATTTGCCACCATTATCACTGCATATGCACCTACACTCGCTTCACTCTGATGATGTGAAGGATACGTTCTATGAGCAGCTAGACTCGGTGATCAAAGCAGTTCCAAAATCCGAATACATTTATATACTCGGTGATTTCAATGCTCGGAGAGTGAGTTCCCTTGAGCAAGATGGCGTGACATTTTTTCGTCCCGTAAAAATGGAACGTGTTTTTTCTGAAATGTGTATGGATTAAGTGTGTTTTTCGTGGTGAAATGGAGTTCGGACCGTGCAACGGAGTTCGTGCACGCGCGCCCGGACTCCCTTCGGCGTATCATCGGCGCCCGGTGGCGATAGTTAAGCCTAACATGACGACCAGACGACCGACAAGAACACGGCGTGGTAAGAGGGCGGGCACACGCAGAAGGCGTTTAAAATGTGACAGATTGGGCATCGGACACGTTCGAGTACTGTACTGGAACTGTGCATCATTTAGTCAACGCCGACCCATTCTTGAAAAACTACTGTACGGAAACGATATTGTAGTCTTACAAGAAACACAGCTCGGTGACGGAACAGTCAATGTCGCGGGATTTCAGGGATTCTTTAACAGGCGGCACCTCGGACAGGCCATTCTGGTCCGCGACAACATACTAGTGTCTGAGATCGATATGTCTTCCTGGAACAGTGATGCCCTGCAAGTGCAGGCATTAAGAATAATGACACCAGTGCAGCTTGTAATCGTGAACGTGTATGCGCGAAATGGGAAGGTCGACGTGCGACAATGGCAGAGTTTGTTCGATATGGATGAAAGGCATATCATCTACTGTGGGGACTTCAATGCCAGAGGCAGTCAATGGGGGAATTGCATCACCAATAGACAGGGAGTAGATCTGGAGGACGCCCTGGCATCTGCTGCCCTAATCTGTCTGAATGATGGGAAGGTCACTAGAATAGCCACTCGACCAGGTGACTCTGACAGCGTCATTGACTTGGCTCTGGTGTCGCCCACCATCGCACCAAGGTGCCGGTGGGGCACACTGGGATACCACGATAGTGACCACTACCCTTGTGTCATCCTGATCAAGAAAGACGGGGCCATGAGTCAAAGAAACAAGACAAATGCCTTCCCGTACGACAACACTGGTCAAGACGCCATAAGCAAGATCAGAAGAAGAAAACTAACTTCCTCCCGCAGGAGACAAGAAAGATGGTTGCAGCCACCATGGTGGAATGGAGAGGTCGAGAAGGCATGGCTGGGAAAGAGGCAGGCTGTCAAAGACTGGCAAAAGGCCAGAAAGGCTAACATGCCACAGGTTGAATTGGCGAACCTGAAGACTGAGGTCGATAGGACGACGACTTTTTTCAAATCCTGCGCCAAACAGGCCAAGGCCGAGAAATGGGACGAGTTCTGCAGGAAGGTGTGCTCCGAGCGATCTCTTACGACATTCTGGCGCCTCCACAAGAGCATGAACGGTGCTGCACAACGTAGGGGTATTCCAGACTTTCAAGGCACAGACCTCGCATGGAAAAAGTCGGATGCGGATAAAGGTAAGGCCCTTCTTGCACGCTACATAGAACAGACTGACCAGAAAGACGAGCCCGCCAGACAGAGGACCACGACGACACTCTCTCAGTTGTGCGAGGGGGTCGGGACAGACGAAGAATGGACAATCACAGCTGAGATATTGCGTGCGATGCTCAAGAAATCACCTAACACCGCCCCAGGCCCAGACTGCATCCGATATGGTGACCTACTGATGATATCAGATGATGACATGGAAGAACTGGCCAGAGAATTCAACACCAGTATCCAGAGGGGTCAGGTCAAAGAAGAATGGCTACACAGCTACTTGCTGCCGCTGCCAAAACCGAACAAAGACCATTCCAAGATAAGCGGCTACAGAATCATTACGATGCAGAATACTGTTGGCAAGCTACTGGAGAAAATTGTAGCACACAGACTTGCTTGGGACTTGGAACAGCTCGGCTGCTTCCCGCCCACACTTGGAGGATACAGACGCAACAAAGAGTCATGGCTGAATGCGGCTGTCTTTGCTCAAGATGTTTACGAAGGATTTCAGGTCAGAGAAGAGACATGTGCGGCCGCCATAGACTTAGAGGACGCATATAACAGAGTATCTTTCGAGCACTTGACGCAAACCCTCCTCAGACTGAAAGTGCACCCTCACCTTGTACGATGGATAGCTGCAGTTCTGCTCCAAAGGAAGGTGGTGCTAAGATGCGGGAGTTGGTCTTCTGAGCCGATAACGATATGTCCAGGATTGCCGCAGGGTTCACCACTGTCACCAGTACTATTCAACGTGTATACGGTGCCGATCACTGAACAACAGTTGGACGGGAGGGGTAGGACTCTGTCATTCGTTGACGACATCCTCGTGTATCGACAGGGTCGAGATAGACAGGCGGTTGCCAATGATATGCAGGGCGAACTAGATCGAATTTCCTCATGGTGTGCTGATGCCGATGCCCTTGTCAACCCTGCAAAGGCAACGGTTACATGGTTCTCACTAAACAACCATATTGTGAAAACAGACCTGCCGGCAGTAAGAATGGATGGGAGCATTTTGAGTAGAACCCAGTCAATGACATATCTTGGCGTGAGGCTTGATCGTAGCCTGTCCAACAGAGATCGTGTCGATTATGTCAAAACGAAGGCTCGAAAAGGTTTGTCAGCAATGAGAGTCATGGCGACTGCCAATATCGAGCAAAGACTGCTAATACTTCTGTTCCAAGGACTTGTACTTTCACGCATCGAGTATGCCCTGGCCATCCTCACTGTCAGCCCTACACAGATTGGAAGACTCGAAAAGGTACAAAACGAAGCCATGCGCATCATTTTGGGCTGCACGAGAGACACCAGCTGTGTAGCAATGAGATACCTCCTTGACTTCCCGACAATGGAACACAGGATCAAGATCTGGAGAGCTCGTGCATACTTAAAAATAAGTGCAGATGAGCAGCACCCTCTGCATGACGCTATATTCAGAGAAAAGGGTGACAGGCTAAAGAGGGGCAAATCATGGATGGGTCGGGCGGAAGATGTCGTCAGACAGGTCTGCAGTCTTACCAGTATCAACCCCGGCAAGGAATGGGTGCCGGTGCCTCCAGCCTTTAAGTGCACTTTCTCCTCCATTATCACACTCGACAGCCGGTGCAGAGAGCAGAACCCTGCCGCTGTCAATGCAGAGGTTAACGCGCTCATCTATGAACACTCAGATAGCCCCGAAGTGCTCATCTATACAGATGGATCTGTTGTAAAGCAGCAGAGAAGTGCGTGGGCATTTACAGCCCGTTCAGCGGGCCGAACCGTTCAAGAATCCAGTGGTGCCCACTCTATGACCACGAGCAGCATGACGATGGAGGTGATGGCAGTTACACAGGCTTTCATATGGCTGGAATCACAGCATTATACCAACGTGTGTGTACTAAGTGATTCAATGAGCATGATTCAGAAGGTCGAAGCTGGATCTGTACGTAGACAGTGGACTGAATCGCTGCGGAAGTCTGTTGTCCGTAAAGTCACCTTCATCTTCGTCCCGGGACATGCGGGAGTCGAGGGAAATGAACGAGCTGACAAACTGGCTGGCTCTGCACCCCTTGTAGATGGCCAGCCCATGGATCGTGCCGATGTTATTAACGTCCTTAAAGATTTGGCGAGAACAGAGGATTTTGACGTCAGTGATTCCACATCGCTGTCCAGGATGAAAGACCTGGGAGTACGAATCGGCACAGCCAGACGCGAGAGGTACATCGGGAAAACAAAGTGCCTCGTCAACCAACACAGAACTGGCACTATTAGCCACCGGACGCTGATGCATATGCTGGGGGGAGGATCTGAGCACCTATGGATATGTCCGGAGTGCAACGAAGATACCCCAACTGATAACTGATAACTGATATTCAATGCTCGTGTGGGCAAGGACTCGAGTTCATGGCCAGTGTGCCTTAGAAAATACAACATTGGTCGCATGAATGATAATGGGCAAAGGCTGCAGGAGCATTGCACTAGAAATGACCTATGTATTACAAACTCCTTTTTTAAAACAAAAGAGTTGCATAAGGTCACATGGAAACATCCAAGATCCGGCCATTGGCATCAGCTGGACTTCATTATCAGACGGAGACACCATCTGAATCATACATCATTAACTCGAAGTTACCACAGTGCTGACTGTGATACAGATCATTCTTTGGTTGTTGCAAGGGTTAAACTGAGACCAAAGAGAACCTACACAGCTAAACACAAATCTAGACCCAGAATTAATATTATTAATACTCACGATCCTGGAAAGTGCTTTGAATTTCAACAGCAACTTGAAGACGCTTTCACTGATACATCAGAATATTTTATAGTAAATGATAAATGGAGTAAACTTAAGGAAACTATTTATAAAACAGCGGTAGGGGTTTACGGCACTGTGGATCATAAGAGGCAGGACTGGTTTGCGGCAAACGGCCAGATACTGCAGCCCTAGATTGATAAAAAGAAGATAGCTCTCTTAAGAAACAAGGAAAGACCAACACTCTGAGTGAGCTGAAGCAAGCTAGGAAGGATGTGCAAAAGGCTGCCAGGCAGTGTGCAAATGACTATTGGATCAAGTTATGTGAGTCCATTCAAATCGCATGTGATTAGGGAAACATCAGAAGCATGTATGAAGGAATAAAGAAAGCCTGTGGTCCAATGATAAAAAGAAGTGCACCGCTGAAAACCTTGACTGGAGAAATCATCACTGATAAGAAACAGCAGATGGATAGATGGGTCGAGCACTATTTAGAGCTTTACTCAAGTGAGACCAAGCTAGCGGATGATGCCCTTAACGCCATAGAGACCCTGCCAACTCTTGACCACTTGGATACACTTCCCACCATAACAGAAGTAAAGTGTGCTATAAATGAACTTGCATCTGGCAAGGCTCCAGGTAAGGATGGGATTCCAATAGAGGTAGTCAGGAGTTGGCAAGACACACTCACTCTACAGATCCACCAGCTAATAGAGCTATGCTGGCGAGAAGGACAAGTCCAACATGATTTCAAAGTTTCAAACATCATAACGCTGTACAAGAACAAGGGCGATCGGAGCGACTGTAACAACTATAGGGGTATCTCACTTCTGTGTATTGTTGGGAAAGTATTTGCCAGAACTGTTCTGCGCAGACTTCAAGTCCTGGGAGATCAAGTCTATCCCGAATCACAGTGCGGCTTCCGTCAGAACCGGTCTACCATTGATATGATATTCTCATTGCGACAGATGCAAGAAATATGCCGGGAACAAAATCAGCCACTGTTTATTCATCGACCTCACAAAGGCATTCGATTTGGTCAGTCGTGAGGGTCTGTTCAAAGCACTAAAGAAGATTGGCTGCCACCAACTCTTCTGTCCATTGTGGAATCGTTCCACACAGGCATGAAGGGTATAATCAAGTTTGATGGCTAAACTGGCTAAACTTCAGAAGAATTTGAAATCAAGAGTGGAGTTAAGCAAGGTTGTGTACTATCCCCCACCCTCTTTGGAATATACTTTTCACGTCTACTGAAATATGCCTTTCGTGATCAGGATGACGGTATATACATTCACTCACGCTCAGATGGTGGCCTCTATAATGCTCAGAGATTGAAGGCCAAGACCAAAATTAGGAGGGTACTAATCAGAGATTTGCTTTTTGCGGATGATGCTGCGATTACGACCCACTCTGAGGAAGAATTACAACATCTACTATCTGCATTCTCAAATGCTTGTTCTGAATTTGGTTTAACAGTCAACAAAAACAAGACACAGATTATGTCACAAGGTGCACATGGTGTACCATCAATCTTTATTGACGACGCCGAACTGGAGATAGTAGACCATTTTACATATCTAGGAACAGAGGTAAATAGCAAATTATCCCTCGATCAGGAAATCAACATCAGGATTGACAAGGCCACAACAACAATGAACATGTTAGTAAAAAGAGTCTGGGAGAACAGGAAGCTTACTGCCAAAACAAAAGTCCTCGTCTACCAAGCCTGTGTCTTTAGTACTCTTCTTTATGGCAGTGAAACCTGGACAACTTACTCACGCCAAGAGAAACGTGTAAACAGCTTTCATATGCGGTGTCTGCGAAGAATACTTGGTATTAAGTGGCAAGATAAAATCACAAATACTGAAGTATTGGAAAGATCAGGTTGTGTGACGGTATATTCCATGCTCAGTCTTCGTAGACTTAGATGGATAGGACATGTTAGGAGGATGGATGATGGCAGAATACCAAAGGACATCGTTTTTGGTGAATTACAGACGGGTAGGAGATCTCAGGGTCGGCCTCTACTACGATACAAAGATGTGTGTAAGTGGGACATGATTGATACAGGCATTGATAATGCACATTGGGAGCAAGTCGCCGCTGAACGTGTTGCATGGAGGGCAACTATCAGAAATGGAATAAAGACAAAGGAGAAAATGATTGCGGATAAAGCACACACAGAGCGTGAGAGATGGTGCAAAATGGCGGAAATGACCATGTTTTCACATGCATCTACTGTGGGCAAACATTTGCAGCAAGAATTGGCCTTACCAGCCACACTCGCCACCGCCATGGGTCGTAGTTATTAAGCCTTTTTGAAGCACAATGTACCAAACTATCGTCTGTCAAGACGGAAAGGTGCCAATGGACAAGTCACTATCATTGAATGCAAGAAAGAGAGTGCTGAAGAGCTATATAGAACCTGTTTTGCTGTATGGCTGTGAATCTTGGAATATAAATGAACAAATTAGGAAGAGATTAGAATAAACAGAGATGTGGTTCCTTAGATGAATGTTGCGAATTTCTTGGACTGCCGAAGTAACTAACAACGAATGCCTTACAGAGGCTAGCGAAACTAGAACATTATGTACAACAACAAGAAAGAGACAAACAGCTTTTTTAAGTCATGTGATTAGAAGAGAGGCCCTGGAGAACATCGTGACAACTGGAAAGATCGAGGGGAAGAGAGGCAGAGGCAGACCACGAGAAATGATGCTGGATGGATTGCGACGGTGGCATGGAGGAATATAAACGGCAGAGTTGATCCAGAAAACCAAAGACCGAGATATATATGAACTTATTTGAAAAGGATGTCATAAACAAAATAGCAACATAAACATTCACCTAAGACAGTCCGAACAATAGCATCCTGAACAGCAGTAATAGCATACGTGGTTCTGTGGATGAACTTAATGAACTTAATTGATAATACTGGCACAAACACTTGCCATCATCAATAACAACAACAAAATCGACAATCAGTTTATCAGGTTTAATTTTGGCAACATTATCAGTAATAGTTAGTTGTATTTTTTTTTTTAAATTGCATTTTCATGAATAGTTTAATGTTATAGTTGTTATTGTTTTTATTGTTATTGTTTGTTGTTGTTGTTGTTGTTCTCTTCTTCTTCTTCTTTTGTGTCTACTTCTTTATTTTGGGTAAATTCCTTGAAGCATTGTTTCTCATAATAAATGACACCCTCGCATTTTCTCATTTACTCTAATTTACACATAATACTCTCTCTCTCTCTCTCTCTCTCTCTCTCTCTCTCTCTCTCTCTCTCTCTCTCCGTCTCTGTCTGTCTGTCTGTCTGTCTGTCTGTCTGTCTCTGTCTATCTCTCTCTCTCTCCGTCTCTCTCTGTCTGTCTGTCTGTCTGTCTGTCAGTCTGTCTCTGTCTCTCTCTGTCTCTCTCTCTGTCTCTCTGTCTCTCTCTCTCTCTCTATCTCTCTCTCTCTCTCTCTCCGACTCCCACATCTTCTCATTCATACATAAATCAAAGCACACACATACACTCCTTCCCACACACATAATAGACACACAAACTTGTCACACACGCACATTAACCATTACTCACACATGAATTACTGATTAGAATGTTGGACATTTTTAATACTGATGATAAAGATAAGAGCGGAATTTGTCAACAAACGGTGAACGGATAGAAACAGACATGATACTAGCTTGACAAACGTTAACTCACTAAGAGAACTGCTTACTCGCAACAGAAGAAGACATTCCACATTCTGTGGGTGTGCCGTGAGAAGGAGACCGCTGAAGTATGCCGTCACAACGACAACGTTGAAGGGAAAGAGGGATAGGAGGAGACCAAGAGATAAGCATTTGAACGGTTTGACATCATGGTATGGGAGAGCATCACTATCATAAATGATTGGCAGCATACGAGACAGAGAGCTGTTGACAGGCATGATCACCAGCGCTATACGGCATGGACTATAAGAAGAACGATACCAAGTACATTCCAACGTCTTAATACCAAAGTCGTGTGATGATGATCTTGTCTGTTCAGTCAATTTTGATACTGATATTTCTACAGGCCATGATACTACACTGTCCTGCATCGTCTCTCTCTCTCTCTCTCTCTCTCTCTCTCTCTCTCTCTCTCTCTCTCTCTCTCTCTCTCTCTCTCTCTCTCTCTCTCTCTCTCTCTCTCTGTCTCCCTCTGCTTCTTTTCCCCTTCAACATTCCCGTTGTGACGACATACTCTAGCTTTCCATTTGTTATGACATGCCCACAGAATATTGATTGTCCACGTCTAGCGCGAGTAACCCGTTCTCTTTGTGAGTTAACTGTTTTTTGTTTTTTCCCCAAATATCTTAATGAGTCTATTTATCCGTCTGTTGTGTTTTCTCATTTTTCTTCTAAAAATCCACACCTACGCAGCTAATACACATAAAAGCAAGGCTATCAATTGTCTAATAGTTGATATATGTGTCCTTTACATTTTTTTTTTAAAAGTTCGTTGAGTTAACATGGCTGTTTGTGATTTACAAGGTATTGTTGGTTCAGTATTTCTTTTGCATTTATATATCCTGATAAGCCAAATCTATGAAATGTGTAGCGTCTTCTTGAACAAGGCAACGAGATCAATTCGTCTGACGGCAAACTGAAATATGTCGAAACTTTGACAATTGTTCTTTATAATAAACTTCTATATATGTGAAAACATTGACAACCTGTTACTTGTTATTTATGATAACATAATCTGCGTGCGTCGGTATGTCACGTACATATATTTGTTATTATGTAAGAGATTAAATGTTTATTTGCCATAGTGTGTAGTTTATGTATAATACTCTGAAGACGTAACCTAGTAATTATTATGCAATCGATGGGAATGTAGTTTGCAGGACATAACGATCAAACCCAGTTTGATATTCCAGACAAAGTTGGGTTTAGTAGCTTGCCATTGCTTTCTGAAAGTTTAACTCCAACTTAATGTCAAAGTAGGGAACTATCCCCTCACCCTGCCATCCTCGCACCGACAGTTTTAAGAGCAACGCTCAAATCCTTTAGGTTACAGTGAGAATAAACCTGCTACTGTACATTTGCGACCTACAAAAATGGACCTGGGATAGCCTGCCGATCAAGCTTAAACGCTAGAAAATATGGGAAATACAGGCGACCTGTGCAATATTGGCAAATTGGTCTATAAAACCATGATGCCAGCACCAAATACCTAAAGTGCTTTAAAGCATGACAAAATCCCCATTACATGCCTTCTTTAATGTGAGAAAAAAGCACACTGTAATTATTGGATACATCATGATAGCTACATACTTTAGGCCCGTCGGATCTGGATGAGGGGTGTTTGTTAATTGTAAAATAATGAGCACATCGGATATTATTGTACAGCGAAAAACACAATTTAAGTCATAATAATGAGTAAATAACCTATGCCTGACGAAAGATTGATGAAAGAAAAGGAAATATTCCTGAAGTTACCGGGTATTTACATTTTTTAACTGAGTCATGAGACCTTAGCAACAGACACGCACCTAATCATTTTACCCCGGACATTAAAAAAGAAAATTGTCTTCGTTTAGATACCAGGAATAAAATGTAATAACATGTGTTTGCACGATAAAAGACGTACTAATAAGGGAGCGAACACAGCAGGGACAGAGTTTAAAAGACAATGTTGTAATCTTTGAAAATTATAACTTAAAGGTGATTTCCCTTAAGCTTGAACATTTTATCCCGCCCCTTCATCGGAAACGTTGAGTACAATTACATAGCTTTAAAGTTATAATTTAACTGTCCTAAAGTGGGGTTATTTTGTTTTATAACGTGAATTACGAACAAAAATTATGTCTGTTATAACACGTGTCCCTGGTGCTAAGCAATAACACTCGTGATCTAACATTAGATTATGTTAGGTCTCACGAGCTCAACAATTGTAAGAGGGTTTTAACTGTTATTTTAACAATCAGCAATAATTGTACTTTTTATGCAACCATCCACTATTTTAGGGGTATAAAAAATATTACTTGGATATCTGGAAAAGATATCAGTGAAGTGTACCGGGGTAGGGAGAAGAAGATAGGGTGAAATGTACCAGGGTGGTGAGAATAAGAGGGTCTCAATGTTGATGGAATCAAGAAGTAATCAATGATATTCACATGATAGAAAGTGGCAGAGAAAGCATATGGCTTTTGATAGCGAGACAACTCAAAAGCTGTTATAGAGGAAAAGCGGTGTACTGGACTAAATATGAATAAAATTTGGTGGAACTGCGGTAAAGCTGTGAAAATGTAAACAATATACAATGACACAAAGTAGTGGAGCTTTACATCACAGAATTACGACACATACAGTACGTTGCGGCGATTAGCCTTCATCGGCAAAAAAATAACACATCCACAAAACACAACATATAGCCAAGGACATCTCTCGTGACAACATCAACACACGACAACAGGACGAGAAAATTGAAAGCAATGAAGAGAAAATGAAAGCAATGAAGAGAAAATGAAAGCAATGAAGAGAAAATGAAAGCAATGAAGAGAAAATGAAAATTGGAAACAAATGTTCATACTTACCCCAGAATTCCGAGCTGTGTACTTTCTGAGCTGTCTCATATACACAGCTCGGAATTCTGAGGTACGTGTGAACATTTTTTTCCAATTTTCATTTTCTCTTCATTGCTTTCATTTTTTCATCTTTTCATTTTTCTCGTCCTGTCGTCACGTGTTTATGTAGTCGAAGGAGATGTCCTTGGCTATATGTTGAGTTTTGTGAATGTGTTTGTTTGCTGATGAAGGCTAATCGCCGCAATGTTATGTATCTATCGTAATTCTGCTATGTAAAGCTGCACTACATTGTGTAATTTTGTACTAGACTAACAAGCTGGATGAGGTTAGATTATTTAAAAGACTCGTCGCATAGTGGTTAGTAAGCTGCTTGTCGAGACAGTAGTTAGTGAGCTGTAGCATTATGATTGATCAGCTGCCTGTCAAGACAGTGGTTAGTGAGCTGCCTGTTATGACAGTGATTAGTGAGCTTGCCTCTTAAGACAGTGGTTAGTGAGCTATTTGTCAAGACAGTAGTTAGTGAGCTGCTTGTCAAGACAGTGGTTAGTGAGCTGCCTGTCAAGACAGTGGTTAGTGAGCTTGCCTATCGATACAGTGGTTAGTGAACTGCCTGTCAAAACAGTGGTTAGTGAGCTGCCTGTTATGACAGTGATAAGTGAGTTTGCCTCTTAAGACAGTGGTTAGTGAGCTGCTTGTCAAGACAGTAGTGGGCTACTTGTCGAGACAGTGGTTAGTGAGCTGTCGCGTAGTGGTTAGTGAGCTGCATGTCAAGACAGTAGTTAGTGAGCTGCTTGTCAAGACAGTGGTTAGTGAGCTGCCTGTCAAGACAGTGGTTAGAGAGTTGCCTGTCATGACAGTGATTAGTGAGTTTGCCTCTTAAGACAGTGGTTAGTGAGCTGCTTGTCAAGACAGTAGTTAGTGAGCTGTCGCATAGTGGTTAGTGAGCTGCCTGTCAAGACAGTGGTTAGTGAGCTTGCATATCGATACAGTGGTTAGTGAACTGCCTGTCAAAACAGTGGTTAATGAGCTGCCTGTCAAGACAGTGGTTAGTGAGCTGCCTGACAAGACACTGGTTAATGAGCTTGCCTATCACGACAATGGTTAGTTAGCTTGCCTGTTAAGACAGTGGTTAGTGAGCTGGCCTGTCAAGACAGTGGTTAGTGAGCTGGCCTGTCAAAACAGTGGCTCGGATTCAATTCCCAGTACAAACAGGATTCGTTTGTATGACTGTTGCAGTTCTGGAGGCGGATGAATCATTAGAAAACCTGGCACCACACAAGTTTCAAATGTATTGAGAAATGAAAGGGAACGAATGAAGTCCAGGAAGCGAACCGGCTGCCCAGTATATGTAATGGGCTCGATTATATAAGGGCTTAATATTTCACAACTCACTAACGCTATTTATCATGGTGCATGGGACATCGATTTCAGTGTACCCTACTCTTTAGGGCAGCTCTCTATATGTATATGAACAAGTCTACAAATGGCTATGCGAGTGTTAGTTCCGAACCGCTGCTCCATTTAGAGATTGAAGACAATAGATAAAGAAGATTGTATTTACTTTCTGTGAAGTCAGTTCCCATCTAGGGCTGGCGAATCTGGGCATTGTGCTTGTATACTTAGCAGTATATACTATCCTTAAATATTAAATGGTTACATTTAGAAGCAACGCTATTTATGATTTCAGTACAATTGGTACTGGAGATTTAAGGAAAGTTCTGCGAATTATGTGTGAAGAGAAGCCGAAGAGTAAAGACATTGTTCACGCCACTCCATAATACTTAAAATATTCACGTTTTAAGATGTATTATGTGTGTTTAATTTGTGAATGCAAAGGCGAATGCCTAACGTACTGAAATTCGGTAAGGGATTTTAAAAACACAGTGTAACAGTATATTTTTAACAGATTCGGAGAATGAATTGGACATTAATTTCGAAAACAATTGACTTAATCACTACAGAACAAAGCAAAATTATCCGATTAGTTAACATTTCCACTTTAAGCGCTCTGATTGCTCTGTTTGGAATCTTCAGCAACATCGTTAACATGATCGTGTTTCGTAAACAGGGATTCAAAACGACTGTCAACATTAGCTTTTTTGCATTGGCCTTGTCTGACTTCTTGTGTCTGTTAACATTAGAATGGTTTGATGTGTGTGTGAATCCGTACATGGAGACAGACGCCGTTCCATTTCTTTCTACGGAATTTCAGGTTCTTACCGGAGGTTGGTTACATATTTGTTTTAGTAGAGTCACCAGCTGGATCACTGTTTACATTACGGCTGAGAGATGCCTGAGCGTCGCTCTGCCTCTAAAAGTCAAACAGATAGTTTCTCGTAGAAAAACTTCCTTCTCTATGTGCGCCATCTTTACTATAAATCTGATGACACTTTTACCCGAGTACTGTATTGCTTATTTGGACTTTAAATTTATTCCTGAAAGAAACAAAACTTTACTTGGACTTCTTTACAGAAGTTTTCAAAAAGATGCCATGGGGTTGGTTAATACACTGACCTCAGTATCAGCAATGCTGTCGTTTGTTGCAGTGGTAATACTGACCACATTCCTTACTTTCAAACTAACACAAAAATCTACCTGGCAAATCACGGCATCAGGGAACAACGCACATTCCGAAGCGAGATCTATCCGAGACAAGAAGACAGCAAAGATGGTTGTAATGATAGCGACTATTCTTATTGCTTGTTACACACCCGGTACAATTGCTATCTTGGTAACCGTGTTCGAACCGGAGTTTAATATGACAAGGAGGTATAAGAACCCATTCTTTGCCTGCTGGTCGTTTGGTTTAGTGCTCAGTGCCATCAACTCCAGCATCAACATGCTGCTGTACTACACCATGAGCACCAAGTACCGGGAGACGTTTAACGAGCTCTTTTTCAGGTGTAGAAAAAGCAATGGGAATATATAAATACATCTCACGATATAACGGGAATCCTTCACTGTGCCATGTCATATCATGTGAATTTGGTGTTGCCACATCATAGACAAACCCAACAACACAATACACAATACATGGTACAATTTTACCCTACAATACATGGTATAACAATCAAACTTACTAACCCTGTTTTATATGTGTGGTACAGTAGACTTATAAAAGGGAGATAGATATCCCAATTAATTGAGATCGACTACTACAGAACACCAGAAATGGCTCGAAGACTCCCTAGTGCTGAAAAGATCATATGGTAATTGTCTAGTGGGTCTAATGATAGTTTGTCAGGTAGAGGTCAGGAGAGCCAGGAAATTCACCGCACTTCATAGAGGAGAAAACTCACTTTGGTGTAACTGAAGACGTGTAGATTTACTGCCACACACTGCTCTCCAGAGTTAATGTTTTAATTATACAGTGCAGTTTGGATAAGAAGCTGTCACAGGGGCCGAAGGAGTTTGTTCTATTTATGAGAAATTCTACTTATCCAGACTGCACACATTTACACAAATACCGTGCAGTTGCATTGAGTAAAATGAGTGTACCACTTAGGAAACACAGATAGTGAACAAATAAATAGTAATACAATATTTGTGCAATTTTTAATTATTTTAGAAAGCGGAACATTAAAGTCATATGAAATTTTCCGAATTCATTAAAGAAAACGTCTGCGATTTTATTTTGCTTCTTGACTAGTGAAAAATGTCTTCGCATGGCCTGTTTAAAGGCACAAAATAGCGAGACTGCATCATCTGTATATTTGAGCGCGTTTTCTACCCATGTGAGAGTCGGTGCTTCGTCGGCTGATGTTTCTCTCCATACACATTGTCACAAAGTGAATGATGACAGATTGACAGCTGGAGTGGCTATGGTTGTGTCTAGGGTATGTCAGTGTGAATGTTGTGTGGAACAACTGATCAACCACGATGCATCAATACCAAACAACAGAATTGCGCACACAATACTTTAATTTGAACCACTGGATACAACAATATTCCTCAGGAGTGTTCATCATTATTCACATCTATACATTGCATAGGCACAGGTACAGAACACGTAGCCCCAAACACTATCGCTGCTGACTTCTGGGCTCAGTCGATAATCCTTAGCCTCCGAATTACTCTCACTAAAAAATACATAGGGCGGAGTTCTCTCGCTAACTCCGCTACTATTCAACTTTTTTCAGACCGCCGACCTCACTGTCGGGTCCCAAACTCAACTGTCCATCCGACCCTCTTCGAGGTCTCAGCTTCAACTGCCACCTCAGTCCCCTAACTTCACACAACACTCCTCGCCAGCCTAAGCTGTCTCTCTCACCATCCACACTAGCGAGCTGAAACCACCTTCCCACCCCCTTAACTCACTGTCTCCAACCTTCCCCGTCTGTCTTCTTATTTGCCCTCTCCGGGGACCTACCACCCAGCCTTATTTCTCAGGCCCAGTCACTTGTTTATGTACTAGCATTGCTACCAAGGGCAATCACCTTAATGTTAGTGAACCCAGGCATGTTTCACACATTTTTGTACTTGATGCAATGTCGTTTTTTGAAACGATCCAACCAGTCATCACTACGATTCCAATTTGTCTGAACTCCAAGACGTGCAAATTCTTCTGCTTTCGTAATAAGTAAAGGCCTATTTACTGGTATATATGCCGAACTATTCACAGTGAACCATTTTAAAAGGGCAGCATCAACAAAATCTGACGCGGCAGTTCTAGATCGCTGACTGTCACTGTCTATTTGACATTCGAAAAACAATTTTCTGTAGTGGACTTTATGCTTTAAAATGCCGGAAAGTGTCGATGTTGGAATACCAAATTCTCTATCTATATTCACTATCTTCTTTCCACCATGTTCAATCTCTTACAACAGCTCAATCTTTCCTTTTCAATTTAAAGTAGTCGGCTTTCGTTCACCAGCCTCCACTGTTGAAATGTAGCGATATTGTTGTACTGCTATCTGACTAAAAATAATTCTTTCGCGAAACTTTTTTTATTGGGTGTGAAAAGAACAGTTCGACTTAAACATGAACACTTACATAATCGGTATTCAATTTTATGTTCGACTAATCTGAAATTTCGAGTTAACCGAATTAGACATATCAGGACTTATTATACAATGATAAAAGAAGGATAATGGCCGGGACTAAGCCAGTAACGTCGACTTAAGCGAAATTCTACTTTTCCGTGAAAAGAACAGTTGGACTTAAACATGAACACTTACATAATCGGTATTCAATTTTATGTTCGACTAATCTGAAATTTCGAGTTAACCGAATTAGTCATATCAGGACTTATTATACAATGATAAAGAAGGATAATGGCCGGGACTAAGCCAGTAACGTCGACTTAAGCGAAATTCTACTTTTCCGAGTTCAACTTAAGGGACTCGACTTATAATAATATTACATTGAACACACTAAAATAAGACACAAGTCAACAAGAAAAAAATAAACAACACATGTCTATCAATGAATCAATCATGTGCCATGCCGGTAAGCAGGACTTATTATACAATGAAAAAAGAAGGATAATGGCCGGGACTAAGCCAGTAACGTCGACTTAAGCGAAATTCTACTTTTCCGTGAAAAGAACAGTTGGACTTAAACATGAACACTTACATAATCGGTATTCAATTTTATGTTCGACTAATCTGAAATTTCGAGTTAACCGAATTAGACATATCAGGACTTATTATACAATGATAAAGAAGGATAATGGCCGGGACTAAGCCAGTAACGTCGACTTAAGCGAAATTCTACTTTTCCGAGTTCAACTTAAGGGGACTCGACTTATAATAATATTACATTGAACACACTAAAATAAGACACAAGTCAACAAGAAAAAAATAAACAACACATGTCTATCAATGAATCAATCATGTGCCATGCCGGTAAGCGTGGGCGGTCATGACTCGCCACTTAACTCGATCACCAGAGTCGTGGATCAGCTCAATGTTCCGGTCCATACCATGCAATATGGCCAAGGCATCCAGGATTTTACTTCTCGGTCTTCCCCTTGGCCTGTTTCCTTCGATCTTGCCAGTTGTCACCAAGTTCTCCAGTTCCTTTTCTCTCATAAAATGTCAAAATAAAATTTGACTGTCTATGTCTAATTGTAACTGTTCGCCGTAGGCTAGGCCTCGAAACTTGCGAAATAAAATGTATTTGGGTAGAACAAAAACTTCAAAAAGCACACCTCTGATAATTGGCTACCTCTATCAAAATCCCAGGCTTGTCACGACAGGTACGAAATCTTCACTACCATGATGGATGTGGATTTCGCTTCCGAGAAGGAAATTATACTACTCGGAGACTTTAACATCGACACCAACATATCTAACATAATATGGGGAAATATAATTGCATCATACAATTTCCAACAAATAGTACAACAAGCTGCTAGAGTAACAAAATCATCTTCAACACTCATAGATCACATTTATGTAACTTGTTCAGACAACATCATAGAAAGCGACGTGCCCAATTGTGCAATGAGCGATCACTACCCAATATGTTGCACGTGATCTAAAAAAGGAATTAAAACTCCTAAACATAAACACATAAGCGTAAAATATAGAAGTTACAAAAATTTTAACCAAACGCATTTTTAAAGGACTTGCTCAGTTCACCTCTAGACAATGTTTATCAATTTCTTGACCCGGATGATGCTCTGGAATTATGGATGAAACCTGTATTGATGTGTATTTGATAGTGATAGACACAGACAATCAAGGAAGTTCGAGTAAAACAGCATGTCAAACAACCTTGGATCACCCAGAAAATACTTGAAGTTACGAGTGGCAGAGATAAAGCATATAAAAAGCGAGATCTAAGCAGATACCGTACTCTTATAAACAAAGTTCAATATACCATAAGAAGAGAAAAGAAAAAAATTACTTTAAGAACTTAGTAATGGATAAAACAAAAGGAAAGGATATATGGAAGGAAACTAACACATTGACAAACAAGTACAACTTCCCAAATTCTTTACCATAAAATCATATTACATGCGACCACTTCAGTAATTTTTTTCAAACTGACATAGACCAGTTGAAGGCTTCTGTACCAAATTCTCCTTGTAACTTATCCTTATTGTCATCGTTTTGCTAGAATAGATGCTCCCGTGGTATTCTTTTCGACATACCGCTAATAACAATCAATTAAGTATTCACTTACCTCAGTAACATAAACTACAAAACCTCATCTGGATTAGATCGAATCAGCAACCAGATTCTCCGTTGTGCTGCGCCAGTGATATTATATCACTAACCTATGTATATAATCAGTGTCTCACTAAAGGCCACTTTCCATCAGCTATCAAAATCGCTAAAGTGCGGCCTCTTCTTCAATCTGGTTCATTAGACAATGTTTTCCCGAACATTTACAGACCAATTTCCTTACTATCATCACTTTCTAAACCACTAGAAAAAAACCCACCCATAAAGTAACGTTACAGTATTTAGTTCGCAACAAGCTTACTGTTGACAGTCAATAAGGATTTCGACCAAAATATTCTTGCCACACGGCCCTAACACACATGGTAGAAAATTGGCATCAGAATCTAAACAACAGCAGTCTATGCTGAACTGTGTTTATTGATTTCAGGAAAGCATTTGACATGATACACCATATTATTTTAATTTAAAAAAAAAAAAACTACAGACAATAAAAATTGACCCTAATGTAGTCACTCTAATAACATCTTTTCTATCAAACAGAAAGCAAGTAGTATCACACAATAAATCTCTGTCTCAAACAACTATCTTCAATATTGGAGTACAACAAGCCTCTATTCTTGGCCCTCTATTATTTACCGTATATATTAACGATCTACATTTCCATCTTTCCTCGTCCTGCGATCTATTTGCAGTCGACTGTACAGCGTATACAAACGCTGAAAACTAATTTGCTGGAGTAGTCTTTGCAAGAATTAACAATGTAGTTAGATGGAGTTATGCAAACCGTATGCAAATTAACATCACTAAAACAAAATCAATGTTATAACAACCAAACAACGACTTCAAACACTAAATTCACACACTTCACTTCAAATTCAAAACGATAACATGCCTGTAGAAAGTGTAATTGAGCACAAAACATTAGGCCTAATCATTGATAGGAACCTAACCTTTAATTCCCACGTTCAAGCACTCATTAAACAAACAGCGAAAAAAGTTACAAACTCGCAAAAATTAAAAATGTCCTTGATGAGGACACAAGGAAAATATTCTATACTTCTCACATAGAGACAGATTTCGATTACTGCTCTACAATCGGGAATGGTTGTTCTAATTCAAGCACCAAGCGACTTTACTCACTCCAGAAACGGGCCATAAGTTTAATTTATAGCAAACACTTATCCGACAATCCTAGCCTGCATAAGTGTTTTCAGTTACTACCACCCCGCAAACTCCTGCTCTTCAATAAGGTCAAACTAATTCACAAAAAATCCTACATCGGAATGCCCCAAATTACCTTTGGCCATTGTTTAAATATAATGCTAGACACAGTAAACGATTAAATATATTACATATTCCGAAGCCTAGGATTGACGTATACGAAACAAGCTTAACGTACTCTGCAGCGCAGCTGTAAAACAATCCTCCACAAGAATTAAAAGACATTACCAATTCCTATACACATAATCGCAAATTATTCGAACACTATCTCAGTAAGGATTACCTTCCCCCTTAATAATATAAATAATAATAATAGCAAAACCCTAGTATAACAGCCAGCCCCTTTTGGTAGACCAGTATATTCCACATAGCTAATAACAAGTGTCACGCTATTATCTAATATTACTGAGTCGTGTAGTATTGATGTTCGCATTTTACCCATGCCTTTATAATGCATGCCATTTATATTATTGTTGCTGCTCTATGTTAGCCTTGAAAGATGTATGAATGAAATAATGTATGAAAGTGAGTGATAGAAAGGCAGAATGTAAGACGGACCTGCGTGCCAAATTCTTAACCATTTTAAAATAAACTTCGTTCGTTCGTTCGTTCTCTAATCAATTTACGATTTTCATTTCTCTCATGTAGTATATCGTCATTGGTTTTTCTTTCTGTCCATGGTATTCTTTGCATTCTCCTCAGAAACCACTTTACTGCAGCCATCAGATATTTTTAAGCTTGACCTCTCATTGTCCAAGTTTCACATCCATACAAAAGAACAGGCTCTATGTAGCACCCCAACACTCTTTTCTCGTTTCAGTTGACATCGTTTTATTTGTCAGTATGTTTTTCATGTTGCTAAAGGCTACTTTCACCATGGAAATTCTTGTTCTAATCTCTTCAAGGCATCTCCAATCAGATGTTATGATTGTTCCGAGATAATTCTACCGATTCACTTGTTGAAGAGTATTCCCATTTACTTGTATATTACATTGTGATATTTCGTTCTTAATAGTGAAGACAATTATCTGTGTATTTTTACAATTTAGCTCTAACCCCAGTTGTTCACTCTGTGCAACAACATCATCTACTATTTGTTGCATATCCTGCTCATTGTCTGCAATCAATACTGTACCATCTGCATATCTAATGTTGTTGATGGTTCGTCCTCCAATGCTGATTCCATTATATCTTCTAAATTTCTGAAAATATTTTTATTGTACAGGGGGAAAAAAGACATGGAGACATTTCACATCCCTGCCTAACACCTCTCTTCATAGGCTGATATTGTCCCACTTCATTATCAATCCCTATGGCAGCTTGTTGTTTCCAATATATGTTTTTTATTTGTCTATTGTCTTTCCCATCAATTTGTAGGTCTGCAAGCATATCTACCATGTTGTCATGTCTTACACTATCGAAAGCCTTTGTGTAGTCAATGAAGCAGAGATGTATATCTTTGTTTACTTCTATAGAATGTTCAATAACTTATCGCAGCATATACACAGCATTTACTGTTCCCTTTCCTTTTACAAACTCATATTGTTCTTCCCCTATTTGTCTATACATTACGATATTATAACGGGATAACATTGAGGACAGAAGTGTTCAATTGCATCTTAAAAATATACACATCTCAAAAATAACACACACACACACATAAAGGCATAACAGTACCACTAATTAGCTCCATTAATTACTTAAATTGATCATGTGTCCTAACAAGTGAGAAACTAAATTACCACTGTTCAATCACAAGTGAGTTGCTAAACTTTTTCTTATATCACCGCATATGGTATTAAAATGTCCTTGAGTTCACCTTAAATACAAGATTAAAATGTCCATGCGCTCGCCACGAACTAGACTAAAAACGTCCGTTAGGTTACCACAACTACTAGATTTAAAATGTCTATTAAATCACATAGAACTGGATTACAAATGTCCATTGCGTTAATCTATAGGAATCCATGAAATCAGGATACTAATGTTGTTGGTACTCTAGTTGTTCTTCCTACTAGTGTTGGTCATGTTATCATAGAGGATATTTGGAGGGTACTTTACATGACTTCCACAACGCTGGGGTTGCTCTGAAATCGGAGGGGTCAATGCTGTTTGTTGGAGTTTCGCACTTCCAGCTGTAGCAAGGCAAATCCCCTCATCATTTATTGATACATTTGACCCTCCTGACGATAATATTCAGCATTCAGGAATATACCCCCGATTAAGCAAAAAGACCACCATACACTGTTGAAACATGTACCAAAACATATAACCATACTTACAGAAATATAAAGGGATAGGGAGGAAAGGAAAGAGAAAGAGAGAGTGGGAGACAAACAGATGGAAGGTGAAGTGATTATTACATAGGGGCAGGCTAGCCAAGTCTTGCCTTGTTGGCTACCAACACGCTAAGAATTGGATGTGACTCACATGTACATCTGATGTAGGCCTTCACCTTCCATAAACGCAAGATATATCTCCTTCACTCCTGCGCTGTGCAGGTGAATCATCTTCGTGTTCTCAATACCCAGTCGCCGATATTATATGTGTGGCTATCAGCAAGAATGACACCATTACACTGCCCTGGCATTGCTACTCTTCTCCAGGATAAATGGCACGTAACATCACATTATATTTATACATGTAGAGAGAAAACTCATCCTAAAGTAGTATATACATCAATACATTTATATTGAAACTCATTCTCTTTTTATTATTGGAATTTTAAAAAAAAAAAGGAAAAGGGGGGTTATTTAAATGGGTAGGG